>JBCFYV010000935.1:24022488-24279484 GCA_039000515.1 Timema cristinae
TTCTGTGAATTGCACGTGCCACAACACACGATGTTAAACAATTGTTTCCCATTTGATGACTACATGTTATTCATTTTTTGTGTTGTTATTAATTTTTAGTGAGCTCCCATTGTGGTTAGTTGGTGTATTTGTTTAGTGATTTAAAAATCTATTTCACTCTAAGACTGAATTTATTTGTGTATTTCATTCAATGTTATATCTTTCAATTAACTCAGTAAAAGAGTTAGTTAATATGTTTATTTTAATTATATATCACTACAAAATTATAACCCTCTTAATTGTTTAATATGCTACTATGCTATATTCTATTTTGGAGGAAAAATAAAATATGTTAAAAACCAAACGCTTCGATAATTCTTAAAAGGGTGCCACGAGATTCTAATCCTCTTCACAAGGGTGCCACGAGTTTCTAACCCTCTTCAGAAGGGTGCCACGAGATTATAATCCTCTTCATAAAGGTGCCACGAGATTATAATCCTCTTCATAAGAGTGCCACGAAATTATAATCATCTTCACTAGGGTGCCACGAGATTATAATCCTCTTCATAAGGGTGCCACGAGATTATAATCCTCTTCATAAGAGTGCCACGAGATTCTAACCCTATTCACAAGGGTGCCACGAGATTATAATCCTCTTCATAAGAGTGCCACGAGATTCTAACCCTATTCACAAGGGTGCCACGAGATTATAATCCTCTTCACAAGGGTGCCACGAGATTATAATCCTCTTCATAAGAGTGCCATGAGATTCTAACCCTCTTCACAAGGGTGCCACGAGATTATAATCCTATTCATAAGAGTGCCATGAGATTCTAACCCTCTTCACAAGGGTGCCACGAGATTATAACCCTATTCACAAGGGTGCCACGAGATTCTAACCCTCTTCACAAGGGTGCCACGAGATTATAACCCTCTTCACAAGGGTGCCACGAGATTATAACCCTATTCACAAGGGTGCCACGAGATTATAACCCTATTCACAAGGGTGCCACGAGATTATAACTCTCTTCACAAGTGTGCCACGAGATTATAATCCTCGTCACAAGGGTGCCACGAGATTCTAACTCTATTCACAAGGGTGCCACGAGATTATAACTCTCTTCCCAATGGTTCCACGAGATTCTATAATCCTCTTCATAAGGGTGCCAGGAGATTCTAACTCTCTTCAAAAGGGTTGCCACGAGATTATAACCCTATTCACAAGTGTGCCACGAGATTCTAACTCTCTTCCCAAGGGTTCCACGAGATTCTAACCCTCTTAACAAGGGTGCCACGAGATTCTAACCCTCTTCACAAGGGTTCCACGAGATTCTATAATCCTCTTTATAAGGGTGCCACGAGATTATAACCCTACTCACAAGGGTGCCACGAGAGTCTAACCATCTTCACAAGGGTGCCACGAGATTCTAACTCTCTTCACAAGGGTGCCACGAGATTATAACCCTATTCACAAGGGTGCCACGAGATTATAACTCTCTTCACAAGTGTGCCACGATATTATAATCCTCTTCACAAGGGTGCCACGAGATTATAACTCTATTCACAAGGGTGCCACGAGATTATAACTCTCTTCCCAATGGTTCCACGAGATTCTATAATCCTTTTCATAAGGGTGCCAGGAGATTTTAACTCTCTTCAAAAGGGTGCCACGAGATTATAACCCTATTCACAAGTGTGCCACGAGATTCTAACTCTCTTCCCAAGGGTTCCACGAGATTCTAACCCTCTTAACAAGAGTGCCACGAGATTCTAACCCTCTTCACAAGGGTTCCACGAGATTCTATAATCCTCTTTATAAGGGTGCCACGAGATTATAACCCTATTCACAAGGGTGCCACGAGATTATAACTCTCTTCACAAGGGTGCCACGAGAGTCTAACCATCTTCACAAGGGTGCCACGAGATTCTAACTCTCTTCACAAGGGTGCCACGAGATTATAACCCTATTCACAAGGGTGCCACGAGATTATAACTCTCTTCACAAGTGTGCCACGAGATTATAATCCTCTTCACAAGGGTGCCACGAGATTATAACTCTCTTCCCAATGGTTCCACGAGATTTTATAATCCTCTTCATAAGGGTGCCAGGAGATTCTAACTCTCTTCAAAAGGGTGCCACGAGATTATAACCCTATTCACAAGTTTGCCACGAGATTCTAACTCTCTTCCCAAGGGTTCCACGAGATTCTAACCCTCTTAACAAGGGTGCCACGAGATTCTAACCCTCTTCACAAGGGTTCCATGAGATTCTATAATCCTCTTTATAAGGGTGCCACGAGATTATAACTCTCTTCACAAGGGTGCCACTAGAGTCTAACCATCTTCACAAGGGTGCCACGAGATTCTAACTCTCTTCCCAATGGTTTCACGAGATTCTATAATCCTCTTCATAAGGGTGCCACGAGATTATAACCCTATTCACAAGAGTGCCACGAGATTCTAACCCTCTTCACAAGGGTGCCACGAGATTCTAACCCTATTCACAAGAGCGCTACGAGATTCTAACCCTCTTCACAAGGGTGCCACGAGATTATAACTTTCTTCACAAGGGTGCCACGAGATTATAATCCTATTCACAAGGTTGCCACGAGATTCTAACTCTATTCACAAGATTTTCACGAGATTCTAACTCTCTTCACAAGGGTGCCAGATATTATAACCCTCTTCACAAGGGTGCCACGAGATTCTAACTCTATTCACAAGATTGCCACGAAATTATAACCCTATTCACAAGGGTGCCACGAGATTCTAACTCTCTTAACAAGGTTGCGAGAGATTATAACCCTCTTCACAAGGGTGCCACGAGATTCTAGCTCTATTCACAAGATTGCCACGAGATTCTAACTCTCTTCACTAGGGTTCCACGAGATTCTATAATCCTATTCACAAGGTGCCACGAGATTCTAACTCTCTTCACAAGGTTGCCAGAGATTATAACCCTATTCACAAGGGTGCCACGAAATTCTAACCCTATTCACAAGGGTTCCACGAGATTCTATAATCCGCTTCATAAGGGTGCCACGAGATTATAACTCTCTTCACAAGGGTGCCAGAGATTATAACCCTCTTCACAAGGGTGCCACGAGATTCTAACTCTATTCACAAGATTGCCACGAGATTATAACCCTATTCACAAGGGTGCCACGAGATTATAACCCTCTTCATAAGGGTGCCACGAGATTCTAACTCTCTTCACAAGGGTGCCAGATATTATAACCCTCTTCACAAGGGTGCCACGAGATTATAACCCTCTTCACAAGGGTTCCACGAGATTATAACCCTATTCAAAAGGGTGCCACGAGATTCTAACCCTATTCACAAGGGTGCCACGAGATTATAACCCTCTTCATAAGGGTGCCACGAGATTATAACTCTCTTCACAAGGGTGCCAGATATTATAACCCTCTTCACAAGGGTGCCACGAGATTATAACCCTCTTCACAAGGGTGCCACGAGATTCTAACCCTATTCACAAGGGTGCCACGAAATTCTAATCCTATTCACAAGGGCGCTACGAGATTCTAACCCTCTTCATAAGGGTGCCATGAGATTCTAACCCTCTTCACAAGGGTGCCACGAGATTCTAACTCTATTCACAAGATTGCCACGAGATTATAACCCTATTCACAAGGGTGCCACGAGATTATAACCCTCTTCATAAGGGTGCCACGAGATTCTAACTCTCTTCACAAGGGTGCCAGATATTATAACCCTCTTCACAAGGGTGCCACGAGATTATAACCCTCTTCACAAGGGTGCCACGAGAGTCTAACCCTATTCAAAAGGGTGCCACGAAATTCTAACCCTATTCACAAGTGCGCTACGAGATTCTAACCCTCTTCATAAGGGTGCCATGAGATTCTAACCCTCTTCACAATGGTGCCACGAGATTCTAATCCTCTTAACAAGGGTGCCACGAGATTATAACCCTCTTCACAAGGATGCCACGAGATTCTAACTCTCTTCACAAGGGTTCCACTTCCACGAGATTATAATCCTCTTCACAAGGGTCTAACGAGATTCTAACCCTATTCACAAGGGTGGCACGAGATTCTAACCCTCTTCATAAGGGTGCCATGAGATTCTAACCCTATTCACAATGGTGCCACGAGATTCTAACCCTCTTAACAAGGGTACCACGAGATTCTAACCCTCTTCACAAGGGTGCCACGAGATTCTATCCCTCTTCACAAGGATGCCACGAGATTATAACCCTATTCACAAGATTGCCACGAGATTCTAATCCTCTTCATAAGGGTGCACGAGATTATAACCCTATTCACAAGGGTGCCACGAGATTCTAACCCTCTTCACAAGGGTGCCACGAGATTCTAACTCTCTTCACAAGGGTGCCACGAGATTCTAACCCTATTCACAAGGGTGCCACGAGATTCTAACCCTCTTCATAAGGGTGCCACGAGATTCTAACTCTCTTCACAAGGGTGCCGCAAGCCTAGAAAGGTTGACAATTCCTGATTTAGAGGAAATAAATTTATATTTTGAACCTCGTCTTATCACTCGTTCGAGCTATCCATATTTAATTGCACTATTGTGGTAAGAATGAGGAAGGAATAATTGAGTGAAAATGTACCCGAATTTGCGTAGAGAAAGAGTGGGAAACCGTTTAGTAAAATCATTCTCAGAACACCCAGCTGGGATTCGAGCTCAAGCCTTTCCGTCACCATGAAACCGAACCAATCGAGCTTGACGCATATTCTTCGTGCTCACCGATACGGGTAACGGATATTTTATTCCAAAGATAATTTGCATAGTCAGTTTTAATTATTTAATATTTATATGCCATAAAAACGTTTACTAAATTAACTTTACAAATAAATTAGTTGTTATATTTTCATTTGTGAATTCATTTGGTGGGTCGAGTAAAGTACGGCTATTGTTAATATAAACTATATTAATAAAATTTATGTTAATAGCTCTCAAAACAATAAGTGAAAAACACATCATTATTGAACATTTAAAATGTATTTTGTGTGTTTGTTTCAAAATGTAGACACCCCTAACATTGGTTTTAAATTGGTTTTCAAGTCAAATCCCCTGCACCGGCTAATATGAGTCACCGTAACGAATCAATTTGATCCCAATTATTGCGGTCGGAACATTGTGTTTGAGAAATATTTATCACTTAATGTTGTGTATTTTGTGCACCACTTCTTACTACCCGTTCGGGAAATCCGTATATTTAAGAAAATGAGGTAAGGATAAAGAAGGTACAACTTAGATCAAACGTATGCGCATTCGTGTAAAACCGTTTAGAAAAACCACTCCCACTATACTCTCTCTATTTGACACTCACTGACAAACTAGAACATACAAAGCTATCTATTTGAAATATTTTCATATTTAATAATATTCCCAAAGTTATGGTCGTAACATTTTGACATAAGAGGCAAACGTTGACAGGTGTAAAATAAAAAACCCGCCTCGGTGGCGTACTTAGCTAACGCGCTAGTTTCGTGTTGAGCTAGACTGCCGAGGAAGGGGTTCGAATCACGGTCGGGTGAACTGGGGCGCGGATTTCCTAAATGGTTTTCCAATCTCCCTCCACACTAATGTGGGTTCATTCCCTCTAAATTCAACCTTCCCAATCCTTAACCCATTAGCGTAATTAGTACTTAATCGTATAACCCAAACGGGTAGTAAGACGTGGTGCTAAGAAAAAAAGTGACCCTTTGTCAATGTTGGCCATCCTATCTATGTTTATTTATTTGTCCTAAAAGGTTTATTCGATGGCGATCAGAGTCTACCTTTTGTTAATTTACGTTATACTCTCTTTTGTCCGCGGTATCAGCGTACGTATATAACGGTTCACAGTTTATGAGAGTTGACGTTTTGTATGAGGAGGCTGGACGTTTCCATGACAACGGTACAGATTTCCGGGCGAAACGAGTCTCTCTTTCTGTGTGCGGGTCATTGGGGGCGTCAGCCCAGACTAGATGACGTCAACCGTCTACTTCCGTACCAACTCAAATCGATTAAAAATAGTTGTACGTCGCCAGGGATTTTTATTGTTTCGATAAACGCCATATTGACACAAACAGCACTGACACAATTTATTCAGTCACAAGATATGAATTAAAAGTAGTTATTAACTTATTATTAACATTCTCAGTGTGATTATAATGAGTTTGATGGTGTGTGAACCTGCTCTCTTCATTTATGTAGTTTACATTTTGATGTACCAATCTCCCCCCCCCCCCTTTCTCCGTCACTATTTCACAATGGTAACGTCCAGACGCGGAGAAAGACACGTTTAGTTAAAACGTGACCCGCCATCTATACTGCTACATCAAGTCAACCTCTTCTTGTAGGTGTTGTAAAAAAAGACAAACCTTTCAAAAATACCCACGTACTTCCGGAGATAACATAAAACATTTTGTCTTTGATACATTTACAAAGATAGCTTCAACGGTTACGTACCTTTCATACTTTACATTTTGCATGTTGGACGACGAATCTTCCCAAAATGTTGACGGATCCATGATCGGAAGGTACGATGAATGACATGGAACTAATGTGTTGTTTTATTTATATATCTATTATTTAATTTGTACCAAACTGTGTACCTACACTATCAAACGTTTTTGTCTCCCCCAAGTGTCTGCAACGTATCGGTAACACTCACTGACGTAACACCCGTCTGAGAGAGAGAAGGTGGAAGCTAGATCAAGCCCGGGGTGCGCCGCGCCACGAATGAGGCCCTCCACGCCTTGTTGCACGTGCCGCCACTGGCTGTGACGTCACTCAGTCACACGATCACCATGTGCCCCGGCCGCGCGGTCACGTGGACCTTAACGCGAGGAGGGAGGGAGGGGGGAGACACATATCTCACGTGCAGGGACCTCGAGCGTAATAAAACAAACAATGACAGTTTTGATAAGTTGTCTGCTTGTTCCAGTATCTACCAACATGCCCTATCAAACTAAATAGAGTCTAATGGAGCATGCCATGACAAATAACATTCTTATAAAATACGAGTTTCACTTTGTCTCTCGGCTTTATTCTCTTTTTTTTTACACCATGCAACTTGGTCATAAGCCTATTCCCATTTGAACTACGTTAATAGGGATGATGAAGGGAGAATTGAGAGGAATTATACCCGCATTTTCGTCAAGAGATATTGGAAAGCCATTTTGGAAAAACTGCCGTCGGTACAGCCGGAGATTCCAACAACGAACACCCTGTTTTTGACAAACTAGATTTTGCGAGCTTGACGTTGAGTCCGCGTGTCCAGCGAATAGAGGTGTGATATTTAATATCACTTAGTTTTTATGAAATTGTCCAATTTTCATTAGAAGAACCTTGTATGACAGCTAGAAAAGTTTTAAATTGCAGTAAAAGTCTTATGAAGTGGGCAGTTGCCAGATTTAATCAGCTTGAAATAGAGTGACAATGTTTATATTATAAACTTATCATTTCACACAAAGTTTATACACATTATTGCAATACATTTGAAGTTTGGCCAGTGGCTTCACTAGCATAGGGCTGGTGTCACCCGGTGCGGTAGCTAATGATTAGGGGGTGGATTTATAGGCACTAAAAATTTAAAAAAGGCAGGAAAATAGACCTTAAAAATAACAAAAATAGGCATTATAAAACAAAAAAAGACAATAAATAAGCACTAAAAAGAAAAAAATAGGCACATAAATAGGCATAGTAATGAAAAAAAGGCACCAAAACACCCAACATTTTTATTATTAATTCTTAAAATCCATCATACACTTTCCATAAAAACAAATTAATTACAATTAGAGTTAATTACCAAATACTTCTCAAGATTTTCGGATGTAAATTTTGTTCTATTGTCTGAAAAAATGTTTTTCTGCTGTGAGAAACTTCTCTCGACTTCACATGAAGTCATTGGGCAAAACTTCAGACAAGCTATCTCAGCTGAGCTTAGCTTGACTTCTGGGAGTGGTGTATATTCCGTTCACGATAGTTTTTTTTAACTGGATGACAGTTCGAAAATCAAATGTTTAGGTTTTGGGTTGCCAACACTTGTAAAAGTCACAGTTTTGTTATAAATGTAAAGATCTTTAATTACCTGTTATATATTACATTTAAAATAACATAAACTTTAGTTTTCTCATAATTTTTTTAATAATTTCTTTTTATCCAACTTGAAACAATATTTTAAAACTAATTAAAATTACTTATTTTTCGTTTTGGAACGTTACTGATTCTGTTTAATATAGTGCACACATCAATAGCTTTTAATACAGGCATCATATTTACTTGGAAAAGAGAAAATTGTTGTCATTTTTTACATACAATAAATGATTATTTTATCGTATTTTGAAATATTTAACTGAATAAAATATTTTCATCAACTGCGTGTCTGCATCATTGTAAAAAACTTGTTTACCGTTATGTTCAATCATATGGTTTAGATTCGTTAGTCGCCATTTTAAAGATATGTTCGTTAGAAGTTTTTGTGAAAGTGGTGTTAATATTTTCTTTAAGGGGAATAAAACGAAAAATAAACTTTGTGTCCGACGTCAAAAAAATATATAAATAATATTGGCCTAAATTACTGTGGTTAACTATCACATTAATATATTACCATCTGTTTTCATTACAGTGATCCAAAGTGATAGAGGTCAGCTGTTGGCGTAGTGATATATTAGGGATTACTTCTATTAACATTTCGAGCTGTCATCCAGGTAAACTTAGCTCGTGAATGACTTATAGTTTGTCCTTCTAAGATGTCTGCAATACTTGCCATCACTTTCCACCCAGGGTTTCATTGCAATACTCTGTTAAATTTGTCGACGATGGCTGTGCCAACTGAGCCAGAAGCCTGATTCAGGTTTTCTTCTATTCCCCGCATTATCTTCACAGCTTTCACAAGAGGCAAATCCCTCGACTCTAAAATTGTTACTGCTCCAAGAAGATTTCCAAAATGCTTTTTACGTATACCAGATCCGCACTGACACTTGAGCAGGAGATGGCAGCATTTGCTTCTGTAATGGCGACAGCTTGTTCCTCGTCAAATGTTTGGACTACCTACAAGTAAAACAGTGGATATAGCAAAACTCACCATTCTTTCAATATATTGTGTTCTACAAGTGTAACCACCATTAATTTTAAAATATTTTTCAATAATGTGGATGGACAGGTGGAATCAATAAAACTAGTGGTAAACGCTCACTGCAATTTTAATTTGTGAACGCACCTAAAGAGAGTGTATTGTATAATACCTTTTGAATGTCACCCAGGTGATCTGTGTAGTACAACGCAGTATGAAGCCAAATACAGTTCACGAGAAATGTCCAACAATATAAAATCCGGCACTATTCTTGGTATTGTATTAATAAAGTTTATTTATTGAATTCTTATTTTTTAAATGTTTGTAAAAGAAGAAGAGGGTTATGAAGTTCATAAAATAAAATGGGGAATGAAGGTAGGTCATTTAGTGTAAATGTTTGGGAAACTCTGAACTAGACGTTTATTATGATAAGCAAGTCAAGAAAAACTATTTTTTTTCTTTGTGATAACAACTTCGCTTTTATAATAAGTGAGCACTTAGCTCAACTCCGCACGCGACCGTCTGGAAACTTTGACTGGAGATATTTTAAAATTATGAACATTTGTGGTTATTTCGAATGTTGTAGATCTTTGTCACGAAAGTTGTTCCCACGGTTTTTGACCATTCCGTTCTGAAAAAAAGTAGGTGGGAAGATAGGATTGTATGTTCAGAACTAAATCATTTTAAAATTAGAAAAGATTGAAGAGTATGGTACTCACAGGTCTGGTAGAAGGGCTTGTTTCAATTATTATTGAATCTGACTAGATAGATCATGGTTCAATCCTGACCATGGGTAGTTTTTAAATATCCACCTTTTTCCAACATATTAGCTCAGTCGGTAGCGTGTCTACATATTGAGCTAAGGTTTCCGAGCTTAATTTCCGGCATGGCTGAAAAATATATCATTGGTGAAATGTAGGTTTCCTCAATTCACAGTGATAAATTAACGGTCTGGGGTTGGGTGTTGTGTCTGTACTAGATATAAGATGTTGTTAAGTCGTGTACTGATATAATTAGTAAGTTCAGAAAGTGCATGTTAAATACTTATGATAAAAAAAAGCTTTTTATCATCTATCCGGGCAGATTTTATTTAGCATTGATCTTACTCATTTTGTGTCACTAGATTATTGAGAGTGGCACGTTAGACCAGGAATGTCAAACTCGTTTGGTCAAAAGAGCCACATCGAAAAATTAAAAATACTTAAAGGTGGGGTGCATTTCAGAAAATGTAGTATGGGCTCATAGCCACCACCTTTTAGTAATAAAACATTTATTATTTTAAAAACATACCCACTAAAGATTCAATAACATTTTCATACTTACTTTTTTTCTACAAAACTTTTAAACTTTTATTTGCAACGATTGTGCGATAAGGCCAGATTCATAGACTTAGTACGCCTCAAGTGTGATGCTAGACCAGAATGGAATAGGCCAGTTTCATAGTCAAGTGTGGTGCTAGACCAGAATAGAATAGGCCAGTTTCATAGTCAGGTGTGATGCTAGACCAGAATGAAATAGGCCAGTTTCATAGTCAAGTGTGGTGCTAGACCAGAATGGAATAGGCCAGTTTCATAGTCAAGTGTGGTGCTAGACCAGAATAGAATAGGCCAGTTTCATAGTCAAGTGTGATGCTAGACCAGAATGGAATAGGCCAGTTTCATAGTCAAGTGTGGTGCTAGACCAGAATGGAATAGGCCAGTTTCATAGTCAAGTGTGGTGCTAGACCAGAATGGAATAGGCCAGTTTCATAGTCAAGTGTGGTACTAGACCAGAATGGAATAGGCCAGTTTCATAGTCAAGTGTGGTGCTAGACCAGAATGGAATAGGCCAGTTTCATAGTCAAGTGTGGTGCTAGACCAGAATGGAATAGGCCAGTTTCATAGTCAAGTGTGGTACTAGACTAGAATGGAATAGGCCAGTTTCATAGTCAAGTGTGGTGCTAGACCAGAATGGAATAGGCCAGTTTCATAGTCAAGTGTGGTGCTAGACTAGAATAGAATAGGCCAGTTTCATAGTCAAGTGTGGTGCTAGACCAGAATGGAATAGGCCAGTTTCATAGTCAATGTGGTGCTAGACCAGAATAGAATAGGCCAGTTTCATAGTCAAGTGTGGTGCTAGACCAGAATGGAATAGGCCAGTTTCATAGTCAAGTGTGGTACTAGACTAGAGTGGAATAGGCCAGTTTCATAGTCAAGTGTGGTACTAGACTAGAATGGAATAGGCCAGTTTCATAGTCAATGTGGTGCTAGACCAGAATAGAATAGGCCAGTTTCATAGTCAAGTGTGGTGCTAGACCAGAATAGAATAGGCCAGTTTCATAGTCAAGTGTGGTGCTAGACCAGAATAGAATAGGCCAGTTTCATAGTCAATGTGGTGCTAGACCAGAATAGAATAGGCCAGTTTCATAGTCAAGTGTGGTGCTAGACCAGAATGGAATAGGCCAGTTTCATAGTCAAGTGTGGTACTAGACTAGAGTGGAATAGGCCAGTTTCATAGTCAAGTGTGGTACTAGACTAGAATGGAATAGGCCAGTTTCATAGTCAATGTGGTGCTAGACCAGAATAGAATAGGCCAGTTTCATAGTCAAGTGTGGTGCTAGACCAGAATGGAATAGGCCAGTTTCATAGTCAAGTGTGGTACTAGACTAGAGTGGAATAGGCCAGTTTCATAGTCAAGTGTGGTGCTAGACCAGAATGGAATAGGCCAGTTTCATAGTCAATGTGGTGCTAGACCAGAATAGAATAGGCCAGTTTCATAGTCAAGTGTGGTGCTAGACCAGAATGGAATAGGCCAGTTTCATAGTCAAGTGTGGTACTAGACTAGAATGGAATAGGCCAGTTTCATAGTCAAGTACGGTGCTAGACTAGATAAAAGATGACAACTACCTAGACCAGAATGAATTGGGCAAGTTTCATTCTGATATAGGTAGGTATCGTCTTGTTTTTGGTTTCTAGCCGCACTTGAGGCGTACTAAGTCCAATTATGAAGACTATAATCTTGTGTTAAAGTCATTTTCACAATTAATGACAAACGTGTGTCCGTAAGACGTCGTCTCTTGGATAGGTTTTTTTTTTAATAAGAGTTAACAGCTGTTTACACACTCAAGTGCTGCCAAACATTGCGCAGATTTAACAATTTTTGAAACTTAATCTCTGGTCAGTAAGGAGTAAAAATTGGGTTCAAATAATGATCACTTTCAAAATATCATGTTTTAAAATGGTGTATTTATACGATTTTTACAATAATATTAATCTAATCCACCTCAGTGGTGTAGTTAACTAACGCGCTAGTTTCGTGTTCAGCTAAACTGCCGTGGACGGGGAGATTGAGGTTCTAATCTCATTCAGGTGAACTGGGGGTTGTTTTCCCTAAATGGTTTTCCACTCTCCCTCAACGCAAATGCGGGCAACCTCCTCTATATTCAACCTTCCCAATTCCTAACCCATTAGCGTAATTAGTACTTAAGGTATAAACCGAAGGGGTAGCAAGACGCGGCGCTAATGTATAAGTAATATAAATCTGACCGTATTGTATGTTGGTTTATCAAAAAGGTCCGCGGGCCGCACAGGATCACAAGTTTGACCCGCCTGCGATAGAACATTCGACCATTGATAAAGTGTATTGCAGACACGTGTCTCAGTAATGGAACTTGAGAGAGTTTTCATAATTTAATGACTAGTCGCTCGCGTGAAGGTTGGGGACCTGTGGTTTGCTCACGTTGAAATTACAAATATAAGTCATTCACGAGCTAAGTTTACCTGGATGACAGCTCGAAATGTTACTAGAAGAAATACTCTAATGTATCACTACGCCAACAGCTGACATCTATCACTTTGGATTACTGTAATGAAAACAGATGGTAATATATTAATGTGATAGTTAACCACAGTAATTTAGGCCAATATTATTTATATATTTATTTGAGGTCGGACACAAAGTTTATTTATAGTTTTATTCCACTTAAAGAAAATATTAACACCACTTTCACAAAAACTTCTAACGAACATATTTTTAAAATGGCGACTGACGAATCTAAACCATATGATTGAACATAACGGTAAACAAGTTTTTTACAATGATGCAGACACGCAGTTGATAAAAATATTTATTCAGTTAAATATTTCAAAATACGATAAAATAATCATTTATTGTATGTAAAAAATGACAACAATTTTCTCTTTTCCAAGTAAATATGATGCCTGTTTTAAAAGCTATTGATGTGTGCACTATATTAAACAGAATCAGTAACGTTCCAAAACGAAAAATAAGTAATTTTAATTATGTTTAAAATATTGTTTCGAGTTGGATAAAAAATAAATTATTTAAAAAAATGAGATAGTATGAGAAAACTTAAGTTTACGTTATTTTTAATGTAATATATAACAGGTAATTAAAGATATTTAGATTTATAACAAAACTGTGATCTTTTACAAGTGTTGGCAACCCAAAACCTAAACATATGATTTTCGAACTATCAACCAGGTAAAAACCTATCGTGAACGGAATATAGAAGCGTTCATTGCGGACAGTGGCAATGATAGAACACTGTACCTCAGCCCAGTTTGAATCTATTGTACGTTCCTGCTAGACCACGTGATGTGTTTTACACGGACAGTGGCAATGATAGAACATTGTACCTCAGCCCAGTTTGAATCTATTGTACGTTCCTGCTAGACCACGTGATGTGTTTTACTCGGACAGTGGCAATGATAGAACACTGTACCTCAGCCCAGTTTGAATCTATTGTACGTTCCTGTTAGACCACGTGATGTGTTTTACTCGGACAGTGGTAATGATAGAACACTGTACCTCAGCCCTGTTTGAATCTATTGTACGTTCCTGCTAGACCACGTGATGTGTTTTACACGGACAGTGGCAATGATAGAACACTGTACCTCAGCCCAGTTTGAATCTATTGTACGTTCCTGCTAGACCACGTGATGTGTTTTACACGGACAGTGGCAATGATAGAACATTGTACCTCAGCCCAGTTTGAATCTATTGTACGTTCCTGCTAGACCACGTGATGTGTTTTACTCCGACAGTGGCAATGATAGAACAATGTACCTCAGCCCTGTTTGAATCTATTGTACGTTCCTGCTAAACCACGTGATGTGTTTTACTTGCTTGGCAAGGATTTTACTGTCGTTTATGGTGCTGCGTCCTACTACCAGTCCAATGAGGCAGAATCAGGATTTGATTGGAGAGAAAGAGAAAGAGTGTGTGTGGATGGACCTTTTATGAGAGCGTAGCCTCTCTGTACTCAGCAGGGTTTCTATATCTCACCTCCACATCATCGTAAATCTGACGCCTTGGACGATTTGGCCACCGAAGCGGGTAATGGGCTTGCGCATTAAATAGGTGTATAGTTTATATAAAAGAAACAACTTACGGTCAAAATAAATTAAATATTCCTCCAATAGAAACACTTAGATAAGTTTTATTATATATATATTAATTAATAATAATTAATTATATATAATATATATATATATAAATGTGTGTATATATATATATATACACACACACACACACACACACACACACACATTCTCAACACAGTTCCTTGAATATATGTCATGGGCATCGTGGAATTTCACAAGGCCATTTATTTATTTTTATATAAACATGCTCTCATCAAATGCCATCATGCTCATGACAAATATTCTAGAACTGTTGGGTTAGCTATGTGTAGCGAAATACATCTCTTTTGAAGCACTGTTTTTGTATCATTATATTGATTTTAATTGGCATTACATTCCATGAAAACCTGGAATCATCCTTCGTACGATAGGACTAAATTACTTTAACCTAACTGGGGTTCGAATTGGTAAAGTTACAAGAGCTTCAACACATTGAGGAATGTAGCTTTAGCGGTCTTGACCATGGCAAGGGACCGATGAAGAAATAACATATCTTTAAGGCTGTAATTATAAGTTATTAGGATTTAAAAAAAATTACAGCCATTTGAAAGCTGTAATTAGATAATTTACAAATACCTAATTTTGTTAAAATAGTTCTATTCTACAGAATAAAATTGCTTTTTAAACAGTTTTACATTTTCACCATCCTTTATTGATGAACCATAGATAAATGTATACATTTAGAAAATTTGGTGCATTTTCAACTTAATATACGTACTATAACGCATACCAAAAAAATAGACAGCACTTAGTTTATGTAAATCGCTGTTTTTGATACATTTAATATCCCAACATTTTCTCGCCTTCATCATCCTGAAATTTCGTTCTGGCTTTAGCTTTGATTATATACCCCCCCCCCCACCCCTCCCACCCGCGGCCCCACCAAAATAAATGTCTGGTCACGCTACTGATCGAAAGCAAGGTTATTATCAACACGATTTAATCTAGTTTAACCTAAGGGTATTCTCGCCGACACAATCTGGTCTCGAACAGGGGAGTTCTTTGCATCAGTAGGCGTGCCAAACCTTGAAAAGCTGTTGGCGAGCTACACGTGCGATGAGAACAATACGTAATGTAGGTTATCTCGTGGCCGCTGGTGAAGTTAGGACCCACCTTAAGTGCTACCACCACACTGACACAATATAAACAATATCTTCAAGGGCATGCATAAACACTAAACACTCAACTGTTATATTTTTATGTGTGGTTTTACTTTCAGATAGTGTTTTTGTAGCTGTAGACCCATTTCTATGGTCAAAGGGTTTGATACGCTAACTTGGTTTAGCTATAAAGTTGAAGTGATATGTCGATATAGTTTTAAAATAATAATCTATGTATTTATGTGTGAAAGGGTAGATTATTGGTAAGGGCTGTATTGCGTGTATTTCACTAATACAATCTTACAGTAAAGAACAAAAAGCACGTTTTCGCGGTTGACCTGGTATCGATGTTAACGAAATGTTTATGACCGAGACGATACCAGACCTTAGTTTGGTAACGCTTTTTTTTTTGCCAAACTAATCTTTACGACCAAAGAGCCAAGAATTTGTGCGCCAATTTCATAACATCACTTCTTATGTTAGATTTAAACGAGTATAACTTCGTAGTCAATGGATTTTAAATTTTTGTAAATTAAAATGAACAGCAATTACTACAGCTAGAAATATATGACAGTAAGTAAGTACTTAAGAACCGTTTAGTTATGGATAAAAGAGAGTACTTTATGATCTAGGCCTATTTAATACAGCATACGTACTTCATGTTTTCTTAAGGCTAATTTTGGGGATATATATTTAGCTTGTTAAGTTGGGTAAATATTAGGACAGTCAAAATAAGCACCAATTTAACTAAGAATATACCCGCCTCGGTGGCGTAGTTGGCTAACGCGCTTGTCGTGTTTAGCTCGACTGCTGAGGACGGGAAGATCGAGGATCGAATCTCGGTCGGGTGAACTGGGGATGGTTTTTTCTAAATGGTTTTCCACTCTCCCTCCACGCAAATGGGGTTCACTTCCCTAATTAATACCTTCCCAATTCCTAATCCATTAGCGTAATTAGTACTTAAGCGTATAACCCGAACGGGTAGTAAGACGCGGTGCTAAATATTATTATTATTATTATTATTATAACTAAGAATAAAATTAAATAGGTCATTTTCCGTCGATTTGCAGTTCATATAGTAGGATTACATAAATTAATCTACCGGCTGTTAGATCTACTCCACCCCAACCACCATTTTTGTTTAAGAGAACCATCTCAAATCAAAATCATTTTCGCACTTGGTCAGAACTTTTTGGTTGAAAATACTCGATACCAAGACGTAACCAAATCAATCGCGAAAACTCGCCTGAAAATACGAGTATTTGACTCCTTTTGTCAGAGCCACTTATTAGCTTCATCTGAAGAAACACCATAAACTCCAATGTCATTTAGAGATGTACCGAAAACAATCTGTTATTTTAAAAGTCGACACAAATAGCGTGACAACAGGAGGATGTAATAAATGCATCTTAGGTGAATATTAAAATCATAATTAATTAGTATTTAGTTAGTAGCATATTGAATGAAACGTAGGATTCGTAGGAAGCACCCTCCCATTTATCTTTTATTTGCTAACCGTCTTGGATTACGATAGTTATTTCAACGTTAATGAATGGTTTAAGTTGAAAATCGAGATATAAAACATACTTTCGAGATAAAGTGCTTTAATAAACATGGCCACAACACTTGGAATGTGGAATAATGTCAAGCTCAACTAAATTAGTTGGCCGCTGACAAGGAAGTTGGGATTAGAATCTCGGCCGAGCGTACTGAGGTATTTTTATTAGAGAATTTATAACTCTCTTTTCAGGCAAATGTGTTAACATTTCCATTAAATTCTTATTTTCTCAGTCATTTAAAAATAGTGAAATGAAATGCAGATAGTTCTAACGAGAAGTAAGATTAAAATCTCTGATAGGAAAGATTGCCTCAATGTTAATAATCTCGATTGACGTGTTCGGATTTCATTCAGGAAGTTAATATTAATCTATCCTATTCAATATGCTAGGTGTTTTTTCCACACTTATTTGTCTACTCATCCTTTCTTCACGTATTTCACCGTATTTAAAATAGAAAAATATTAAAAAATTATTGTAGGGACATAATTATTATTAACAAAAGAAGAAAATTTTACTGTGCTATAATCATGGCTCATATTTTTATGTCAACCGTATCACGTATTTACTAGCATGCGGGGGATATCCACATATTTACACAATGGCGTAAGAAAGAGAAATGTAGAATTTAGATGAAATGTACTTCTCATTTGTGTGGAGGAAGAATCAGAAACAATTTATTTCAACTCACCCTCAGCTCAGTACACTTGACTGGAATTTAAACACGGTCTTCCCGTCACCAACAATTCAGTATATTGTTTGAATCATTCGATTGACAATGCGGGCTACAGTGCAGTTATTGAGGGAACAAAGTAAATCTCATTATTGGATGCTTGTATTTTACCAGATTAATCTCATCACACACGACATTAGCAAACTTCATTTATTTGTTGAGTTAATTAATGAGTTATTCTTATTAAAATACATATTATATTATTATAAATACTGGAAATCTAAAATGACCGCCACCAAAATCAGAGGGCCACTCCTATACCTTATAAGCAAAGGTAGAGCCCGTTCTTTATCATATACAACTGGATGGACACCTGCGGCTAAAACTTTCTGTCGTCTGCACACCATTGTGTAAGAGAGAAAAAAATTTCGGGTATCTCTTTCTCTTTTACACACATACAAAGCAATGTGGCATTTCGACATAATTCGTTAATTTTTATGATTATATTAGATATATCATTGTATGATTAGTTAAACGAAATAAATGGGATATAAAAAGGTTTGAAAGCATAACTAAGTTCAACGCTCATGACCTGTTTCTTTAAGAAAGTCGATTTAGGCTAAAATAGTAGGCCTAATACTTCCTACAAGCCTATAAGCTAAATGATCGTTTGAACGTAAGACTTCTGCACAGAGTTTGTCATTCGAACTAAAGTAACCAAGTTTTTAGCGACCTTATTTCATTATAGTTATCACAACATTAAATATAATATGGTTTCTGAAAGCAACATACAAGTTGAGGGCAAACTTTAAATATATTGTAACATAGCAATACTTCCTGCAAGCCCTATAACCTAAAGGATAGTTTGAATGTAAAACTACTACACAAAGTTTGTCATTCAAGCGAATGTAATTATGTTTGAAGCTACCTTTTTTAATTTTAAATCTAACTTCAAATATAATGTTTCTGAAACCATTATATAAGCTAATAACCATTTTAAATATAGGCCTATTGCTATTTAGTCTTGGGCGAATGTTAACAACATGGGCTTCAGCTACATATTTTAATATATAAAAGATTTTATTCTTATTTGTATAATATTAACTTTAAAACTGAATTGTATATCCTTTAATGTAAATGTGTCTTCAGTCAAGTGGGGTATAATAGGAACATTAAAAAACGTTAAATTAGTTCCCTCGCTAGCAATCAGATGACAAATTTAGCGTCACAATTTGGTTATTGCAAGGAGGGTGTTTATGTCCATCCAGTATAGTATAGAGATCACTGGTGGAGCCATACCCTTAAGCCCAACAACGAGACCTCATGATGAATTCCCTACACAGGTGAATGCCAATGCACTTGACCTATTCCTAATACCTCGTCTACACCACATCTTTAACACCCTGACCCCATAACGGCAACTTACCTCGTCTGGACGCCCCACGAACATGAAACCCCGGATCAAAATGCATTATTATTCACATCAACATTCAGATAATTGGGACATTCCAATATTAAGGTAGGTTTTATAGTAGGTGAAGGTTAGGCTTCAACATATTTGGGATGATAGTAGTTTGTTGAACCACCTCATGGGGCAAAATTGACCAAGACGTTAGTCTCTTTGGTTTAATTTTCAATGGTGGGGAGGTTGAGATTTGAATCCTAGTTGGGTGCGATTGATTTTAGTTTTTTCTAAAGATTTTGCCCCCTCTCTCTATACACATTCGAATTCAATATATCAACCTTTATCATCAAAGTATAACCTATTCAGATAAATCACATGGCTAGACCAGTGGACAAGATTATAAAAAAGTTAGGCCTAATCTGTTTGTGATGCTCCAACAAAACTTTAATAATGTAATCCTATTTAAACTGAATCGTACAAACAGTATAATTACTATCCACATTAATGTGGGTTGTAGGCCTATGAAATATTCTTGCCAAGACTGGAAATAACCAAAATAGGCCCTAGCTTAATGTTTATATGTGGTTTGGTTTAGGCCTAGGTTTACTAAATTTGTATGAAACCGATCATTATTAGTAGTTATACCTAGCTATTCTGAAGTGAATAGATTGCAAACAACTCATTATAAAGAAATATAATATCCTTATAACTTATTCTTAATCACTTAACTAAAGTCTCAAGAATTACCTTTAAATAAAATATGATTTTTTTTTCACACAACATATTACACTTGTTCTAGTATCAACACAAATATATCAAGAATAAAGCATTAGGGTATGCGCACGATACAAGCCGGCAGTCATATTCCGATGGCAATCGGCGCAGACAGTCTGAGGACTGGGGGTCTCGTAGTAGAGATTGAAAACCGGTTCCGATCTTCTCCACCCGCTCTCACAGTCATGGAACTGCCTTGTGAAGAAGCTATGGGCTTACTAATTGCTACAGAAAATGTTAGCTTAAAATTAAAGCCAGATAAATGTGGGACTCATGAAATTAATCAATTAAAAAAATCATATGCTGAGTATCATCATCTTTTCCCACAATTAAAAGTAGATGGTGAACGGTTTTATGAATATTTCAGGATGAAGATTGAACCTTCTACTATATTTTGGAGAAAATCAAACACTGCAACCTGAGTTGCATCCGAAAGAGGGAAGTCTAAGAAATAAAATAATATTGGAAGGATGGACAAAAATAGTTTAAAAATATTTAATCAAAGTATAATTGTCAATTCCATAATAAAATGTTACATAAAACATAACTAACCTAAAACAGCCTAACTAAAGTAGCCTAGTCAAATGAAAAAATAGTAGCAAATTTAAATAAAGAGGGAATATTTATATTATTATTGTAAGCAACTGACTGACTTAATGGTTCTAGTAATAGAGTAATTAATTAAGACGTGGTTGGATGCAACTCAGTACCCCTCACTGGGATTGATCTGATGGTCACATTATGCAACTCAGTACCCAAATCACACTCTTAATGATCCTAAAACAATTTTTTGTATGCAATTCGATTTCCTCATTACTGAGCTCCAACAAGTACAAAACACGGTCGTATTCCTCTTTATTAACGCAGTACAACCCCTCATACATATTGTCCTCAGCCGGCATTTCCTATTCGGGTTCCTCAACGTGTCGTATGCGTAGAATCTCAGGCTCGTATAAACTCTTCAATCTATAGACAGTACAACACTAGATGTACTGGCTGGGCTTCCACATACCTGGGATATGGCTTTCTAACCAGTGGAGCGAACCATTGCAACATGCAAAATTCACTGTAGGTACCCTAGTCACTGTCCAGGCGCATCTTAACTGTGTCGCGTGCTTGTGAAGGTCCTGTATGTAGTTTCACTGCATAGTGAGTGCTAGAAATATCTGTTACAGTTTAAACACTAAGAAACATGTACACAACAGAATTACGCAGTTCTTATGGATATTTAACCTTTTAAATGTGCGCTGCCCGTTGCTGTGAACAGTGTTTTGACTATCTCCCCTTAATACAAACCTAAAGAGTCGAGCAATTTAGTTGAGAGTGGGTAACCAAGCAGTTTGATCAAAACATTTTAAGTAACTGTCTTTCTTTTGATTGCTAATTCAGGAGTAACGTTTTAAACAAATATGTAAAGATTCTTTATTTAAAACTTGTGTCACCATAAATTATATATAATATAATTATTTCTATCATAAAATGCATATTAAATTATTGAAAAATTATAGAAAGACATGACATTTTTTGTAATATTGCTTTGAAATTAAATACTCTGCAATTTATTCTAAATACTTTTAATCAGGATAATATAATTATTAAGGCAAGGCTCTGATTAAAAAAACTCCATGGTGTGAGCCCACAAGCAAGCTATACTGACCGAGCGGCCGTCACTGTTAGCAATGAAAGTGCCAACATTTGCGGGATGTGTATGTGATCAGCACAAGGAGCCCTAAGGCCATTAATCTCAGTTTTCTAGACCGTAGTCACTACTGCTTTATTAAAAAGTAGATCCTCATTTGTCTTCACGAGGCTGAGTTTGACCTCATTCCAGATCAACTGCTTCACAGAAAATTTCTCGAAGCGCCTGAGATCAAACCCAGATAAACCAAATTTAATTTAAAATGTTTGCAAACCAAAAAAATGTGATTAAAAACGCTAGTCTGATTATTTTATATCAACTATTTCCAGCTTGTGGCGGGATCAGATTAGTATAATGGCTCCGTCTTCCTTCTCATTTACACCATTTCTGTTATCTGCTCCTCCCATCTCTTCCTTGGCCTCCCGTGCAGTCTTTTCCCACATACAGTCAACTCTCGATTCTACGACCCCGGGAATAGCGTCCCTCTCGAAGTAACGACCCTTTTTTTGGGGAACCGTGAAAAATGTGGGAAAAAAGGTTGAAAAGTTTAAGGAAATCGGCTGTAAAATGTGTTTGTTGCATTTATTTAGGTCACTGCGTTGCAATTATCTTTGTGAACAATGTATTACTAGTAACTAGGGTGGGTCAGGTATAAAAATAGACACCACCTCATCAATGCCAGCCAATAGCACTTGACTCTGTCCACCCCCTCCCACAAGCAAGACAATGTTTACCTGCGCGCGACTGCCGCTACATCACGCGCCAGGCTTGCTTTTGACATTGTTATTTCAATTCTCGATTTGGTTACTATTTTGGTTTGATTTGTGAACAATTTTTGACGACCATGCTATTGTTTAACATTGTTATTTTGATTTGGTTGGATTTTGTGAACGATTTTTGACGACCCATGCTATTGTTTAACATTGTTTTTTGATTTGGTTGGATTTTGTGAACAATTTTTGACGACCCATGCTATTGTTTAACATTGTTATTTTGATTTGGTTGGATTTTGTGAACGATTTTTGATGACCCACGCTTTTTGTTGTCTAAAAAATGCAATTTTTTCGTATTAAGGTCAGGGATGGAACAAAATCTGTTAAAATTCCAATAACGACCCTTTTTCAGGGAATCATGAAAGGTCATAGAATCGAGAGTTGACTGTACTTCTTTTCCGTAATTTTCTTCGGCATCCTCATTACATGTCCATACCATCCTCAGTCTTGCTTTCTCTACTATCTCATGTACTCCCTGTACCCCTACTCTTTACCGGATAACTTCATTACTAATTATGTTTCTTATGAGCGAGAAAAATTATAATCACAAAAATTCACATTTCTACGAGAATTCCTTTATTGTCATTGTTAGGCAAGGTAAATGTATGTAGGCAATCTTCGTTTAACCTGACGAATAATGAGCTTACCTTGCCTGGTTCACCATGGTATTGCTTTGTGGTAACTAGATCTAAACAGTTTTTATATATGTATGTATGTAGAGTATATTGTCTTGATATAACAAAATTAAATATGTACAATTATACATATTTGAAAAATATTCATTACAATGAGGATGGAAAAAGAAAGGATGCCAACAAAAATGTTGAAAATGAAGTTAGTAGTAAAAAGACTGCAAGAGAGGCTAAGAGATGGGAGGAGCAGTTAAGAGAAAGTGTACAAGTCAAAGGAAAAAAATGGAAAAATTAAAGGAAGAATGGAGCCATTTTATTAAACTGACCCGGCCACAGGCTGGAAACAGTGATGATGATGATGATGATCATAACAATGGTACATAAAAAGCAAAAAATAGCAAGTTTAACCCCTTATAGCTTTAGAACAGTAATGATTAGAACTCAATGAATCACTATTTATAGCTTATAAATTATACACTTGTTAAAATCATGCAATACAATTTTGATGGTAAAAATAACATTCAATTCGACATCCGTTCACTTCCTGTGTTTGTCTTTGTTTTTTTATACATGTCCAGTCATTATTTACCAATCTCCTTTCTCTTTGTTGTTTCAGTTTTTTAAGAAAGTTATGTTGCGCATTTCATAATCTCTTATAAATAGTCCCCATAAAGTCAAACTTAAGTAGAGAGCGAGCAGTAATGATATATTTTCTTCAATTGGCAGCAGTGTAAAGGCTGAACTATGTTTCTCCTTTTACTGTAAGTCATATGTATTGTGTTCATTTCTTTTCCTCCTTTTTGTGTCGCCTTCCAAGAATAACAGTGTGACTCAAAAAGTGAAAAAAGGTTTTTCTTAAAAAAATAATAACATTGATTGGGATAGTTTGATTTTCTAATTTATTCACTTAATTATTCAAAAACTGAAACACACTATGGTTTCAAAAGAGTTAATTCTTAATTTAAAATAACTTAGTAAATAGAAATACTAACAATTTTTCATCCCTAGTTTTTTCACATACACACATTTTTATTTAGTTTTTGTGCACTGCGTTTAACTACCTGGGAAACCATTTAGGGAAAAAATATACTCTATGCACTAACCTGGATTCAACCCCAATTTCCTTGTCTAGTCTAATGCAAGAGTAGGGAGAAAGATAAAAAAACAACAACCAAACAACTGATTTATGTTTTGTTAGTAAAGGAAAAATGGCTGTATTAAATTTATTAAATTAAACATTGAAAGTAGGATAGAAAGGCAAGGCCTACACACCATAAAACTGGAGGCCTCAAAGTTTACCATTAAAACATAACAAAACACATAATTTAATTTTCGGGGTACATCAGTCCCCTTCTACAGCAGAAGAGAGTAAAACACAGTTCTGTTAATAGTTAGGGAGGGATATTACTTTAACATATTTGAGTTTGGTTTATTTTAGTAGAATTTGGAAAAAAAAGAACAAAATTAATTGAGCTGGTCAGAAGAGAAACCTGTACACTTTTATAATCAATCAATTACTGAACCCAAAAAAGTGAAAACGACAAACACAATATATTACATAACTTCTATTTTATAAAGACAATTACTATGTAAAATTTAAAATTTATATTTTACAATTCACTACATTATTCAATTAAAAAAAAAAAGACTAGACCATTAAAAAACTACTAAATTTAACCAAATAAAGTATTTTAGTAGTCGTAAATGCAAGTTCTTCTTGTAGTGGTTTCTTCTGGAAGAAAAGTTGTTTTTAATATTTATTTCCTATCAAAATACTTCTAGTCAAGGCAAAATGGTCATACTCCGATTAATCGACATTAGATATTATGTACAACAACCTTAATTTTTTACTTTTATTAAATACCATATAGGCTATTATATACATCAAGAAATTAATCATCACGTTTACTGATCTGAGATACAGTGTACAAGATGTTCCCAAACTTTTGCACATCACGGCCCCCCTGAAAGGATAGTGAAGTTAGGCCTAGATCAAAAAACACACTTCTCTTAATTTCTTTTCTTCTTAAACTATTGCACTATATTACACTTCACACATTGTTTTGAATTTTCGGAAATGTTTCTTTATCATTTGAAGAAACACATTGAAAACACACAAAGAAAGATAGGCTATTATTGAACCACATGTTTTTGGAATTATTTGAAATATGTAATTCAAAACTTGCAGTGTTGCCAAATCGATGTAATTTAATGAGGTTTGAAAAGACAATAATCAGCAACCTATTTATCTTTTCAAATCTCATTAAGTTAAATTGATTTGGCAACACTGCAAGTTTTCAGTTACATATTCCAAATCATTATAGAAACATGTAGATCAATAGTCTATCTTTCTTAATGTGTTTTCAATGTGTCTCTTCAAATGATAAAGGAATATATCTGAAAATTTAAAACAATGTGTGAAGTGTAATAGTATAATATTTTAAGAAAAGAAGAAGTCTTTTTCTATCTACACCTAACCTAACTATCCTTTCAGGTTGGCTACCCTCTGTATCATTTACTTTACATTAGTGTACAGTGTTTCTACACTGCCTTATTAATGTAGTATAAGAAATAATGTTAACATTTAGTTTCTATTTGTATTTTTTAATCATTTTTATATATCCTATTGTGTTAATAATCATTCAAAAATTCATATTATAAGATAAATTTGAGATTTGGATTTGTAAAATAGCGGATTCGACATTATTCCAATTTATAGAATTCATTATTCATATTCCAAATATTCTTAAAGCCCTATGTGTCACCAATAATAAGTACACGAAAGAACTAGTTCTATCCAGCCATGTGGAAGAGTATAGAACAAGGAGCAGACTTCAGCCCTTGGGCACAGTTTAGAAAACTAACGAGAGTACCTGTAGCTTATAATATATCTATGCAGGTTTACAAAATTGTCAAAAGTCAAATGGCAGCAAGTCACTTTAACACTAACAACAAAAATCTCTGAAAACATGATTTTTGGCGACAGATAATGATAAAATAAACATTTGTGTTCAATCTCTGTCTTACTATGCTGTTCTAGATGTTAAAGTAATGTCCACAGTAAAAATACTATGGTAATAAATGAAGTGCATTTTGTGGTAACTTGATTTATCAGCTTAGGCAGAAAACATATTAAACATTTGGTAAAGAATATTTAGATTTGGGAGGTAATTGTTTTAATCACAGAAATCATGAGGGGGGAAAAGTTGACACTAAAAAGTTATCAATTTAGTGTACTTTCCTCTAACAATAGTTAAATTTCAGCTTCATATTATTCAAAAATGAGGTGGCCCAATGGCTAGATAATTTTATAATAAAGGAAATTGATAAAACTAAAGAAAGAGGAAAAATAAACTACTAAGAATATATTCTTAGTAGTTTATTTTTCCTCTTTCTTTAGCCTTCATAATTAATTATTACCAGTAAACCCTTGCAAAACTTTCGCACATTCAACCTCCCCCCAAAATTTAGTCTTTTGTTGGGATGTTGAAATTAAATCCTCAGCAAAGTGTATACACAAAATAGCAAAGATAATTTAT
Organism: Timema cristinae; assembly: GCA_039000515.1. Classification (NCBI taxonomy): domain Eukaryota; kingdom Metazoa; phylum Arthropoda; class Insecta; order Phasmatodea; family Timematidae; genus Timema; species Timema cristinae. The sequence goes on from JBCFYV010000935.1 coordinate 24,049,049, forward strand.
TTTCGATAATTGATACAAAAATATTGTTAGATTTTTTTCTTTTAACTTAAATACAAACAATATGTTTTAACGTAAACTGAGTATGCTATGTCAGAAGTCTGTAAAAAGTCCTATCTACTGAGACCTTATTCATCACTGTTGGCTTTGTATTAGTTAAGAAAAAGGGATGTTGACAAGTGAAATAATATATAGGATTGGCTGTTAGGAAAAACCTAACAATATGCGATAGGGGGTCTGAGAACTTGTTTTTTTTTTTTCATTCAAGTAGAGTATTTCTAAAAGCTCCAAGTTCGAGTCGAGTATATCCATAACTTTAAAATGTTGAGTATATAGGCTTATTTGCTTATTTTAAATGTAAATATCAAATCTTTAAAATTTAAAAAATATATCAAAACACGTGTTCTTAAAATTTGAATGACACATATTTTTATAAATATTAAATGGGGCTATTTAAAAAAAAGATAAAAATAAATTAAGAAATGGAAATAAGAACACCACTCAAATAAAAATATGACTACCCTAACAAATGTTAAAAAAGGTTAATAAGATAAATAATTGCGTGACGGCTTGAAAATGTAGGCCTATAATAAGACAGTGTAAACTAGTGTAAAGTAAGTGATAGTGAAGGAAACCAAACTGAAAGGATAGTTAGGTTAGGCCTAGATAGGAACAAACATACTTATGATGGTCACACATGCAAGTACAGCAACCTAATTTACCTACTAAAATGCCAACAATGTACTGCACAATATGTTGGCCTCGCCATTGAAACACTCTGCGTAAACAAATGAATGGACACCGCCATGACACAAAAATTAGAATCCAGAAAAAACTCGTTTCAATACACGCCTCCACTCATAACCTCAACTTTGAGGATGTTACACTGTCAAGGTGTTAAAATCATTTAACAAGACACAATGTAATATGTCTAGTTAAAAGATGGAACTGGCACATCAATGGATCACAAAGTCTAGAAAACCACCCTACCTAAATATTCGCTAATTTCAACCCAGAGGCTACACCAGCACCACCTACCATCCATAGAGTAATAGAGAAACATTCAGAGAATTTAAACTCCATCAGAGAAGTTTTCATCCATACCAGTCAAAGTTGGCATCACTGAAGACAACATCCTGTTCTGTCTACTACTACTTCCTGAGGAAGATGTTATAATAGCATCGAAATATTGATGTGTGTGTAAATATGGGTTAGATGTTTTTACTTTTATTTGTGCTCTACCATTTTCCTAATATTCTATCATTTTATTTATTACCAATTATTTCCAATGATTGTTATGGCAATAAACATAAACAACTTCAATAAAGGATAATTCAACATGGACGGCACTATTGAATACATTTACCATTCAAAAGTAGTTTTAAAGCTCTATTACATTATTAATGTGAAAATTGATGTTAATTCAAACAATTTATTAAGTAACGGAATACTTTATTAGTGGATATGCCGATATTACCTAAATTAAATAGCCTATGCTTACTAATGTGCTTTAAAAATTTATTACTAAGTTCATCAAGTGGAAGGTCGAAAATAACGAGCTTACAAAACTTTTGATCCCGATCTCAAGCTTAATGACGAGCTCAACTCAAAGCTCGAAATCCGAGTACTCGCAGAGTCCTAGTATGAGAATAATATAATATGCTTTATTCATACATAGAGAAAGTGACAAGGGAAGAAAATTTGCTTACATAGCCAAAACATACAACCAAACTATTTTAAAGAGAGCTTTTATTACTGCTGCACACTCAATTTTCATTCATGGAAGGGATGGACATGAATGAGATTTTTAATGTAGGACAAGAACTGTGCCTAAATATCGAGATGGGAAATTATAAAAATGATGCTTTAGAATAATTTTAAATTAAAAATATATATTGATATTTGAACTAATATGGTGTAACCTGTAAAAGTTATAACATTACAAAACATAAATAGGTGTGTGAAAATTGCATCTTTTATCGAATATAGTAGCAAAATTTTGAATGAATGTTGAATATTACAAATAGAGTGATTAATTTTATTACATTTTTAATTATTTGCAGAGTGAAAAAATACTACAAACTAATGTTTGACACTTTTTAAATATTCTCTCATTTGAAACTGCAATATCTTACATCGGTTTAAACAGCTTTGATGTTACTTAGGTTTGGCATTCCTTAAATGTTCGTTAGGTTTGAAAATATTTGAAACCCCTTAAATATTCTTTAGGTTCAAAATTCCTTAAATCAATAGTTCCCAAACTCAGGGTTGCAACCCAAATGAGGTTACAAGGATGTTCCTGAGGGTCGCGGGAAAGTCTCAAATTAATTGTTTAACTCAGATATTATGAATAATACTTAGCACCACGCCTTAATACCCAATCGGGTTATATGCTTTAGTAATAATTAAGTTAATGGGTTTGGAATTGAGAAGGTTGAATATAGAGGTGGTGAACCCATATTCGCATGGAAGGAGAGTGGAAAACCACCCCGCCAGTTCATCAGAGCGAGATTCAAACCTCAATATCCCCGTCCTTGGCAGTTTAGCTCAACAAGAATCTAGCGCATTAGCTAACTACACCACCGAGGCGGGTAATATTCTGAAGGATTACTGAAATACTCATAATAGCAAAATTGTGTGAAAACAGCACTCCTTTACAATTGACAAGCTAAAGTCAGTAAAATTCACGACTGCTAAGTCAGTAAAGTTCATACTCCAAAGAGCCCAATGTGAAGCCTTGAAATACCAAAACTAGAGTACAGGCTACTAGCGATTTCCACTACCTGTTTCTCCATGTCTCCATTTCTTTTGCTGACACATTCTATTGCATGTTGGCTCTCTTCACAATACAGAAATAGTAAAGAAATAAACAAATGTCCTTTTCTTGTGTGTGAGCATTGTAAAATTTTTTTTACAGGAATAATTAGGCCAAGAAAGATCACATCCTTATCGTTCAGTACTGATGTTGACATATCTGAGGATTCAGGGGCTTACTACTCACTAAAATAAAGTAAATGTTGTTAATATCTTAAGGTTTAATATTTTCTTTAGCTATTAAACCAATTCAGAAACTGTGGCAACCATCAAACAATAATTCTATTCTTATTTGATATAGAAAACTTATATGTTAATGAATGAGGGAGGATGGTCCAGATGCGTGTTTTATATTTGTCTGATTAAAATATATTTATATTAATTATATCAAAGTCATATTAATTGATTCAATGAAGTCATAAATAGTAATTATGAAAATTACAGGCAATTGAATAAATCACAACCTTGGCACTTCAATGTAGGGATATCCACCTTTTCATTTCTAAGCAAACTTGAATCAAATATATGAAATATTCTCGAATCCGAATCGAAGTTTAAATATTTTTTAACTGTTCTATGATTGAAAAACATTTATATTGTTGCTATTTATACAACTTTATACACTAAAACTATTTAAAATAGAGTTTATTACATGATTAAGTAATATTTTAGTCTAGTCTGATAAATTAACATTTGATTCGAAGTAAATGAATTGCATGTTGTGATAATAACTTAATTTATCAGAGTGAAACAAAATATTACAAACAATTGTGCAATAAAACATTTACAAAATAATTTTAGTATATAAAATAATTTAAATAGCAGCAATATAATATTTTTTCAAGCATAAAACAACTAAATGAAAATATTCAAACTCTGATTTGGCTTCAAGAATATTTCATACCCTCGATTCGATTTAACTTCAAATTGAAAAAGCGGACTATGCACACCCCTAATTTGTAATGTATACACATGCCCACACCTAAAAATTGCAATAATTCAACATAACTTGAATGTTCTAGCTGTCAATATATTTATTGACAAAGCATTTTTTTCCACCAAAACTAGAATTTTTCTCAAAGCAAAGTCAGCGTTAATATTTGTTTCGAAGCTTTTCACACTCCTACTTAATATCCTCGATTCCCCAACGTAAGAATCATATTTTAAAATCACAATTTTTGATGTTATTCTAAGCGCACTCAACCTAACCTTTGTGATCTAGGGATCACAATTTTTAGTGGTTTTTTTGTAATCACATTACAGTACAGTATATAAATAAATAAAATAATATATTTTTAATTTTAGGTTGAATACATGAAAAATAATTAGGTTGTGAATATATAAGAATCGAGATTAAAATTAAACCATGAGAATCAAGAAAAACAGGACTTTGGACATCTTTCTTAAGAACCAAAAAACTCCAGCTAATCTTGACCTTTCTTAACAATTTCCAAGTTTCAAATTTTACTTTGTTTTCATTTGAAAAAGTAAGCTTAAATCAATAAAACACATTCAATACAAATAGATAAGGCCTACCTACATTGATTTTAATAGTTCTTAAAACAGGAAAGCTAGAATAATGCACTTTTTAAATAAAATATTTTATTTTAAGTCGCAAGCAAGCTGCACTCATTGTTCAAAATGGAGTGAATGTTGTTTAAATCCTTTACTTTACTAACATTCAAGTGTGCTAATGTTTGAATAATAATAGAGGATTTAAATATTCTCGCGATACTGGTACTCACAATTTTACTCGGTTGATCTATTTTTCAAATTATCTAAAAAGGAATTTAAAAGAAATTGAATTTGGCCTTATAAGACTATGCTGAGCAAAATTCGTAAACTTTGGTTGTAAGTTATGGCTAGCAAAACTTTAAATAATGAAATATTAACTAAACTGTTACAAACAAGGCAGTCCTCTTTTCTCAAACATAAAAAATATTTACATACTTTTACTGTACAATCAACATCCTAGGAGCCCTCATTATTTTTAACAAATGTTTATATAACTATTTTACATATGTCAAAGCTTTTCACAAATTAGAAAATGTTTTATCCTAATACAAATGTTTTTTTTTAACAACTTGTCGGTTGATGGTTTAACAGCTAAGAATCAAAAGATGACCACACAAAAAGTTTGACAGGCAGCATGAACAATGACAAGGCCATTCACTTTAAAATTAACAATGTTGTCCGATATTGTTTTCATAATCTTAATAAATTCATTGACTAAACACTGAACTGACTTTTCTGAACACAAAATATAAACAATGTTTCATAACATTTTAAATAACACTTTCACTTGAAAGTTAAAAATGTACACAAGGTTCTTGTCTGAAGCATGGATGTGGTAGCCGCAGCATCACAACGGACACCCAGTCCTTCCTTCAATAAAGGAGTAAAGCTGAATAACACAGTGAAAAACAGCACACACATACATTAGTACTAATGATGGGTCAAATAGGAATCTTATTTTACCAATGAGTTCTGAATCTTTGAAAACACAAGAGTGAAGAAAGAAACGGAGCACAGAGTCCAGTGGGGGAAAATTGAAATGGCCAAGGGACCTGGGTTTATTTTGGTGTTCAACTGTAACTAACAACCAATTTATTTTAATTATTGAATTATGATCCCGACACATGACTACATCAGTGCCAAAAGTAATTTTCCGCCTTGACAACTTGGGTATGATTTTCTGTTTGTTTGTTTGTTTGTTTGAGAGTTTGTTCAGATTAATCCTTTAGTTAATATAGAAATTTTAATTTTTGATTCTGGTTTACACACATTTTTTTATTAATAACTCTGTTTCTGTTTCTTATTGACTTGAGGTTTAATGTATTAATTTTCCAAGCTCCTTTAATTATAGGCACATTTATTTATGTCATTAAATTCCTATTGGTTTTAAATTACAATCTACCTATGTAAAGTTTATCACATCCCTCCAAGTATTCATCATATTTATAATATTTCTTGCAGTAGCACATGTATTGATGTTTAACCAGTATTCACATCAAGCCTGTGTACTAAGTGTCAAGATCGTCCAGTATAGTTTACCAGTAACACAGCATCCAAGCTAGATGCACTGAGGATGGTTTTACCTAAATTAACTTTCTACATGAAAATCGAGGTATATTTTCTTAAAAACACACCTTCCCAATTAGTGTAAATATGCTGATGGTCCTATTTTTTCTGGTTATTGTGGATTCACACTAGGGATGGACGAGAATGACTTTTTTTTATTTCGGGACAGAAACAAGATGAGAAATTAGTCAAAATATCGGGATTTGGGACGGGAAATTTTAAAATTTCCCTTTAGAATAATCTTAGATTTAAAATATATTTCCAAACTAATATGGTAGGACTTGTTTAAGCTATAATATTATTAAAACCCGCTTCGATGGCTGCATGGTCTCTCGCAATAGACTAGACTACCGATGACGAGGATATTTAATTTGAATTTAGCCGGGTGTATTAAGGGTGGTTTTCCACTCTATTCACGCAAATGCAGGTACACCTCTAAATTCAATTTTCCTCATTCCTAACACACTCGAGAAATCAGTAAATTGGCATATAACCAGAGCTAATAATAAGACCCAATGCTAAAAAAACCATTGCTAAAGGTAATAAAAATAAAAAATAACATAATATATTTATAGGTGTGCGTGAAAAGCATTTTTTTTATCAAATCAAATAACAAAGTTTTGAATTAATATCAAATAATACAATTAATAAAATAGTTCATTTTATTACATTTTTGATGGAAATTATTTTTATCAGTTAATTTCTTTTGAAAATGGTGTTTTATATTTAATGATTTGCATAGGGGGAAAAACAACTACAAAATAAAATGTTTGGCACGCTTCAATTTGCCCTAAGTATGAAACTGCAAAATATTATCTAGGTTTAAGTATGACAGCGCAGCATTAGCTGTAGAGTTAACATCAGGCAGACAAGTTCGTTGGCCTTTGTGAGGAAATTTGAAATAATCCATTACTTTAAAGTGTGTTTATCAATGTTGTGGAGTGTGCCATTTATTCACTAGAAAATAAAATATGTTGATAATCAGCTGTTTTAAGTTAGCATTGCAATGCATCATGGATCAACATACAGCGTGTGAATTGCTGTGCTACTCAAGCAGATTCTGCTTTCTATTTTCTGAACGCGTAAATCAAGCTCTAGTTGTGGCAAAACATTTTGATTGCTCAAATTACACCTTGTTTTATAAATAAATTGTGTGTACATTTATCTTCTGAGCTATGATAGATAATCCCTTGATATTTCTTTTATAAAATAAATTATATTTTGCTATCAATTAAATTTTATTGGTTTTTATATTTAGAACTTAAAAATGTTAAAAACTAGTAGATACAAATTTTAAAGAACCGGAACAAAAAACAGAATAATTAGGTATTTTGGTTCAACTCCCTGCTTAAATATTTCCTGATTAGTACACTTACATTACCTGTGTAGGTTAGGTTAGGTCAGGAGTAGACTGCTATAACCTTTCCTCTGCTCTTGCTTTCATTCTGTTGATGAATGCTTGTCCCTTGCTTTTACGGAAGTTTTCATAAGGATCATTCAGGTTGATTCCTACCCCTTTGTACATGTCTGTCCTATCCCGCACCTGAGACAGAACATACACAACATTCTTTCAATAATAGAGCGGACATTGTCGATAGGGGAAACCTGACAATTATTCAAACACTACATTTTAGAAAGAGAACAAATTAGTAAAAATACCTTGAATAGTGACATATTAAAATTGTTTTAGTTGAGTAAAATGTTGTATTTGGGTATATAAAATCAAGTTTTTTTTGTGTCTGTTAAAAATGATAGCATAATAACTCACATAAAATGGTTTAGTGAAAAGAATAGAAGAATTACAACTAAAATTTGTATGTACCAAACAAACCAAAAATAGGAAAGTAAAAATATGTCATCTAGTTAGCTTAAACAGTGTTCCTTACCCTAATCTCTAAATAGTTATCTTTGGTGAATAAGTTGTTATTAATTATTTGACTATTGATATTGTTAGTTCACATTTAAATAGACCAAATTGACTATAATTCACATGTAAATGGTAAAGTATTCAATTTTACTAATTTTTGTTTTGGTTTGTGTATGTCTTATAGATTAAAATATCCTATAATGATCTAATGATCTTTATTGTTTAGTTAATATACCGAGTGTTCATTTCAAAATTTTTCACCAAAATATCTTGAAAAAATTTAAACAAAAGTTGTTTGGTTCTGAGGGGGAAGTAAAGTGGTAAGGCTGGTATGACCTTGAGTGGCGGTGCTCGATGACGTTAAGGTAACGGTGATTTTTTGAATGAAACTCCCTATTCTTTATTACATAATCCTGTTGATAATGTTGTGTCATTTTCAAAATGGTGGTTTTAAGCTTTTTAAAGTAAAGGTTATCGTGAGAAAGAAGCCTCCATTTTTATAATAAAGTAAGCATAGAATAAATTATTCAATTCAGATCGTTCTGAACCTATTAGAAAAATAAAATATTTATTCCAATTCAATCCAAGTTTAGAGGAATGCATACACCAGTGTATAGCATATATGGTGGCTATCTTAAGGTAGTTCCTAAAAATTAAATAATTCAATGGTATGTAGAAAATTGTCAATCTTTTGTTTTTATTTTAAGTCTAATTTGAAGTATGAATTTTTTTAGTAGTTAAAATAGAAAATATATAGTGCTATTATACGTGTCAACACTTTATGCCCCACCCTGTATGGATAGTTGTAGAGTCAAATTTTGAGCTAAGCCAGTCAAGCCCGAATATAAGATTTATTTAGATTCAAATTTCTACGGGATAAGTGAGGTGATTTAGCTAAACACACTTGTCCTTTGCACCATTAGGGCAAAGGGGAATTTTTAAATGCTGGTTGTAGAGGGTGGCCACAGGAATTCACTTATCAAATTCCCTGAAGTTTTCAGGTTTTGTAGACAAAAATATATTTTTTTCCTGATCATGTTTTACCCATTTAAATAACTGTAAACTATGTATAGCTGTACTGTCAATGGCCAACATGGTTGGTCTCATCTCTAGTTTCCTGGTGATGGGGAGGTTGAGGTTCAAATTGCTACCAAATGTAATGAAGAGTGTTATCCTTAATGGTTTCCCACTCTCCCTCCACAAAAGTACATGTTCAATTGATTCAAATTATCCTTCTACAGTCCCATAAAATGCTCAAAAACTAAATTTGGTAACGTTTGACTTGATTATCAATAGGGATGTGCAAAGTTCAATTTTTAAATTTGAAGCAAACTCGAATCAAATACATGAGTATTTTTAAAGCCGAATCGATGTTGATTATGATAGATTTTTTTTTTATGTTGTGGTTATTTCTATAACTTTATGCACTAAAATTACTCGTAAAATGTTTTATTGTATAATTTTTGGTGATATTTTATTCTAATAGCGATGATATATTCTGAAAGCGTTATTATTTACACAAATATGAGGTGAAATAGTACTCATTAAAAATTAGAATATAACTGTCTACATTTTTCATTCATATTGTGTAATTAACTATTTATTAACATATTCAGAGAAAAATCAAATATAAATGCAAAACATTTCATGCTTAGTAATGTCAAACTTGATAACTCAATATCATTACCTTAGAGTTTTACAAATAACAACATCTAAATAATGGATTATCAATTTTTATTTGGACACTGAAACATGTCATAGAAAACTAAACTAATATCAAATAAGGCAAAGAGAATAAAAATAAAGACAATATAATTTTGTTAAGCATTACCACCTGGCCTTGCTTGGACCTAGCATGAAATCTTTTAAAAGCTGGAAACAAAGAATCGAGCTATCAAAATTTAAGTATCATGATGTGTAAAAGTAGAAATCGTGATTTTTAATGTAAAAAGAATACAATTTGTGTGAAGGGAAGCCCTGGCACAGTGCTATCACCAGTGTTATCAGATTGTCATGGTACTTGCCCAAATTACAAATAAATTGTGTTTATTTAGGGAGAAAAAAAACAACTTAAATTGGCATTATTCATGTGAACACAGTAAAATTCGCACTATCGTAAATGCAAATTTTGCAAGTTCCTATTAATAACTGATATATTTCAACATGCAATTTAACTACTTCAGTTTTTGTTTTTATAGGAATATTAGTTTTTAATTATTTAACAGCTCAAAATGGGGTTAGTTGACCATAAATTGAGTATTTTAGCAATTAATGTTTTTATTGGCGAAGCTTCGTGATCGTCGAAGCAGGCATTTTTTTTTGAAGTGAGGTCGAAGCTGACAATAATTTGTTTCAAAATCAAATCAAAGTTTTGAAGCTTCACACCCTCCTATAATTTTCTTTCTTTATAAGCTTAAACCCCACCTTTATATTTTAAAACACATATTCAAAGAATACTTATAGAAGAGTAGAAAAAGTCTGACCTCTCCCCCAGAAATAGGTTGCTCGATGCCCTGCTCTTTGGCGCCAAGGCCCGCTCCACTCCAGCCCATCTTGCACAGGATCTGATGACCCTTGTTGCTCTCATCCAACTGCCTCTGGGCCTCTGTCTTCGAATAAGTTGACCCACTGAAGGTATTCAACATCAATATAAATTACATCAGTGACACATTTTAAGATAAGGAATTATTGCTTACAAATATAAGATAGGATTTTTAGATTCTAAAAAAAATAATCTTTTTTTGTATATGAAATAGTTTTATTCACCCTATAGTACAAATGCAAATAAAATTGCACCATACTTAAAGTAGAAACATAAAATATTCTGATATGATACTTAATTGGCCATAAGGCAGGGAAAAGGATTAATGTAGAGATGACAATTTTTCAGTGAAAATTTAATATCATTTCATCAATCTATTTATTCTCTTTGTTTATGATGTATTAGACCAGTGAAATCTGACATGGGTGACACTTTTGTATTTAACTGCCAAGCGGGTGGTCAATACGTGTCACTTTATTGATTTATTCTAACTCATTTGATAACGTTTCTGATGGTAGCATCATTAGAATAAGCTAGACATTAAAAGAAGGTTAGATGGACAAAGCCAACTAAAACATGTACTAGAAATATGAAGAGTCAAAAGTTAACATCTAAACACAACACAGAAGTGTAATTATCTGGGCCTATCAAACTTCCTCAGTACATGAGTGTGACATAGTGACTTGAAAATAGGCTGCATTTTCGGGCTCAAAAAAATCCTTTATAAAACTCTTGTGCGGCTCATAATAAAGCCTTAGATAATATGTAGCAAATGTTGTACTTTTGAGCAATGCATGTAGCTAATTCAATAAGGGTGTCCAGTCAAGGTAAATTTTAAAATATCCTGACTTTTCCAAAGTCAATTTCCAACTTTTCCAGTCAATATATATTAAAATGGATGAGCAAATGAAATAGTCAAGCATCGTGTAGCTGCCACTACTAATTTTCACACGCGCGCGTAAGATTTTTTTGTTGCAGTCTGTTGGTTACTTGAATAAATATTTTTGCTATAAAAATGTGAAAATTAAATTTAAACTTTATTTATAAATGAATAAAATATGAAAAAACAAAGGAAACAATAATTGTATATAGAGCCAAAGAAAAGCCAAGCCTTTCTAGGCTACTTACCTCACTTATAAAATATGAATGCAATTGTTGTATTAATAATGATAAACAACAGATTGTAGGTGTTGATTAAAAAGTATATATCAGTCTAAAAAGGAGGTGGCCCAATGGCTAAATAATTTTATAATAAAGGAAATTGATAAAACTAAAGAAAATGGAAAAATAAACTACAAAGATTAAATTTGATGAAGAAAGAAGAAAAAATGTGGGAAGAATCCAATACACAAAGGTAACATCTTCTTCCTTTCAAATTCAAAATGGAGTAATCCAGTGTTTTTGTTATTTGTACTCTCTTCTTTCTTATTTGAGTTTGATATATACAACAATGCCGAAATATTATTCTCTTTGTGTTAAAATGTGTGAGTGACTACTTCTACTATTGAAGCCAGAAGAAAGGAAGATTTAACCTTTGTGCATTGGATTCTTCCCACATTTTCCCTCTTTCCCTAGGTGGGCTTTCTTCATCAAATTTACTCTTAGTAGTTTATTTTTCATTTTTCTTTAGTTTTATCAATTTCCTTTATTATAAAAGTATCTATCAGAAAAGATTAAGACTTTGTTGTAACAGAAAATGTACAAACTTAGTAATAAGATATGTAAATAATATGAAGATTAAAAAAACTATAGGAGAGAGAGAGAGAGGACACACACACACACACACTTATTTTCCTTTCAAATTGATCGTAATTTTAGGATCTGGCCTATTTTAAGGCAAATATGATATAACAAAGTTGGGGGCTTACTGAGATGTTTATTAAATCCAGCTTTTTGGAGTAAATGACTGGTACTCCATTTTTGGACGTGTCAGTATCAAATCTTGAGTGAAAATGTTTAAGAGGGGGCAGGCAGTGGCAAAGTGCTCTTTTTAAAAATAAAAATAAAATTCAATTAGAAGTAAAACCAAAGTAATACCCACAGGAATGATGGCGGGGTAGGGCTCCTTTCTGGACTTCTCTGTCTGAAGCCTGTCGGAGATTTGGACCTGGACCGAGATGGAGACTTTGACTGGGATCTCGACCTTGACAAAAACATAAAATATTTACAACAGGAACTTGTCAATGGTTTCCAATGTTTATTCCAAATATATTGATTCTATTTTTAGAGTTAGGTGGGATCCACCATTTTACAAATCTCGAATCTGAATCTTTGAAAAGATTACAATAAAAAAAAAAGAGGAAACATAAATTTAATAAAATAATAGAAAATGCAAATAGTAACTAAATGTTTACAAATCCTTATAATTCATTAACAAACATGCATTCAGTTAAGTGTTAAATTATGGTGGGCAGAACACGAAGTTCTAATGACGGATCTAGCTAAGACCATGTTCAGGGTCTCGACTGGTAAGCCAACCCAATGGGAAGACCTAGATGCAGATGGGAGGATAACTTGAGAATTGGCCTGAAAGAGACAAGGTGTAATGAAGGGCACTGGATAGAACTAGCTCAAGATAGGGATAGGTTACATATTTTTGTAAGTGCGGCAATGAACTTTTGAGTTCCGAGTGCCATAGAATAAGTTAAGTTACTGTTCTGGGGCCTGCTTGTGAGTTTGTTCTTTAATTATTTTTTTTAAGAATTTGAGTCTTGAATCTGAAATTTTTCTCGAATCCTTGAATCTCTAATATCCCTAGTGATTCAAGGGTCTCATATCATTTAAAAAATATTAATTTATTGAATTCAAGCTTGACTTGACTCTTTACTCAGATGGTTTTTAAGAAACTCCCTCAATTTGAGATTAAAACACTTGAGCATATAGACCCCTAATTTAAAATAGTTTTACTATACATTAATCATAAGTTCAATTAATTCTATAAATTCGCACAGTATCATTTGTATTAATAATATAACTTAGTATTAAGGTTTACATGCTTGTTAAGAGTCGGCGAGAGAAAAAAGTCTGTATTATAACTACAGGTTAATCTAAAGGAAAGGATATTTCAAAAACTAAAATACCAATTCACTAGCGATTTTTTTTAATTTCTTTTCTTTATTTATAGAAATTAACAATATTGAGAAAAAAAATTAAAATATTTATTGATGCACATCAATTAAAATTAAAATAAGTTTTACACCAAATGTTGAAATAAACTATGTTAAAAAAATTGTTATTTTTTTACCATTTCCACAAAAAACCTTTCCAGGGCCGACATAAAAATTACTGTAGCCGTCTATTTGGTTACACGTAGTTCGGCGGTTTTCTGCCACGGCAACACTAACATAAAGGTTCCCCCACCACATAGTAGTTCTCCAAGTATCTCTTTGAGCAACTTTCTTATTAAAAACATACAACAGGTGCAGAAACTTTGGCAATCATTGGAAGGGGAGAAGGGAATGCCACGGTCAACTAATATTCCTCTTTACGATGATAGCATTATACTTACAGCTCTTTGAGTATAAATACCCGCCTCGGTGGGCGCACAGTCTAATGTGTTAGTCTCATGTTAGGCTAGACTGCCAGGGATGGAGAGATAGGGGTTCGATCCTGGTTGGGTGCAATGTGGGTGGGTTTTTTTTAATAAGGAAAGAAGACTTTTTATTGGAAAAAGCTCTTCCTGTTTTTTGTTTGAATATTAATCTAAGTAAGATTTTTTTCAGCAAATTACCGAAGTTACTAAAATAAGATCCAATTGGATATGTATATCAGTTTTATAATATAATGTATTATGTGCTAGTACTTGGAATTTAGGACACACAATCATGTTAGGCCTTCTCTCTTTTTTAACTCAAAAGGAAACTGGACTTTCTCTTGTGATTATATTTGAATTTTGCTAAAGAGATTAAACAATGTATTAGAGAATACTTTTAAAGGATCAACAATGACTTTCTGGTTGTTGTTTATAAGAGTAATGATAACTGTATTTTGATTGTACACTATCTAAATGAAATTAGAGAAACTTGGAGAAATAGTAACTTTTGGCGCTGATACCACACAGCCCAAAATTAACTATTCATGCTTAAAAGGATGAACTGGGTTTTGATCAAAACTATATCGAAGTTCCTTTTATAAAATGTAATGAAAGATTTAAAAAAAATGAAGACAGCTATGGACACCATGAATAACTTTACTTTAGTCAATGTTTATTTTTTAATTTATTTGATATGGATTTGTTTGAAGTATTTTGTTAAATGTTGTACCTCTGAATGTAAAAAGGATAAGAAAATAAATAAGTTTATTATTGTCAAACAAGATCAATGTTTGTCACTTCCTAAATATTTTATTAATATTATTTCGTTGTCACCTTGATTCATTATTATTATTATTAATTACAGCACTGTGTATTACTAACCGTTTCGGATATACACACTTAAGCTAATGTGTAATGGAAGGGTGATTGTGAGATGAAATGGAGGACCTACAATTAAACGTGGAATCCGAACAGCGGCAGAGGCCTGGCATTTCACACGTTTACAAGTTGTGATTAATCCTCGTTTTGCCAGAGGTGAAGGAAGGGTTTGGCGATCAGCTAAATCTGTGACCGGACCAAGGATAGGGCCTCGAACCTCCTGCCAATTTATTGAGAAAGGGACGCCAAAAACTTTAGAGCATTCAACTACCGATTATGTGGATTTTTTTAGCACTACCTCTTAATACCTCTTCAGGTTATAGGCCTATGTACTAATTAAGATAATGGGTTAGGGATGAGGTATGTGTAATTTATAGGAAGTGCAAACTCATTTGCGTGGAAAGAGTGGGAAAACCACCCTCAGTGCACCTGAGCAAGATTTAACCCCAAATTTTAGTCTTCGGTATTATAGTCCAATACGTGGAAACGCATTAGACCGTGTGGCCACCAAAGTTGGTATGTGGATTATTCAAAGTTGGAATGGTTGTTTTATGA
The DNA here is from genome assembly GCA_039000515.1 of Timema cristinae. Classification (NCBI taxonomy): domain Eukaryota; kingdom Metazoa; phylum Arthropoda; class Insecta; order Phasmatodea; family Timematidae; genus Timema; species Timema cristinae. The sequence goes on from JBCFYV010000935.1 coordinate 24,064,316, forward strand.
TATTGGGGTTTTGAATATACACTTAGCTGCTTCATATCGTGCCAATGTTAAAACATAGGGTTATTTTTGCTACGTCTTACTATTCGACAAGGCTATCCACAAATTTATATTTTGGGATGGATATATAAAAGGTAGGATTCTTGAGTAAGTGAACCTGCATTCGCATGCAGAAAACTTGGGAAATTATTTGAACAGTAAGAGAACCGTATGCACACCCAACAAGAACTTAAGGCCCGACCTCTTGGTCATAATAAAACTAGGATGGATTAAACTAACGACTTTTCCCACGTGCTCACCTATGTGGATAGCGCGGTATAAACTACACACATCATTAAAAAGTACTCTTAACATATATTAAATATATATATATATATATATACATATAATAAAATTATATAAATAAAACCCTATTATTGGGCATTGCGAGCTAAACCAATGTCAAAGTGCTTGTCTGAGCTAGAAGAGAATTATGGGATACAAAATGATAATCTGCAAGTATTTTGTGACCTTTGAATATCCTGAGAGATATATCATAACTATGAGGATCTTCTTTTGATGGAAATTCCAGACTGAGTAGTATATCAAACATCAATTTTCAGATACTGACATTAAACCCTAATACATCCAAAATGACAACTGTAGCAATGCCAAAGTTTAATATCTTGTACCGAGAATTTTGGTTACTTACATGGCATTAGGAACTTGAATGATCATTGGCGCATTTAAGCAGCATTGACACAACCCAAGTATACTTGGACATTGCACACTTATAATTTGGACACTACGTAGATCTTGTCAACAATTATTCATCCCAGCTCACTTGGAAGCAAAGGTTATCCAAGTTTAGTAGGATGGTAGCCAACTTACTTAGATCAAAGCAGAACTTTGATGATATTCAAAATGGTGTCGACTCGACTCAAAACACGGAGGGTGAAATCCGTAAATGGAAAGTTATAAAAATGATCAAATGAATGACTAGGCAAACTGTAAAATTTATGGAAATGTCTGAGGCAGAAGGAGTGTTGTGGAATGTAACGAAGAGCAGGTAATGAAGCTCTCATGCTTGTATACAGTTTTATTTTAGCACCGCATCTTAATTTCATTATTATTAGCACCGCGTCTTACTACCCGTTCGGGTTATACACACTTACACTAATGTGTAATGGTAGGGTGATTGTGAGATTAAGTGAAGGACATACAGTTTAACGTGGGATCCAAACCTCAGTGGAGGTGTGGCATTCTACACACACTTCTTAATAGATGTTGAGGTTATACACATTCAAGTTCTTGAATTATTAGTTTTATACATCTTAGTAGCTTGCACATTAGTTAATCGTAAACGAAAGTATCTTCACCCTCAATCACTACTTTGCAAAGCTCCAAGAGCCTCATACCTAAAGTTTCCTGCTTCGGTTCCAAACTTTTGTTTTTTTACTTTTCTGATTTTTTAAAACGTATTTCAACTTCCTGATCCAAGTATATTTTGAACCGTGTCAACCTGGCTTTAAAAAAGTATTCCATTTATACCTATCTCGAAATAATTCTATCCAGTCAGTCCACCTCATAACACCCAATCTCTTTCAGGTACATTTTAATTTAATTAAATACTGAAATAAGGATAGAAGGGTAAGGCCTACACACTTACCAGAAAATTAGATAACTTAAGTTCACAATTAAAACACAATAAAACACATAATTATGTAATTTTAAGGGCACATGAGTCCCCTTCTTCAGCAGAAGAGAGTAAAACACAATGAAGTAATTGCAGGTGATGTGTTACCTAGATCTAGGTCTGTAGGGCCGAGACGGTCTTCTGACCGGGGATCTTCTATTAGTATTGTTATTGTTGTTGTTGTTTGTTCTGTTAGCATAGTGCCGTGGTGGGGGAGTTCGAGACCTCGACCTTGATTTCGACTTGGAACGTGGTTTGGAGTTTGATCTGCTTCGACTGCGTGATTTACTGAAAATGAACAACACCTTGGTCAATGATTGGTTCTAATTTGAATCACAAAAAAATTCACATTCACTAATAAATGCCTGTGCTTTTATGTATTAACTACTTTTAGTCACCAACAAACATTAAAAAATATCATCGCACCTATAAAATAATCACAGTCAAGCAGGTTTTGATCAAATTTTTGCTTTTAACATTTAAGGAATACAAACAAAAACACAATAAAAATGTACAGTAATTAGAGACATTGAAATATCACAAGACGTGTTTTTACAAACTTTTACTTTGAGCATTAACATTAATATCAACAATTTTTAAAGTTCAATAACATTTATGAATGTATTATACATAAATAAAATAAAACAAATTGATTGCCAGGCCTTTTGTATGTGAATAATGATTGATTATATCTATTTTAATTCAATACCTGGTTATTTATCAGTAGTAAGCAACATTGATTTTGAACTGATATTGACTGAATATATATTATCAAGTGAATTATTATTATTATTATTATTATGGCTCTGCGAGTACTCGGACTTAGAGTTGAGCTTATCATTCAAGCCTGATATCAAGATCAAAAGTTTTGTAGGCTCGTCATTTACGAGCTTCCACTTGATGTAGGCTATTTAGTTTGGAAAATTTCGGCATTTCCACTTTTAAATCATTCGGTTACTTAACAAATTATTCAAGTTAATATCAATTCTCACATTAATAACATAATAGAGCTTTAAAACTACTGTGAACCCGTTTATTTATATTGCCAGGACAATGCAATGAAAAAAAATAATAGCTAAATAGATTACTAAATAAATTAATGTTTTCGAACTTAAAATATTTAAAACTTGTATTAATACATTTAGCTACAAAACTAGCACTAGTTTAGTTACTATTTAGTCATAGAATTATATTGGCTAAACTGTATAAAATAAATGTTGGTTGATCTTTTATAGCAATAAATATTTTACCAGCCTTACCACATTTCAATAAAAAATGCATTTACTATTTCATATGAATTACTAGAAAAAATATTTTAATCATTTTATTTTTAATTTTAAAGTATGAACATCGACTTTTATAAGCATTAAAAATATAATTGAAATACATTTCCCAGTAAGATAATTTCTAGCGAGAGCCCATACTAACCGCATGTGCAACTGCACATAGAGGAATGGAATTGGAACAGAAGACGTGATCATATACGATTACACTAAGGTATAATAAACGAAATACGAAACACTTCAAATTTATGTTCATGAGTCCTAGGTTGTCTTATAGGTTAATAAATTATGTTAATAAAGCATATTTTGGTGAAATATTAGCTTATTAAAAACGTAAATTTTGCTATATATTTTTTAAACTAGACAGTGTAGAAACACTGTACAATAATGTAAGGTAAGTGGAATTGAAAAAAGCTAACATAAAGGATAGTTAGATTAGGCCTATATATAAACAAACACACTTCTCTATATCTTCTTACACTATCCAATGCTTAAAACTTCCACAGTTGCACATTGTTTTGAATTTTCAGAAATGTTTATTTTTTATATGAAGTGATATTAATGAATAAGGAATACTTCCGAAAATTCAAAACCATGTGCAACTGTAGAAGTAGGAAGTGTAAAAGTTGAAAAAGAAATGAAAAGAGAAGTGTGATTCTATCTAAGTATAACGTAACCATCCTTTCAGGTTGGTTTCCACCACCATCACTTACTTACTTACTCTATGGCATTAGAAACTCAAATGTTCTTATTTTAAAATTAAGTTTTATAAGTGTTATTTCTAATTTAAAAACCGATATTTCCATTTCTTAACTTTAAAAAAAAAGTATTTACTATTTATAAAAATGAGTGTCATTTATATTTTAAGAACATATGGTTTAGTATATTATTTAAATCCCAAATTTTACAGATGTGATATTTACATTTAAAATAAACAAATTTATACTCTTTTTAACATTTTATAATTATGAATATACTTGCAACTTGGGAGCTTTTAGAAATACTCGACTAGAATGAAAAAACCAACCTAGAAGATTTAAGATTTTTATTACAAATCAAGAAAACATATTGCCCTCCATTGGTAAAGAAGAAGTAAAATAAGTGTATGATCTGCTTTTTATGACAGTAATACTGTGACCAAAAGCAATTATTTAAACTTTTATTATACTTTTCTACCACTTAAGTTCGAGTAGATCTATTTTAACCTTTTTAGCCAAAAAATGTATTAATTAACCAACTTGATTAATTTCACAACCTCTTAATTGTCTCTTGTTTTACAATATTGCCACGTGTAGCTTTTTCTGCGATAACTTTTTTTTGTACCCCCAAATGCCCCGGAGCATACCATGGAACTCCTGAACTAGAAGAATTATATTGACCTTTAAAATTTGCACTGCATATTTCACTTCAGTAAAAACATCAATAACACTTACCTTCTGTATCTTTTCTTAGGAGGAGATTTACTTTTTGATTTTGTCCTCACTATGGGCGAAGGTGACTTGGAGCGTTCTCGTATGCCGGTATCTATGTCTTCTTCCTTCTTTCTGCGGGCAGCATTCTTTGCACGGTAGTATTCATAAAGACCTAGCTTCTCCCAGCCCTCGCTGTCAAGAATCCGTCTACAGTGAGATAATTAAGACAAGTATAAATACTAGAGAGCACCAATATTGATACCATAATAGAGCAAGAGTAATAAACTTGGTATCAATATTGGTTAGTAGGGGTGTGTGAAGCTTCAAAACTTTGACTTGGACTCAACAAAAACAAAATATTAGTTTTAGCTTGGCCCCAAAAAATTCCAGTTTTGACAATTACTAATCAAAATATTCAAATTACGTTCCACTAATTCCATTTTAAGTATTATACACATTAAAAATGAATAATTTTATTTATCAAGCTAGAATGAAATATTACAAACACTTGTGTAATAAAAGAATTCTATATGATTTTAGTTCATAAAGTTATATAAACAGATATATTATAATAATTTTTTCAAAACATGGGTCGAACCAGCTCATTGAGGTGAGCTAGCTCACATAAGCTTGCTCACTCAAAAGAGTCGTTCATCAAGAGTCGTTCATAAGAGTCATATCGTTCACCACATGGCTCGCTCGCTCCCAATCCCTTCACCCCTTCCACATCATAAACTTGTAGAGCGAGCGCTAACTAGTTCTCACAATTCCCGTTCCGAGCGTGCAAATATGTCCCTTTCCTTTCAACTTATGAACGAATTTAAGTTTTATGTGTAATTTATCCGAATCCTATTGTGTTTGATTCTTTAATTCTATTACTTACTCATATTACTTATAATAATTAACCTTAGTCTTTAGGGTCTAATTCACAGAATTATGTCTAAGTGATGTTAAGAAAAATAGTTTAATATTGTAGGCAGTACTGCTATCCAGTAACGATAGTAAGCATTTATAGTTGATTTTTTCTTAGTAGCGAACGAAGAACGACAGAAGAGTCGTGAATGACAAACACTCCTGACTCTTTTCATTGCGGATGAACGAGAGCGTAAAAGTCATGAGTAATGGCGGCGTGAATGATTCGCTCGCGAAGCGAGAGTCATTCGTTCACAGCTCTCGTTCAAGAGTCGTTCAATTTGAATGACTCGCTCACGAATGACCCATCACTATTAACTAGTATTCAAACTTCGTTTTGGTTTCGCGAATATTTTTTATATATTTGATTCAAATCGAAATGGTCTTCGCACACTCCTATTGGCTAAAACTTAAAATATCAATAGAACAGATTTATTTTGAAAATTTTCAATCTGTCTAGAAACTACTAAACAAGGATTAGTAATGAAAAAAATGAAAAAATGTAAACAAGGATAAATGAAGCATCATTATATTAAAGAGAGGATAGAATAACAGCAACTATGTACCCAACAACTGTGATAACTACTACAATAATATAACGAGGAATGTCTGTGATTTGTGACTAAATATGAGTGTGTATTCTGAATTTTACTCTGTACAATCAAATTGGAATTGTTATTAATAATAATTTAGGGTAAGTTACTTACACTTTCTGAACCTAATGATCATACCAGCACATAGCTTACAAACTAACTTAATAATAAAATAAACAAACACTCAGTTCGTTCATTGTAAGTAATCACTCATCACTGTAAAAAAAGAAAGATTCAATTTCAAAAACGATACAATTTTTTGGCTATGTCAGGAAGTTAACTAAAAATACTTAGTTCAAAAAGCAGATGTGCTAGCAATTAAGCTAAGAATTTAGAAGCAGATTAAGACCTATTTGGCAAAAGACCTGAACAATTAGAAGGTAGACAGAGAGAGTAACATTAAAAATAAGATTAAATTAGTTTTGTATACTGTAAACATTATTATGATTTTTAAAGTTAGGTGAATGGAAAAAAAGGACTAGATTGAACCATGGTGAAAAGTAGGAAGGACCGCAATTCTATGGACTCCTGTTCTGAATTAGGTATATCTTTAAACTGCAGTAAATTTTTCCTTAATTGTCACCTATTTTTACAATTATAAACGTTCTTTTAAGACTAAACTATTTAACTATTGAAAATATAGTAATAAATATAACTGAAAGAATTAATAAATAACTCCGTAAATACTAATTTGACAAAACAACACACATAAAATACGACCAGAAATGCATATCATAGTAAACAGTTGTGTGATCGACGATGAATATATATTTATCAGTTCGACAAGAAATGTATACAAGAACACAGTACATACTTCACAATAGTTCCAAAATAAAGCCAATAGATGGTGTTAGCAGTAAAGAAAGTAAGAGAGCTGTATGTTTATAAACATATTTAGCACTTGCGAATTAAATTCGAAAATGTTTATTAACGTTAATAGTGGGCAGTGCAAAATACTGTGAAAGTTTATAAATGGCTATAGCAGTGAAAGGGTTAAAGATGGTTAAGGATTAAAGAGAAAATAAAAAATAATCTAACACAAATACCATAAATTGCCAATTTTGCCAGCCACAGGGTAAGTTAATCAGGAGATAAGCAATAGATAAAGGCTATTTATTTAGTCTAGTTTTCTAATGCAACTGAGATTTTCATAGTTTTTGTGTTTCTTTTGATAAAAGAGTATTTCAAAAAATAAAAATTATCTGCTAGTGTGTGATAAAAAAATAGCAATGAAAAGAGTAAAAATAAATTAAAATAAAGTTTATTGTTTCTATCAAGGTCTAATTAAGGTCTTATTTTACATTTCTATGCCATTAGGCAATAATACTAATTATTTTGTTTATTAGCACAGCGTCTTACTACTCATTTGGGGTTTAAGCTATTAATTTTACTAAAACATAAGACAGTTGTTTAAAAATCGCAAATGAGAAATGAGCTTAAACGAATATTATTTTTAAAGTAAAAATACTGCTAAATTAACACCACTAATCTAAACAGAAATTTATGAAAATATGACCATAAATCACAGCATCAAGAAATCTGACAGACCCGTTTTATTATTGTTTCAGTAAATTGATACTCAAACAATATCTAACTAATAATTTTTGTTTTTTATTCAAACAATATATTTTCCACTACCGGCTTGCTAGGCCTGTCGTAGCTTCATATGCCTTATAATCTAACTTACAACTAGGACAGGCACAAAATCCAGTCCAAGGTCGTTAATTCGTCACTATGAAAGGGTAAACCCACATTTCACCAATGATTAATTTTTCAGACATGCCGGAATCAAACCCATAACGCTTAGCTCAGTAAACATACATGGTACTGACTGAGCTAAGGTGTCCAATATATCAGCAATAAATCAAAAGCACCTATCCTTTGTTCTTAAACTCACAGAGATCTGTTTTATCAACATATATAATAGATAAAAAATGAAACTATCATCAACATAAAAAAAATATTGTAATGTGTGGGAAGACTGAGTTTAGACAAGAATTATAAATATAAAATATAAGCCGCTGAAGTGAAAAATAACTTTAAAATCCCCCCCACGTTTCTTGAAGGAAGTCAAAATGTCATTCCCACACAGGGATAGTTTAAAGTTTCATTTGTTTAGCATGGTGAATTTCGTGTGATAAGCATGACCTCCATAGGGTAAAACAAAGTTTAAATTATTAAAATTGAAAATACATTTTAAAGATTAAAATTTTTAGAAGCAAGAATCTTTTTTCAAAGTTATTTCGGAGCTAATAAATATTCGATTTGAACTAATTTTTTTCAAAGGCTTGCAACCCCCTAATTTATACAAAAATAATTACCTACTAACCTTGCAAGAAAAATAAAGACAGTTACATTAATTTCATTCTCCAACTCTTCAAATGTATCTAGCTACAACACTTTATTTTTTTGTATCTTATGATGATAAAGGAATATTCTAGGGATGTGCAAGACTCAAAATACTCAAAAATTTGAGAAATAAATCTTGATCTTATCTCAAAAGTTAAAAAATGAATCTCGAAAATTTGAGAAATTAGAAAAAAAGTAATGGCCCTAAGAAATGAAAAAACCAAACTAGGAACTTTTTATTTCCAATAATATTGTAAGAACACAAAAATAGGCCACATTTCCTTCCCAAAAACCACCTTTATTAAGAAATGTTTTGGTTATAAATATTGTTTTTCAATATCAAACTTTGACAATATAAGCTTTTACACTATAAAATTAAATTATAAATTGTGTTCATTGTAACTATCTCTCACCATTTTATTAATCGCATTCAAAATGTGTATGAGTTATATCTCGAGTGTTTGAATGAACTATATATAAAATAATCTAAAGCAAGAGCCAGCTCAAATGTCAAAAAGGAACTCTATAAACTATATATTTACTTTAATAAACATAATTTACATTTTTGTAGTTTTAAAAGATGTTTTCTCATCTCATTCTCGTGTCTCCATACCTTTTAGATGCCTGTCTCGAATTGAAAAAAATTGTTTCTTCACATTCCTAGAATATTCCCTGTAGTTAAAAGTATTTATAGCTGTGTGAAGAAGATTGTTGAAGAAAAGAGTGAAGGGTGAAGAAATGAAGAGAGGTTTTTTTTGTTGTTATCAAGGACTAGCTTAACTATCCTTCAGATTGGCCTCCTCCCTTATCATTTACATTACATTTCAGTGGTATTTTAATATATTTCTAATATGATAGTTTTATTATTATAAACTTAAACATCACTGTGTTAGTGGTGCACATTTAATATTGCATTTAGACAATCTCTGTTAAATGTTATACAATAACCCTGTGTGTCATTTGAAGGAGCAAGGATGCGTGAGGCGTTGTTGGGATATTATTTATTTACCTGTCTCTGGGCCTGTCGTGACAGGGAGGAGCATAAAACGCCTCCACAGCGGCCAACAACCGCTCACTAGGGGGCGCTGGTGGGGGTAGTCGGATGCTGTCTGGATCCAGGGATCTGTATTCACTATCTTCCAGCTGGACACAATCATCAATACAATCAAAGAAATAATTCTGAACACATTATATAGCCCTGTACTATGGGCGTCTGAAGCTTTCAGTTGGCTTCTAAACAAATATATGCTGTGACTTATCTTTGTAAAATATTGCCAGATAGAATACTCAATATATATTCAATTATTTACATTCTGAACTGTTTTACGTAATATAAGTTAATATTACTATGGAAAAATCAAAATTGAATGGTAATTTGTAATATATACTATATCATTTTAAGATGGAATAGAGCATTTTGTAAATTATGTTTAATATTGCAATAAGATTAGTTTTTAAAAGCGGGACCGGTGCTCTCTCATTGTTTACTATGTCTCCCTCCTTGCCTGACAGGTAGGCAGCGGCCTTTTCACTTGACTAAGGGAATTAGAGGGGGGAGGACAGAGGGAAACACATCTGAAGGGGTCTGGGTCCTTTTAGTTCTAGAAGTGGAGGATTCCAGACCCTTAGCTGGCACCACCCTTATATATATACTGTCAGCGATAGCCAGATGTGCTCAGTTCTTGGTTCTCAACCAGTGAGTCCGGGAGTGGACCAGCGAGTCCAGTGTTCGTGTGGCGCATGCTGGTCTAGTGAGTATGGCGCTGGGACCTGTGGCGGGGTGCCGTGAGTGTATTTAACATTGAAAGTAAATTATACCGTGCACGAACATTTTAAGAAACTGATATTTGGATATTTAACTAGTTATTAAGAATTTTTGTTAACATGCTGTTTACTTGATTTGATGTAATTTTATTTAATGTGTTTTAATTTGTTTATTAATTTACAGACAATTACTAGTGTAACTTAGCTCAGTTAACTGCTTAGTTATAATTTATTCAGTGTTACTATATTTAAATATTATGTCCTTATTGGTATATTAATTTACACAATTACTTTGACTACCTGATTTGTTGAATTGTTTAGCTGTATATTTAATTCTGTGAATGTTTTTTGAGAGGTGTTTACAATCAACAAAACCTTGGGTGATCTGCGAGTATTTTAATTTATATTTAACCTGCAAAATATCCCAATATCCTCAAAAGAACTCATGGTTTGCACGATGACGTGTAACCAGCCCCCTTGACCCTCCCAGGTCATAGCGCCCAACATTACATCATCTAAATTTAAATGGTTTTGCAAAGATTAGTATTTTTTATCCGATTTTTTTAATATTCAAACTTTATTCAGCTTCAAAAATATTTCATCTTATTCGATTTCCCATGTATGGACAATGTTTTCATACTGAACCCAGTCCAATTCAACTGCAGTGTGACAACCAACTGTTGTGGCATTAGGAAAATAAGTAAGGGTGTAGTTTTGAAATAAACATAAGCTTCAACTTGGTTCGTAAAAATTACGGCTTCGACAAATATGAAATTAGGCCAGTAAAATTATTGCCAGCTAAAATACATAATTATGATCAATTATTGCCATTCTGATCTGTTGTAAATAAACTGTTAATTGTGATAGCAACTTTATTTATCAAAAAAATGAAATATTACATAAAATTTGCAATAAAACATTTTCAAAGTAATTTTAGTGCATAAGATTATATAAACAAACACAATATATTTTTTTCAAACATAGAACATAAAATATTTAACCTTTGATTCGGCTATTAGAATATTTAATATATTTGATTCAAGTTCGTTTTGAATTGAAAGACTGGACTTAGCACACCACTAAAAATAAGTACACAGCACAGAAACTAGTGTGTAATTTAGTAGTGGTGCAGGTCAAAGTTTTCAGCATGTTTAAATATAGGAAAGATAAATTAGTTCTTTGGTAAAAGAGTTATGTTTACTCTTGTAGTCGGGAGAGTAAGAAATCAATAAAAGGGCAAAATTATATTAATGTTATTAATTTACTAAAAAAGTGTTCTCTTTGTTGTTTGAAATAAAGAGACAAGGCAAGCTAAATAACATTTGTCAGTGGCACTAAGCCTTAACAACTTTTTTTAAATTCAATTTTAAATATTTTTACTTTGACTTAAATTGTATTTTTTATGTTCAAGGTTTCAAAAGAAAATTTAAGATTTGGATTCGAAAAATATAGGATTCAGCCCATCTCTATTTGCAATTATATGTATTTTATATATCTATGGATTAAAAAGATGACTGTGAATGCTTGATGAATATATTATAATAAGACAGCAAAATATTGAGGGACATGTTTTACAAACTTTAAGATTAAAATCAACATATTTTTAAAGTTCAATGTAGCATATTTGAGTGTATTATACATACCTAGACTAAAACAAAAATAAATCTTTTTGCGGAATTTATTACATGACCTTTAATATGGAAGTAATGGTCTAAGGTCAATTATAATGAGAACTAACGATTTCCAAACTAAACACATTTTTACTTAGCAGAAAAGACATTGTTATTCGACTGAAATTCCAGAAAAAAAAAGTCCCAATCACACTATTAAAATGTTCTTCTTAATATCCCTATGACAAATCAAAGTTTCCAAAATAAAAAAAAATCCCTCCACCAAAGACCATTGGTAAAGAAGAAGTAAAATGTGTATTTGACGAGTCTTTTATGAGAGTCATATTGTGATCAAAAGCAAATATTTAAAATTCAATTATCAGATATTTTGCCATAATTTTTCTATACATATATCACTTAATCTGACACTTTATCTCAAGTCTTAGCGTGTGTCTACGGAACTAAGGGTCTCGGGTTTGATTCCCGACATGACCGAAAAAATGTATTCTTGGGGAAAATATGGGTTTACCCTTTCACAGTGATAAATTAACATCTGGGGTCTGGCTGTTGAATCTGTCTTAGTCTTAAATTAGATAATAAGTCACATGAATCTGCGACAGGTGGTGGAAAATATATGGCTTGAATAAAAACTGACCCAGGCTACAGACTAGAAACAGTAATGGATGTAAAAAAAATATATTTAAATTTGAGATTTTTTTACAATTTTGATCAGAAAAATTGATTTCAATTATTGACCTTTAATACCAAAATCCAATAATTTTACTAACCATAAAAAGTATATGACGCCTAATTGCTTGATTAATGATGATCTAATAAAACTTCCAAGATGATTAACATAAACCAATTAGTGAAAAGTTAGTGAAGAAAGCCATATAGGGAAAGAGGAAAAATGTAGGTTTAATCGATGCACAAATGTGGCATCATTTTCCTGTCTTCCTGCTTCTATAGTAGAACAAGGCACACACACTTATTGAAACATAAATAAAAGTTATAATTTAAGGTTTTTATGTGTGACTTTTTCCACTATAGCGGAGAGATGTCACTTTAGAGTATTAGATTATACACATGCTTTTTATATTTCGCTACTCAGTTTCCACTGATTAGTTTATTTTTCCTTATTTTAATCAACTTTTTGTGTATTATAATATCACTGATTAGTTTGTGATAGCTGCCATAAATATTTCACTACAAGTTTCTCTATTGAATTAAGTATGAGATTAAAAACCAAATAGAAAGATGAATCTGTACACCTCTAATTTTTATTGTTTATATAGAAATGACTGAATGGTAAAACCTGAAACAATTGAAACTCACAATTTTTCAATGATGAACAATAGTTTGTACATACCTTAATGAGAGGCACCATAAGTCCAGCGGGGAGTTCGAAGTAAGGGACACTGGGCATAAGCTCATCCGAAACTACCTCAGGAATAATCTGGGGAGGAGCAGGGAACCCCGGAGGGGGTTTGCTCAGGTCAGGCAGTTCTACACATAACAGAGTTATTTATGTCTACAATGAAGAGCCAGTATCAGATCAAATGATTTTTGTGAGGAGCTAATCAACAAATTGTCATCTAAAAATAGTTTCAAACGTTAAAGTACTCTTCTTTGTGGATGTATTTTTTAATATTTTTTTAGAATCGCATCTTGTTGCCTGTTCAGGTTATACAAATACTATGATAGCTACTCTAATGGGGTAAGGTTGAGAAAGAAATAATTTTAGAGGTAATCTATTCACATTTTCATTGAAGGTGAGTGGAAAACAATTTAGGGAAAACCAACGTATGTAGACTCAACTGAGATTTTAACCCCGAACTCCCCACCATCAGCAGGCCAGTCTAACACGAGAGTGACACCCTAAACCATAATACCACTGAATCAGGTTTGAAGATGTAAATTTTGCATAATAGTAGCAAGTGAAAGTTGATGGTATTATGTAGATACAACAAAATTTTGTGAGACATTGTTTTTTTACTAAGTGTGACATGAATTGTCATTTCCTTGACTTTCCCTGACTATTATTTTTTTCCCTGACTTTCTAGACCGTAGGAACCCTACTGAAGATATTTCTTAACTTTGACAAGGTAAATTATTGTTGTGTGAACATATTAAAAAACTTTATTCAAACATGGTAACTTATAGGGAGTAAGGTCCAAAACTACTCTTAACTGTTTTTATAATGCACACTCTTCTTATTTAACTAGGATAAGATTTGATTCAATAATTATTAAAAATACGCAAATAATATTTTTGTTTTTGGATTCAATTCAAACTCAAAAAATTCTGCTTTGCACATGTCCATATCTTATATATAGCATCACACTATATGTATTTATTGAAGAAGTTACTTAACTTGCATTCCCTTCGACCTCGCCTCACACTGGTTTGGAAAATACGTCAATACCTTCCTCTTGAAAACATCAGTTTAAATTGGTCAGCAATAAATGGATTAGTTAAAAATAGTGGTGGGCCAATACCTACTTTTCTTGATTTTATCAATTCACCTCCTTGATACTCAATACCCTATTCTAGTGGTTCTTACCCTTTTATTATTAGCGGGCTATTAGTTCTAGCTCATACAATTGCACCGGTTTGACTTGATGATTAAATACAACATGAAATAAAACCAACATAAATATGTTAGATACCACTTGATTAGACGGGACTGTTGACGGGACGGGAGTGTTGAACACAATAATTAGTTATGTAGGTTATCTTATGTCTTAGGTTGGTAGTATGCCTTGTACATGATGTTTCTGTTAGGTTATTTAATTTAAAGACATGTCAACAATAATTGTGTTATTGTTATTTAAAGTTTAAAAAATTGCACTGAACAGTCCATGAGACTCGTAGTTTCTGCTCTAGCCCCACATAGCAAGAAGTAACTTAATGTCTCTGTTAGGTTATTTAATTTTAAGCCAACGACAAGTTGAATCATTGTATCATGGAGTAAGTTCCCTACAAGGCCCATATTGGCCTGTAGTTTGTGTATCTCACTCCCAAGTCAGTATGACCTTGACTCAGTCAATGGCTCAGCCTAGTGAGAAAGTTATAGCTTGGTTAATCAAGGCCTAATGTTTAGACCCTAATTAGGTAATTAGGAATAGTATATTTGGTATTAATATTTATTTAGTATACTAGTTGGGGTGTGCAACATGTGGTATGCCTCAGAATTTCTGGCATGGCCCGCGTATAAACTTAGTGCTCGTTTCCAGCCCCCCTCAGGTGCTATTAGAGAGCTTTTCTGAGCTTCACTCACCTGTAGTAATGTACTATAATGTTGCTTATAGACTCAGTTTTAATAATTCTAGCTGTTCTGATTTGTAACAAGCCAACTGTTTAGTGTTAGGTCTTGAAGCCAAAGTAACCAAGTCTGATATCTGAGACTAGTGACTGTATTAATCTTTCTTTATAGAAAGAATCTCGAAACCTAGTTTAGGAAAGGAGTGTTTTTTAATACTTCCGACACTGGTTGGTGGTTTAAGCAATGTAATGCTTGATTGACTCATTTAGCCCGAGTCTCATTTGGAGTAGCCCTTTGACCTAACTGTAATTGTTATTTGAGTTATTTGATCCTAGCAAATTAACTACTGCCTGGAATATGTCTAAACATTTGCTTGAATTTTTTGTTAAGATTGTTGTTAATTAAACTTAATGTTGACTTCCATACTCTTCTATTCTTTGACACTTTATGACCTATGCTATTCTCTTGTTTTGTAACCTTTATACAACACTTCTGCTGATGAATGAAAACTTGCGCCAGGGCCCCCCTAAATATCCTACAATATTATCGCTGCCCTCTAGTTTTTACTAACAAATTAATCACTAAGATTTGTTCTAAAATAGTAGTTTTATTTATAGATTATAATAAAACACATTAAAAAAGAGAAAATAGCTTACCTAAATGAATGTATTTTATAATAAAGGAAATTGATAAAACTAAAGAAAGAGGAAAAATAAACTACTAAGAATAAGAATAAATTTGATGAAGAAAGCCCACCTAGGGAAAGAGGAAAGATGTGGGAAGAATCCAATGCACAAAGGTGACATCTTCTTCCTTTCTTCTGTCTTCTATAGTAGACTACTTCTACTATAGAAGACAGAAGAAAGGAAGAAGATGTCACCTTTGTGCATTGGATTCTTCCCACATCTTTCCTCTTTCCCTAGGTGGGCTTTCTTCATCAAATTTATTCTTATTCTTAGTAGTTTATTTTTCCTCTTTCTTTAGTTTTATCAATTTCCTTTATTATAAAATTATCTAGCCATTGGGCCACCTCATTTTTGAATCTAAATGAATGTATTTAATGGGACCTCTGCTGTTGAACACTTTCCACTAATTTGTTTATTGTTGTTTCAATTGTATTACTTAAAGCTATTTGCATACACTGCTTCATTTTAATATTTACCATTGTGGAAAATCCCTTTCCACATAAATAGGTAAAAACAATCTGCAACAAATTTTGAATGGTTGTGGTAAACATACGGGGATTATTTGTACTTTCTGTGATTTATATTATCTGTGCTTCCCCTCCCCTCCATTACCCAGGAAAATCGAGAGTCTACTGTACTTATATGCTTACGATCATTGAATTCTTTCTTCCAAAATGTAAAATTTATGATAATTGACTTCTGTAATAAGCAAATAACATTTTAAATTATTTTCCCAAGGGCCCCCCAAATAACCTTTCACAGCCCCCGGGTTGAGAATCTCTGCCCTATTTAATATTATTCAACATTAAAATGAATAGATCCTCATCATGAACACATACAAATTAGGCCAAAAAATGTTTAATTTGTTTCAATTTATTTGTTTACATATGTCACCAAATACGGAAGCTAGTCAATCATAACAATATGCAACCCTAGACAAATATAACATTGACAATTAGTAATAGGCCTACAATAAGAAATAAGGGAAGCTGAAATGAAATGATGTGAGTGATGAGATTTGAGGATGTACAAAGAAAAACTTTGATTTTTTTTAACTTGAAGTTATTTAAACATTAAAAATCTTTTATCTAGGACTGGGCCGATAAGCCCTTTTGCAGATATCTTGTTACCAATATGGCTGATAACAAATGATGATTTAGTTTTTTTTAATGATCATTATATTAATTCTCATTTAAATGACTAAATAACTAAACAACTATTCAGCAACTGTAAATTGTTATTTCAACATTATGGTTGAACAGCCTCTAAGAACTGATCTCGAGAAGCGCTCAGTAATCGAAATGCAGCCGACGTCACGCACCATAATGTGATGTATTTTTAATTTTTTATCACTCCACAACAAATAAACTCATATTGGCCCACTTAATATTGTTTTTTTATAGTGTTTAACTTTGTTAATTGCAGAAATATTCATATCTAATATATTTATCGAGTATTCATAATTTGAAATAAGCCTTAAGATAAATGAAATATAATGTTTTTTTTGTTTAGAATGTTGGTTTAGCTGTTTACTATACAATAAAGTATCTAATGCAGAGTTAAAAAAATTGGGTTTACATACGAGAGACTTTATTAAAAT
Source organism: Timema cristinae (assembly GCA_039000515.1). NCBI lineage: Eukaryota > Metazoa > Arthropoda > Insecta > Phasmatodea > Timematidae > Timema > Timema cristinae. The sequence goes on from JBCFYV010000935.1 coordinate 24,081,462, forward strand.
AGTTTTGTTTGAACTATGAATTATATTTTCATGACTTGAGAATTTAAAATATATCTATAGATTTTGAATTATCGGCATAAATACCTGCATGATAAAAAAAAACACCGACTATCCTTGGCCGATTGTGCCAATATCAGCCGATAAATCGGCATCGGCCCAACCCTACTTGTTGTGTATTGAGTGTTGTTGCATTTGCTATGGCATTTTGTTTTATTGTTTTCATTTTCTGTTGCCATGGGCCTGTGGTCATTTGTTTTGTTTATCTAAAATGAAGTGACCGAACGGGGTTCTCTTTTGTGTGTGGGATAGAATAAAATAATAATTAAGTTTGAGTTGTTTACTTCAGTGGTCCTCCCGGTTGTTATAATTAAGGATTCCTCAGCCGTCAATCCCAAATACTACTTTTATTCATTTCAAAATAATACTTTTTAATTGTTTCACAAAATCTATTAAATTTATTTTCTCAAGTGAAAAGATATTTAAAAAAGTTATATTGGTGACAATGTTTAGGAAGACTATCAAAATTAAAGTTGACAATGCCAACAATAGTTGAAGTCGATAAATAAATAATGAATATTTAATGCCGATTATTTTAAAATCATTCAAATGAAAATTATTTAACTACTAATATGATGCAGCTCGAGCTGGCCAATTCATTTGTTCACCACTCCCTTGCCAAAGCGCTGAAGAAAATCGACCTTATGAAGTGAATGTTTACTCGGCTACTTTAATATAAAATAGGTGTTCTACCTAGGTCCATTTTCAAAATAAAATTCCCCTTGATAAGCGAAAATCAACCTGGTGTCAACCGTGACAATTTTGATAAGCTGCAAAGGAATGGCATGTTTATAATGAGTGAGGAGGGGTTTAAAGCTGAGCGAAGAGAATAGTAGAACAAAGCAAAATTATAATTAGTAAGCACTGTCTAGCCACTAGCGTTGTTTCGATTATTATCGTTTATCCCTTCCTCCACTCCCAAAATCATTCAAATTATTAATTTGATTATTTTTAAACAAATCAATTGATTATCGATTATGCCCACCACTATCCGCAACCAGTTTGAGGAGCTAACTATATTGAATACTAGAGTTGCATTGAGATGTCTAGCGCATAGTATTGATTATTGTGATACCAGTTGATACAAAGGGTATCGAGGAATTGAGTATCAGTATCAGCCCACCACTAGACAAAACAATTATCCTTTCTGAATATAAGTCAAATTGTCCTCTAATTGAAAAATTCACATCAAGGTCACCAAATATCTGTGAGAGAGTTTTGATGACTAACCTGGAGGGTAGCTGGGGGTAACAGGAATGTATCCAGGTGGGGGTTGACTGAAGTTAATATCTGGAGGTGGTGGCAGCCCTGGGGAGTTGTGGTGCGCCACATGTGGGGGAATACCTAAAACAAAGCACATGTTCACCAATGAGTCAAATTGAAGCCTCAAAAGAAATTACATCAGAGAGGAGTGGAGCTTAGTACTAGACAGTAAAACCACACTAGCACTTAATAAATAAAACTGCACTAACACTTGATCAACAAATAAAACTACACTAGTACTTAATCAATAGTAAAACTGCACTAACACCTTTATTTAATTATTATTTAGCTCTGTCTTACTACCTGTTTGGGTTATATGCTTAAGTACTAATTATGCTAGTGGGCTAGGAATTGGGAAGGATGAATATAGAGAAAGTGAAGACACATTTGCGTAGAGGGAGAGTGGAAAACCATTTTTAAAAAAAACCACCCCCAGTTCACACGAGTGAGATTCGAACCTCGATATCTCTAGTTCTTGGCAGTCTAGCTCAACACGAAACTATGCCATCAAGGCAGGTACTAGCACTTAATCAGCAAATAAAACTACATTGGCACTTAAACAAGGCCTAATGCTTATGATTAAATCATTTACGACACTCATGATTATTAAAAAATAAAATGTAAAATTAGGACTCAAAAATGCTTATTTATATTATTTTTTGCAAGCCTATTTTAGAAAGACATTTTGTCTTAGGAAATTTTCTGGCAGGAAATAACGGTTTCTAAAGGAAATGGTACAGAAAAAAATTTAAAAACCATTTTCCAATTCCATTTATTTTTATAATATTTATAATTTTAATCCAAATTTAGCCTTCCAATTCATTCCAATAAAATAGATTAAAAAACATAATATTAAAATTATAAGCTTATGGCATTTGATCTGGGTGACCTTGGCAGTCTTGGGATAAAGTGCTCGCCTCTAAATGTTAAGGTTCATGGGTCCCTACCCAGCCGGGGTCAACGGATTTGTCTTGAACGATAAAAATCCATACCATAACTTCTTTCGGAGGGGAAGTAAATACACCAGTCATATGTCAATTGTGACACGTAAACGAACCCTGAAAGTTATGTGAAAATATCATTCACAGCAAAATTATTAGGCCCTCTCACTCTCAGCAATTCTTGTATGCTGATTAGAGATGGGCCACTCGAATCTTCGAATCCACCAAATCCTGACAAGTATTCAAGATTCGAGGATTCGGTGTTTTACTGGATTCGAGGTTTGAATCTTTCACCTCATTAACAAAGCAAAACTTAATCTGTAATCATTATTTTGTCGGACAAAAGAGATAACATGAATAAAATCTTTTTTTTTTTTTTTAATTATAATTGTTAGGTGTAGAAAATCTAACGTGGCTAATAATACTCTACCATCCCACCTCTATGGGAGCAGTGGTTGGGGTTGATTAAAATTGAAAGCATGATTGAAATAAATCTTAATTTATAGTTTAGGCCTATATTGTGTAATTTAAGTATATTTGTAAATCATTAAAATTTCTAACAATTTGCTAGGATTCAGATTCGATATTCGAGATTCTAAAAATAAAATGTAGATTCGGATTTGATATTCGGATTCAAGAAATAGTGGATTTGACCCATCTCTAGTGCTGATATAACCAGTTGGTTCAGAAAATGCAAGTTAAATATCTCAAATGAATAATAATAATAATAATAATAATAATAATAATAAAAGAATATTAAAAAGGAATAAAATAATAGTTACATAGCAAACTTGCAAGGGTAGGAACCTTTGGCCTGATGTTGTTTGTTGTGGCTGGGTCGGGCAATTTAGTATGAACCAGAATGTTGCAGAAATTAGGGGCGGGCGTTTGAATGTGATACTTGGAGCATTGTTGAGAAGATTTTGTTTGAGAGGTGATGAGGCTAGGATGTTGTAGCGAGTGTTTAGGATAGACCTAAATTTATCTAGTGGCCTTCATAATACTGGGTGATGGGAGGTGTCATTGGAAGGTTGTTTTGTTTCTTGAAAGGGCTTTGTTTATATGACGGTTGGCTATGTAATTAGGGTATCCTCAAGCTGTGAAAACCTTGATAAGTTGTTGGCATTGCTGGTTAAGGTTGTCTACCTTAGAACATACATGTTTGGCTCTGGTAGCTAGGATATAGGCTAGAGAGTGTTTAACATGTGAGGAGGTGCTTTAGAAATGGAGGTACTGTAATGGTTGGTGGCTTTGGTGTGGACTGTCATGTTTATGTTTCCCTCGTGAAGGTTTGGTTCTAGAGCAAATATAGCGTGTGTTGTGAAATGTTTCAGGTGAATCTGAGAATGCTATGGTTATTCAACCTGTCCAGGAACAGTAGTAAATCAGTTTCAGAATCTGTCAAAATCATAAAGATGTTGTCAATAACTCTCATCCTGCAGAGCAGTTGCAAGGGTTTGAATAAAAAAAGTTGGTCTCTAGTTTGCCCACTAAGACAGTGTAGGATGGGGCTAAATGTGTACCCATTGCCGTCCCTCGAATTTGAAGGTAGTCAGTTTGTGCAGGAAGCAGAAATTGTTCTTTTCAAGTATGAGGCAAGCGGATTCTACTAAAAAGGCGATGGATAGATTAGAATTGGGTGGTTGGTATATCTATGCTAGTGTGTTGTTGGTGTCCGGCGCCAAGTTAATTTTAGTTCGAGCTGTCGTGACGTCATCTCTAGACGGCGCTAGCATTGGTAGTGTTGTACAGCGTAACTTGGAGGGTCGGCGGTTTGAGCTCCATCACTTGTAATAAGAGAGTTGAGTGAATTAGACTGAATAGCGGAGAGCCTGCCTCGGTCGCTAGTTTAAGGAGACGACCTGTTGGTGGACGTGCGGGAGGGGTAGCAATTGAATGTTTTGTACAACACAATGATAATAAATAATCATGAAAGCACTGCAGCAGTAAATGTGTCTTTCTTGTATAATCCCGGCATCTGGTTAGTGTGGAAACACATCGCCGGGCAGAGGCGGTTCATTGAGAAAGGTGTTGTAATTGGGACCTTGTGGTCCAGAGGTTGGGCACAATAGTGACACAAAAATAGTGCCTAGATATTTGGCACCTTAACTCCCACTCACCATATAGTTTCAATATGTTCAGTCTTTCAACATTTTTGGGATCTACTTCTTCCAAATGGCTTTGCCAAAATGTCTGCCAAATGATCATCACTACATACATATTGCACTGCCACAATGTTTTCTTAATTGGCCTATCTGGTGAAATGAAGTTACACGTCAAAATGCTTTGTTCTGGTGTGTACAACTGGGTTATTGATTAGTCTGAGTGTACTTGGGTTGTTGATGCACAATGTTGAGGGCCTCACACATTCCTCCCCCATGTCCTTGAGTAGCTGACGGATCCAATACGCTTCACATGCTCTTTCACCGCTTGCAGCACTCTCTCAAGTGGCTGATAGTGTTATTTTATTTTGTCTCCGACAGTGCCAAGATATTGGTCCACTTCCCACGATCAAGATGAAACCAATTGTTGACTGACATATTTCCATGCCAGCAAAATCTGCATCTGTATATCCAGTCAAAGTCATAAACGATTCCCATATCTGGTGTTCCTTTCAGATATCTTGAGATTTGCATCCTTGCTACCACATGTTCAGGGTTTAAGTTTTCCAAAAACCAAATGACAACTCCCAATGAGTATGCAATGTCTGTTCTAGACATCATTGCTGCATTTAAGAGTGATCCAACCATTTCACAGCATGGAAAATCCATGACTCTTTTATCCTCTGTCTTCATGAGCCTTACAATTACATCGGCTGGTGTGCTTGTTGTAAAAGCTTCTGTCACGTTGAGCTATGTCAGTGTCTTCTTCAAGTACAGCTTCTGTCCAGTCCCAATGTTCTTTGCAGCAAGATCACGATATAGCTCTAAGCCAACGTAATATCAGCAATTTCCTGCCATCGCCTCAAGAGTTTTTCTTTTTGTATTCTAGCAATTGAATTGTTTCAGTGCTTTTTGACAACACCAGGCCATCATCTACATAAAGCATTACAAAGCAAAAACAGTAAAATTTGTGTTGTCACAAATGTGAGTCTTGAATGTTTCTATTTATAATGTATAATATAAGCATACTTATATACCATTATTATAGATATTAAAATCGAATTCATAATGTGTCTACATTTAAATTTTTTTTTTAACATATAGCTACTATAATAATTGAGTACATTTATGAACATTTTATAATAGAAATAAACAAATAAATCAAAATTAAACAGAGAAAAGTATAAGTGTAAAAAAACCCATCAAATTCTTATTTTATATATAGTTAATACACACGTGTATACATATTATACTATTAAAGGTTATATTCTGGTTTTAAAAGGCAGTGTTTGTGAGATAAGTTTGGCCTTTTTTGGGTCAATACATTAGTTTCCAAATAGTCACATTTAAAACACAAAACATAATAGTTTGAGGTGTTAAGGCTCTCTAAGCAGCGATATGTACTCACCGGGTGGAATGAGATCATTATTCTGGTGTGGAGGTGGAGCCTGGGGCAGAGCAGGTTGTTGCGGAGGTTGTGACGCTGCCAGCATGTGACCAGTCGGCTCCAAGGACGCTAACATACATTACATATAGCACTCATAGGTATACATGTATAAAATTGACAGTTTATTTAAGTACTAAACCTCAAGGGTGAATTGAAAAAGCATTGTTTGCCTATTTTTCTACATGACCACTACACTTTTTGAAGCATCTTCATGAAATCCCAAGGAAACTCAAAAGGGGTGTGCAAAGTACACTTTTTAGATTTGAAGCGAGATCAAATAGAATAAATGGAATATTCTTCAAGTGGAATCAAGGTTTGAATTTTTCTTTTTTACATGTTTAATGTAAGTAAAAATATCAAATTGGGATTAATTATATAACTTTATGCACTCAAATTACTTTTAAAAGGTTTCATTTAACTTTTTTTTTTCTAAGCTGATAGAATAAAATTGTCATAACATTCAATCCATTTACATCAACTTATTTTATCATTATTATCATCATCATCAACCAATGTTTACAGCCTGTGGTTGGGCCAGTTTAGTAAATGCCTTCATCTCCCTCTGTTCTGCCATTCTTCTCCTCTCACTTGCACACATGTTATCTGCTCCTCCAAGTATGTCACATCATTATAACCCCCCCCCCCCCTCCCCCACATTTTTCTACTAAACTTTTTTATTAAATAAGTTTTGAAATTTAGATAAACATCTTTTTTTAAATTTGTACTAATATTGTTTACAGAGAGTTATAAAATATATTACACAGCTACAAACAAAAACTACAGTTTGAATAACATTATTAATTACTTATTTAATGATTATTATATTTCATATTTTGAGTAAAACAACATTTTCCCAGATTTTTGTTTTAATTTGCCAAATTCCCGACTTATTCCCGTTATTTCCCGATCACGTCAAATTCCCGTTTTCCCTGATTTTCCCGAATAGTAGCCACCTTGTCCCTCCCTGTACCTCAACTCTAGACCTTACATCTTAGTTCCTGATCCTATCTATTCTGATGAAAGCTAGCATTCTCCTCAAAAACTTCATTCCCATGGCCTTCAATTATTTTATATTAATATTAATTTGTAATGCATATAATAAATCAGGATAGCAATAAATGAATATAAATTGAGTATTTTAGCTGGCAATATCTTTATTGGAAAAGCTTTATAACTTTCAGAGGAGGATTTTTTTTTAACTTACATCAAAGTTTAGAAGCTTTGTACATCCCTAAAACTCAATATTATATACAGCTCAGTGATCAACAATGTGTATGATTTGCTAGATTATGGAGAATTTTCTGCTAGTTGGATACCAAAAATAAAGATAGACTATAGAATATGGGTGCACATTCTGATAGGAGTCAAATCCTGGGTATGCACCAGAACTAAAACAGCAAAATATGGTTTGTAAATATACAAACTACCTATACACAAAAAAATCAGCATTTTCCAGTAAACACTTAAGATTAAGCAACCCGCTTTTTGGGATCACTAAGGCCCTACTATTGTCAATTTTCTTCCCCACAATCGCACAAAAAACACAGCTATATATGGATATTATTTGCCTAAGTGCTGTCATTTGGCAAGTGACTGGGATATGTAATGGAAGATATTATTTTGTTGAAAAACAACACTCGATCATTCATTATAGGCCCCAAAGTACAGAAAATCAAAACCTTGGGCTGGAAAATGTTTGCAACATCCTCCCTACAACCTGATCTAGTCCCCAGTGACTTACATTGGTTCCTATCTGGTACACAATTCAACACAGATAGCAATCTGAAAAGTGTGGTGCATCGATACCTACATCACCATTCAATAGAATTCTATGCAGAAGTTATTAATAAACTAATAAAACACTGGGAAAAAGAGAAAAGTGGCCAAATAATAATTTAACAATATTTAAAGTATAGAAATTAGATAAATTCTGTATTTTGGTGGATACCAAAGAGATTCAAATCCTGAATCCTATATGATCCACTTAATATAGTGAAAAGACAAAAACCATCAAAATTTTAAAAAGCTACTGCTAGACATAAGGTAGTGACTGCCTCATAAAGATGCGTCATCACTGGCTGACTCTTTGATTTAGGTTTTGTTTCATATGAACATCTTATAGATAATACTTAAAAGAAAACCTTTTCACCATGATAATGGAGGATAAAGCTATGTGTAACTGTTTATGGAATTTATTTGGAGGTTTCTTGAAATGAAATAGAACAAACTTTCTATACATATGAAATGTTTGATGAAAGTACAGTAAGTCCTACTATAACGTTGTTTGGTTACAACGTTGTTAATAATGTGTGACCATTTTTTTACATAACGTCTGCTAATGGGTACAACATTGTTTTTCAGCTAAACACGTGCCAAGTGTCAACTGCCTGGTTCCCATATGTGTGGGCCTAATAGGCCTATCATGCAGGTCACGCCAGAGATTTTTATCCCCCCCTTTCCCATCTTCCATACAACAAGCCGTTGGTGGTGGTGGTGGTAGTAGTAGTAGTAATAATATAAATGGGTATTTTTACGCAAAAAAAAATATTTTGTTTGTTTACAGTATTTTAAATTTGGAATATTTTACTTGAAACTTGATACTTTTTGCACCAGATTTAGAGACTTTCAGCATTACTGAGTTGGCAACATTTAAGATGGTGCAAACTATGAGCAGTTTTGTTCAAGCATACAAATTTTTGTTTAGCTTTCTTTGTAGTTTTTTATATTTTTAGGTCATGTGGGTCTTTTGTTTATCTTTCGTGTTTTTTTATATTTAATACATTTTAAGTTCGCTGTGACTTGTGTTTACCATTCTTTGTTTTTATATCTAATTTTTTTTAGTTCATGATGTGTGTTTACTTGTTTTGTTTTTTATTTTATCTAAGGGGGGCAGGGGTGGGGTGTTATCTGTTTGCAATGGCGTCTAAGCATCCATGTAATTTATCTAACACTTTAATTGCAAAGAAAAACAAACGAGCAATTAGTCTGGCTGTTAAAATGGACGTAATGCAGCGACTCGAATCCGGTCAGCGCGGTGTAGACATTGCTGCAGCTTTGGGCCTACCTGCAACTACTATTCGCACTATAGGGGAAAATGCCATGAAAATTAAGTGCAGTGTGGAAAACTTTTCAGGGCTGTGTGACAAAGGTCAGGCGTACAAGAAACGAACGCATTGGAAGGATGGAGAAAATGCTTTCGCTGTGGATTGAATCTCAAAACCAACGTAGTGCTCCAGTTACTTTAGCCATTGTTCAAAGTAAAGCTAAATCTTTATATCATGACGTGTTAAAGCCTAAGGACGGCGAAGGCTCTAAAGAAGAATATTTCAGTGCCAGCCGAGGGTGGTTCGATGGTTTGAAGCACCGGTACAATTTTCATAATATTAAAGTGACTGGTGAAGATGCAAGTTCTGACAACATTTTGGCGGAAGCCTTTGTTGTCGAACTTCAAAACATCATTGAAGATGGTGGATACTCACCAAATCAATTTTTCAATGTTGATGAGACCGGACTGTTTTGGAAACATATTCCTGCCAAAACTTACATTTCACAGGAAGAAAAGACAGCACCAGGTTTTAAAGCTGCGAAAGATCGTGTAACACTTTTGCTAGGTGGGAATGCATCTGGTGCCTACAAGATGAAGCCACTCCTGATTGCCAGATCAGAGAATCCACGGGCTTTGAAAGGAAAGATGAAGGAGCACCTTCCTGTTATTTACAAAGCCAATAAAAAGGTGTGGATAACTGGTGCCATGTTCTGTGAGTGGTTGAAAGTCTACGCAATACCTGTATGGAAGAGGTACTGTGCGAAGGAGAGTTTAGATTTCAGAATTCTCCTCCTCATTGATAATTCTCCCTCACATCCTCATGACATTCCTGACTTGGATGAGCATGTGAAGATTGTTTTCCACCCTCCCAATACTACGAATATAATCCAACCAATGGACCAAGGTATAATTGCCACTTTCAAGCGATACTACTTGCGACGTATGTCTGAGCAACTTGTCACAGCTACAGATCGGGAAGACAAGACCAGCATCAAGGAGTACTGGCGGAGCTACAATCTCTTTAATGCCATCAACAACATATTCATGGCTTGTCAAGAGGTTTCCCATACATGCCTCAATGCGGTGTGGCGAAATCTATGACCTGAATCCGTCAGAGATTTAAAAGCTTTGAAGAGATTGTGCCAAGTGCAAACACAAACCTCCTCAACATTGCTCGTGAAGCAGGCTTCCAGAATCTGGAAATGGAGGACATAGAAGAAGTGGTGGACGCCGAGATTGAGGAACTCAGTAACAAGGAGCTACAAGAGCTGGCCCAAAATCCAAGCCCTGAATCTGACAGCGAAGAGAACAAGCCTTCATGCACAATTACTATGAAGAGCATGGCTATTGCATTTCACCGCATTCAAGAAGGACTTCAGATTTTGGCCGATGAAGACCCTGATGTTGAACGCAGCACAAGAGTTCACAGGGCTGTTACATGTTACCAGGAAATTTACAAAGAAAAGAAATGTGCCGCTAAGCAACCAACTATCCGTGCATTCTTTCTACCAGTGGCCGCCATGGTGACACATGAGGGAGATGAGATGAGTGGTGAGCCAGTCCCATCCACGTCCCGAAATTAAATGTATTCTTGTCCTGAGCTGTTTTCGCGATATGATACTACATGTATTTGTAAGTATTTTGGGGGGCCTTGGAACCTAACTCCTACACTTAACATTGATTCTTATGGGAAAACATAACTTTTATAAAGTTGTTTTCTATATAGTTGCGTTTCTCAGGAACATAACACAACGCTATAAGAGGATTTACTGTAGCTATTAAAATTCCACCATTTGGTTTTAACAAGTAGTAAACAATTTGTAATCAGTGTCAAGGTGACTAAATGTTTACTAGTTCAAGCATAAAATGAAACTCTCGGCTGGGCAGACAGAGTCCCCTCTAAACATTCAAGATGCCCACTCACCTGAGGACGCAGCCACTACAGCTATCGCTGCTTGTTGCTGTTCCAAGGTCTGTTTCTGCTGCTCGATTGTCTGTGGGCATCACAACCATAACAGTTAGCAGAGATCATGGCAGTTTTAACTTTAACTTTTATCTCTAAGTTAGCAATATATTCAGTGTTAATATAAAGAGATACAAAACAAATTAGCCATTAAAACAGGGTTCAGAAATAGCACTAAGCCCTAGATATCAAAATTCAACAAAGAAGATAATTTATGTTAAAAAGATATAGAGGAAATGTAACAATTAATTACTAAATATACTTTATTATTGGTTACTGTCCTTCATGCTTAACCTCTCTGTGGCCAGAAGAGTATGAATGAGCCTATCCCCTAATAGCTTAAAAACATATTATTTGCACGTCTTACAGGGTTCTTACAGACATATAAAACATAAATTCAAGGACTATTCAAGGACTAAAACTGTTATTTCTCGTAATTCCTAAAGCTAAACACGCCAATAAAAAAATTATAAACCATATCAAATTTTAAATAGATGGAAAACAACAACTTTTCACTAAATATAATTAACATGAAGGACTATAAACATAGTAATTAAACTTTGTTGTCACTTACTTCACTCCCCTTGGTTTATTGGTTAGTGCAGTAATTCTATAATCAGTATATATAGTAGTATGGCTACAACAGGAAATTGAGCGTTAAGGTGGATGGGAAATGAGCTACTAATTATCGGCAGGCAATTTAATGCAAAACTGTAACTTTAAGTACTAAAAGTGTTGATAAGTAGTCAAATATCCCAAAAGAATTATTACAAATGACAGTTTCAAAGCAAGTTACAAAAAAAAGTGAATGCACATGAATAGAGATTTTTAAATATAGGAAATTAAAGAAAATAACATTGTATTTTATCAACAGTATGGAATGCATTTGTCAGAGAAGTTAACACTGTTTCCCCTATAGAGATCCAATCCAATGGGTGCAACTATCTCTGAGCTGATGACGCAATAACCAATTAAACAAGAGCAGCGGGGAGTAAAGTGAACAGGAGACAACAGCTAATGCTTGATATCAAAGAGGATGCACTAGATATTTACCACCACAGTGATTCTTAAATCACCGTCTTTACAACCACTTTTCAGAACCATTTCAAAAATAAATATTGAAACCTGGAAATTCCAGGACATTTCAAGGCCCAAATTTAAGGACTTTTCCAGGCCTTGAACAGACACACATTAAATTCCAGGTCTTTCAAGGATCGTATGAACCCTGGTATTACTTTCTACCTATTCAGGATAGCCACATTTATCTGTCATAATCACAAGATAAAGGTCAAATTTAGAGAAAATGTTCCTACAATTGTGGGGATTAAGAGTGGTAAACTACTTATAAAAAATACCCTCAGTACAACTGGCCACAATTTGAACTCCAACCTTCCTGTCACCAGCAAAACAAGCTAAATGATGAGCTTAATGGCAAGGTCAACAATAGAGTAATTTTAAGAAAATGCAAAGATACACGTGAAAGGCAGGTAAATAACAGGAAAATAACCCAGTGTCAAAAACAATCACCCAGCTGGTAAGATTTAGGCTGTATCTTCATAAACAAAGTTAATCCCCCTTCAAAAGTTTTTCAAAGTTTTAGTTAACACTTCATATGTGTGTAATATTTGTCATAGTTTTTAATCATTCACTTTCCTTAACATAATAAATAATGTAACTGTGTAATCGACATATTGAAATCACGAAGAGGCTTTAAAAATATCATGTAGTTACAAATCACAAAAGGATAAATTCGTGTGTGTGTGTATGTATATATATATAAAAATTAGTATTGAAACCACACTTCTTGTTGGTGTTTTATGAGCTTTTACACTTTAATGAGTGTTCAGAGGGATTAAACTCTGAATTATCAAACATATTCTCTAAGTCTCAATAATTCTTTAAGCCACTAAAAACAAATAAAAGTAACTTTCCTTATGACTAATTACTCCCATTGTAAATTTGTGTGCATCTTAAGGTGGCTATAAATTTAAAAACACCTAAACCTTACTCTGAAAATAAAAAGTACACATACAATTCAGTAAACTAGGCTTAACCAATAGAATACAACTATAAATAAGATATTAGTTTTCCTGATAATTAAATACGATCTCACTTATAGGATGCATATTGTATCAAATACATTTTTTTAAGTTCTCAAATCTTTAAATCTCTGACAGAAATCATGTGATTTGATAATTTAAGTGATAATTTTTTTTAATAAATGTTTCTGAATCACTTATAGTCTTATACAGTCAAATAGTCTGTTATATTGATTTCATACTAATTGTAGACGGGTCCTCGATTCCTTAGAGCGATTCAAATCTTAAATCATAAAAAAAAAGTATTTTTTCAAATTTTCAAGTGAAAATTGTTTTAGAGCTCTAATATTGCTTAATGGGATGTTTTAGATCAAAGTTGAACTCAACAACCAGGCCCCAGACCAGTATTTATACAATTAACTGAATGTATGAATGTAAGGATTGGATTATAAGAATGAATGTTTCCTTATAGATTCAAAGTTATTCAAAGATTCAGATTCAGATTTGAGGATAAAATGGAGAATTGATTTCTAAAATAGTGGATTTGACCCATCTCTAATACTAATAAATTACAATAAAAAAATAGTTTGTTTATCCAGTGGTGCATTCCTACAGACCTCAAACGATTTAGATCTTGCTTGGTAAAATTATAAATGTATCAGAGGTTTTCATAAGAAATTAAGAGTTTGTGCTCATCACACAATTATTGACAATTTCATATTATGGCAATTATAATCTATTGAAAAAAAAAGCATCGAATTTACTTAAATGTTTTACAAAGACAACTAACTTCCCCCAAAAAACTGGACACTTACAGATAGTCAGTCATATTAACTAGTGTTAATGACCTTAGTGATATTAATAGCACACTCGATTTTCTTGGCAATGAAAATAAAAGACAGAATATTAAACCAAAATATTATTGATTAACTGTATGATATATCGTTAAATAAATGATAGACAAAATTATTAAATGATTATAGATGTGTAAAAGTGAGCCGAATAATTTCAAACAATATTATTATTGAGGCACCGAAATCGCGATGCATGGTTTTATGAACTTTTACAAGCACATTGAATTGAATATAATATCAAAATATATTTAAAGTTCATTGTAGCATTTTAAAATGTATTTTATGCGTGCAAAATAAAAAGAAATTGGATCTCATACCGAAATTGACCACTTGGAATTTGATATGCTAATAATGATCATTCACGTCGATCTAAATGACAAATGATAATATAAACTATATATATATTTACTAAGGATACATCAAAATACTTTGCCGTTTTTTCTATCTGAAATTGCCGGAAAAGGGTTCATAATAATCCTATTACCAATCAAGTTCCCATTGTAAAAAAAAAAAAATGATTTCCCTCAACCAAAGACCATTTGTAAAGAAGTAAAATATGTATTTGACCTGGCTTTTATGACAGTCATATTGTGACTACAGGCAAATATTTAAATTTAAAATTTAGAAATGTATCTTTAATTATTATATCATTAGATAGCAAGTTTGATTTTATTTTTTATACCCATTTTTAGCACAAGGAAAAAAAAGAGAAAAAAAATTGATTTTGTTTACATACTCTTAAGACCGCAATATAACTTTTTATTTATCAAAATGCAATCATTTGCTTTACCACAAATCAGGGTCTCTAAATACTATGCTTTCTAAACCTTTAGAACTTTGTCTTACTAATCGTTCTTGTTATACACATTACACTAATGTTAATTAAGCCTTTTAGTGCCAGCGCTTAAGAGATAAGGCCGAAATAGGAATGCTAGGCTATTTAAATTATATTTGCAAACATTTTTGTAAATAATGGTACTCGTAATATTTTTGAAGATAATAAGATTAATTAATTTGTAAGTTTTGACAATATGTTATAGCACACAGATTAATAAACACAACTTTATATTATATGCATACAAAAAAAAAAACACTTTCCTCTCTCTAACATTTGAGGCCAACAAGCAGGTTTCCTCTAAGCCAATAGATGGCCAGCTGACACTATAAGGTTAATATTCATCACATGTTATGACAAACGTGATGACACCACCGTTTAATAACTTAAAAACTATTCTTAAGATGTTCTTTAAATTGCATTCTAAAATAAATCCCCTCAGTTAAATCTTACCTTACCAAAAGGAGCAGAGTTAGGAATGGGACAGGTTGGTGGTAGGAGTGAGTTCAAGTAGCTTATAGTTGTGATATAAGTTGTAACCAACTGAAAACAAGATATGTGCCACATGATTGATTATATTATCAGGATAAATAGGTAGCAGTTTTTATAAATTACACGAACTGACAGTAAACTATCGATTATGCTGTTTGTAGAAATTCAAGAAACCCAACCACCCTCTGCTCTATAGGTATACCAATCACTCAGCCATGTGTAACCCGCAGGGGGTCGTTAAAAATGTACTGACTCAGAATCTGGCTTGAAAATAAAAAATTATCACTATATTTTATAATTTTTTTTTATTATTCAGGACTAATATGGATTTACAAATTTATTTAAATATACATTCAAAATGTCAAAGAAACTTCCCATGAAGTCATCTGTAATGTAATATCTTAGTGCAGTAAATTTTCTTTTGCTTATTAATAAAACTTTAGACATTTATGAAGGAGTCATAGTAGGTGTCAAGTCTAACAGTAGAAAATTATAGGAGTGGGAGTCAAAGGCTTGGCGTACTGACTCTACATTCCTGATGACACCACTCATGTTTGTATTCATGTGCAAGAATACAGCTGGCTCGGCACAGTATAACATGTATAACAGTGTTTCTCCCCCTGATTATGGTTTATTAAAGTTGTCAACACAAAGAACTGTTTAGTCAGTCTAGTATATAATACGAACCAGTGGTACATCATAAACAAAATAACTAGGCAAGCTAGTTTCTCATCAAATTTTATGTAATGACCATAACTTGACCTCAGATCAAAAATAATGCAAGTCCGATACAAATTTTCACCCCCTTTTTCATCCCTTATTAAATAAAATTCCAAAATTCCTGAAGCACGTATTTATTTGTTTTACGTCAATAACCGAAATACAAAATTTTGTTTATGTAACTTTCAAAATGACGAACTTTCATACATATTATCATGCATATTATCATCCCCTATTTTGACCCCTTTGGGGTGGAATTTTCTAAAATCCTTTCTTAGTGGGTGCCTACATAACAAAATGAATATACAGTCCGAATTTCATGCTTGTAGCCTTGATAGTTTGCGCTCGGCGATGATGAATCAGTCAGTCAGTCCAATACAAACTTTCACCCCCATTTTCATCCCTTATTAAATAAAATTTCCAAAATTCCTGAAACACGTATTTATTTGTTTTACGTCAATAACCGAAATACAAAATTTTGTTTATGTAACTTTCAAAATGACGGACTTTCATACATATTATGATACATATTTTCATCCCCTATTTTGACCCCTTTGGGGTGGAATTTTCTAAAATCCTTTCTTAGTGGGTGCCTACATAACAAAATGAATATACAGTCCGAATTTCATGCTTGTAGCCTTGATATTTTGCGCTCGGCGATGATGAATCAGTCAGTCAGTCAGTCAGTCAATCAGGACATGTTATTTTATAAGTATAGATTAATGTTCAGATATAAAATGTGTTTTTATTAACTTATGTGTTCTTTCATCATCTTTATTGTTTCCAGATTTTTTTTTAGAAAAAAACTGTTCTCCAGTTACATTTTCAACAAAAGGTTCCTATGTAAGCCAAAGTCATAATTTCAAATGCAAAGCATGCCATATACCCAAAGAAGTCTACAGGCCTCAATAATGGAACCCTCCATAAACACAAATATGAACACCACCATGACACCAGACCAAAAGCCCAGAAAAGCCAGTCTCAGCACCTGAATCCAATAACTACCTCAACGTTAAAGACAGTAAAATCTTATCTATTAACAGCTACTTCACTAAGACACTAACTTCACTTGAGCATCCAAATGTGAAAGTAATATAACTTCACGACAATTTTCGAGACAGATATATTTGTCAGCCACGATTCTTCACAATGACAAGTAGGTACCATTGCATACTTACTAGAATTCTCTACGTAATCAAAGACAAATATCATGCTTCAAAACTATTCTATCCTACAACAATCCCAAGCCTAAATTTTCAAGTATTTTTTAATTAGTATATTAAACACAACACATTAGGCTGAGTCAAACTCTGATATGTTTATTTTCCCATTGAGGTTGTGTTCACTATTAAATAAATACAATTAGTTTTACCAGAGATTGTCTCAGTCTTTGGATGCCAAATCATGTTTTCGAGGCCGTCATAGTTCCAAAAAATATATAAAGGTCACTGCATTTTCAAGAAATATACCTTTTATATTGACCATTTTTTCACATGACTCCTCCACGGTTAATGCCTCATATCCTCGATAGTGAGTTGGTAGCTTCAAAATCCACATTATTCAAACAATAAAGCCCTTGATTTATATTTCTGGTTATGAACTTGAAAAGAGTAATGAAGATAATAAAATCAATTATTTTTTCCCTTTTAAAGTGAAATACAATTTTTATAAAATAATATATAAAAGATGAAAAAAGTGCCTCCTTTTTTAAACAGCACTTTTTACTATAAGTTTTGATTATATGACGATATACTACTAATTACTAGTGTCCGATCAAAGGTATTTTTTTGCTGAAGCTGAAGTCAATCTTCATTTTCTTTTTCCCCTTCAGCCAAAGAAATCGCATATCTTGTGAAAAATCCAAATTCTTTAGTTTAAGGCAATTTCTGTTGCATTTTTAATTTAAGATCGTGTTCATTTAAATAACAGATCACAGTTTTTTAATGTTGATAAAATAAAGTAGAATACATTTCTGAAATTGTGATACAAAATAATATAAAGACAAAATAAAACTATGACAAAAATATCAATCACTTCTTCCTTTTAAAATTTGGCATTACAAAAGTAACCAAATTATTTTTATATTTCTATCCAGTCCCACCAAAAAATTAATCAATTCTCTTATATGCATATAATACTAATATTATAACAATAAAGTTATTATTATTATTATTATTATTATTATTAGCACCGCATCTTACTACCCGTTCGGGTTATACGCACTTACGCTAATGTGTAATGTTAGGGTGATTGTGAGATGAAATGAAGGACCTACAGTTTAACGTGGAATCCGAACCACGGTGGCGACCTGGCATTCCACACATTCACAAGATGTCTTGTCAGAGGTGTAGGAAGGGTTTGGAAATCAGATAAATCTGTGCCGGGACCGAGATTGAACCCCGGCCGCCAGCATAGAAGTCTGACACCTTACCCCTAGACCACCAGGTCATCAACAATAAAGTTGAATTGCAAAGTAACATATTAAGCACTAAACATGAACCATGTGTACTGACTAATCTATCAACAGGGCACTTGAATCCAACATGCAGTGACTTGTCAGTTGTCGCTTGTCATGTGACTGCTCCCGCGCCGCACCCATGAGCGTAAAATAGGTAGGATATCTTTAACCTGCAATGGATATGGCACTGCAGGCACAGTGGCGCCACACACACCTGGGCATCGTGGCCCAAGGCAGTTTCTAGGACACAATCCCTAAAAAGATCCTACCCCCTAAATCCAAGGGTGGGATGATCCGGATCAGGCCGAAAACCCATGGAGGCAAGAATTAACTCCTCTCCATCCAGTCACTCACTGGTTGGACTGACACAGAGGGACTATGTGTCTTCCACCTATCCAGGGTGGTAACCGGAGCTATTTACTTCCTCTCACAGAAGCAACCTTACGATCGCCACTCATTCTCGTGTATAAGGGAATGGAATTATGCCCATTGCGCATAAGAAAGTAATCTCCCACTCCTTGTGCGTACCAGTGGAGCCCCATGTTCCAGCTCATGCACAACTAACTGTCTGGGTTAGCACCGGAGCTCTAGAACAGCTCACCGCACGAATGGCGAGGCCCAGAATTCTAAGAGCCCAGGCCCAAACCCTACCCCTATGCCAAAACCATCACTCGTCGGCTTTTAAACTCACTGCCCCACAGAGTCCAACTCATTGCTGGGTTGCGGCCACGAGACAAGCTCGCAACGTGGGATTGGGAGCCAGCCCTGTGTACTACTTATAATGAAAGTAGTCTAAAGGAGGCATACCAGTTTACAGGGCTACCCCAAGCACCTGTATGTAACCAATGCAAGCATCAGTCTCTCTGACACGAGGGTAAGGTAAGTTAAACGAACCTTTGGCTTTGGCGAAACCTTTGGTCTAATTTTGGCCGAAGCCGATTATTTTGCCGAAGGTGCAATTTATGGCTGAAGATGAAACCGAATGTTCGGTCGGACGTTACTAATTACGTTAAGGATGAGGAAGACTGACTTTAAGGAAAGTTCACCCACATTTGCATGGAGGTATATCGTAATATTGTTTGGAAGAATAGTAGAGAAATTTCAAACATATTTCTTTGTGACCAATAATGATAACATTTTACTGCATTATTTGTGAAAGAAAATTTGGATTCATTAACATTTCATGACTTACCCTTTATTTTTTTCACTGAATATTTAAAACATTTTTTGAGGGAAGGGTGTGAGTGTTAGGCTTTATGTTAAAATTATATAGCTTTCCCCACCTTGTATATTTAAAATTAATCCTTTTATTTGTTATCTATTTGTTCATGTTGGCTAACAATAAGTTTTGTTACTGTTCCATTGTATCAGCCAAATCCCACTGAAACTCATTACAGTTGATGGACGAAGGCTGGCTGGATATTCCTTGGGTGTACGCAGCGAGCTGCCTTAGGTCTGATGGCCGAATTTGAGGTTGAAAGTAGGAAAATTTGCAGCATTTAGTTAATCAGTGCAGTGAGTAGTTCAGTTTAAGGCATTGGGAACTAATTCTAGAAGAGGGGGAAGAGAAGAATTTTCTTGGGAGGTGAACTTGATTGACGCAAGGGTTTCAGACTAGGGGTTAAGCTTGTGGTGCTATCCTCCCGTAGTTCCTCTTCTGGTGCATTTGGATATGCTGTCGCTGCTGGACAATTGCTGGAGTGCTATCTTTGTGTTGAAAGGGTAGCTAAAGTGCTGTCTTGGGGAGGGAGAGAGGATGTCAAGGAGCAGTCATAGCGCTAACTTGGGGGAGGGACGTCAAGAAGCAGCCAAGGCGCTAACTTGGAGAAGTGGCATCAAGAAGCAGCCGAAGCACTCTTAAGAAAGGGGCGTCAGGCAGCTAAAGCACTAATTTGGGGAAGGGGCACCAAGAAGTAGCTGAAGTGTTAACTTGGTGGGGAGGTGCAGCGTAAACAAACAATAAGAATGTCAAGTTTTTTCCCTGAAATTCTATTATTTAGTGTTACAACTTAATATTCTGATCACCTACATAAATAAAATACCTGTTGTCAGGTGTTAAATCTAGGTCTAGTGTGGATTCACATGTAAAAATGGATCTTACTTAGTGTTTGACAAAGTAAAGAGAGAACTGTAATTTTATTATACATTTAGAGATTATTCACAAGGGTGTTGTTGTTTAGACAGTTATCGTGCTGCACTCTTGAGGGAGAAGTTGCACCAGATGTGCTAGGGGCCCATCTCAACAATTAACCCCCTGGAGACAGCCAAAAAGAAAGTCACCACTAGTTCAGCATAGCAATTTGAATGTGACCATCTCTGTGGGCTACAAAGGATTTTCTCGATTAATTCATTTGACACCTTCAAACACTTTGCTTGGTGCTATTTGATATGCCACATGGTCAGTAGTCTTTCGGTTCTTCTGTGTCGTCAGCAGATGGTCTCAACAGGCCTTGAGCCCCTCCGCCTCCAGGTATATGTCATCTTGAAGCCTGTACAAGTGTTGGCCAAAGTGGCCTTGGATGGTGTAAGGCCCCTTCCATTTGGGGCAAAAGTGGTAGTCGGTTTCTGAGAGAGAACGGACGGCCTTATCCAATGGTGTTCCCTTACTTAAGAGACATGTATGGATCTTAACATTGAGTTCTCAATTATGTTGCTCCACGGGCTTTTCAAGAATGGTTATCTTACAGTTTTGGCACAGTTTCCACTATCAGGAAGAATGGAACTAGGAGCGTTGTCAGTGAGGATGGCTTTGAGGTACCCTCACCTGGAAATTATTTATCTCTCTAGCATTATTTAGATTTGGGAGGTGTTAGAAATCGTACAAGAGAAGGGTTTGGTCCACCAAGACAAGTGATCTGTGATGACCAGAAGCAGGGTCCTTCCTTTGGCTGACCTGGGATAGAGTTTGGAGGTCTTCATCAGAGTGCTCGTTACTCTTCCTGCGGTTTTAATGAAGGTGCGTGTATTACAAGCTCTTGATGTCTCTGGCTATTCCCTTCCAGAAGTAGTCTTCTCAGATTAAAGGTATTCCTTTTCCCAAGATGTCCTGCTTCAAGAGTGTCATGGAAATTCTGTAAGATGTCCTTCCATATGTTTTGGGGTGCCACGATCTTCCATGGGTCCTTTGGGTAGTCTCTATAAAGCAATGCCTTGTCTTTGGTCATGAATTTCTTCATGTAGAGTGCTTTCTAGAGTGCCTCTCAATGGGAATCTTCTGACTGGTTTCAACTCTTTCGATTAGGCTTAGGATGTGCGGATCTGAGCCTTGAGCTCTGATAATTCTTTCGCACAAACAAGGGCTCTGGTGAGGTGAGGTTTAGGAAGTGCAGTGATTCTGGGGATTGGGAGAATGGTTCTGGGGAAGTCATTCTTTCCCATTCCTGTGTGTCTGCTTCCATTTGCTCCTCACCTGGGACTTGGGATGAGGCATTTGGGAACTTGTGTTCCCTTTACAATCTGTGTTAATCTTCAAGTCATAATCTTGCAACAACAGGAACTATCTGGTGATATTGGATCTTTTGCCCTTCATTGTGTCTAGCCAGGCCAGGTATTTAGAATTCGCACACAGTGTGAAGAGCTTCTCCAAGTAGATGTGATATCTTATATATGATGGTGATACAATCCTGTTCGTTGCTGCGATATCTATTTTCAGTAAGAGACAATTTTGCACACCTGTATAAAATAATCTTGCGGCGTCCTTCGAACTATTGGTATAGAACATTCCTGTTCTGCTGGCGTCAGTCTGCAGTAAGAAGGGGAGATTGACATTGGGTCAGTATATTGCTTGTATGATCTTGAAGGCTTCCTTGGTATGTTCGAGGATTTTTTGTTCTGTAGTTCCCCATTTCTACTTATGGTAGACTCCTACCCTAGAATTTAGGGAACCTGTTGTTTCCATCAGGTTTGGGATAAGCTGCTGTAGCCAGGTACAGATTCCTAATAATTGTTGGGAGTTGAAGTTGTGTCTTTGGAGTTTGGGTTTCTTCTTTGGTCTTAATTTGCTCTGGGTTGGGGAACTTTTCTTCGGGAGATATGGAGTGCCCTAGATAATTGAGTGTGATCTTTCCAAGCTTGCACTTTTGAATGGAGCCGGTGAGTTTGTAGATTTCAGTCTCTTGAGTACTTTCCTCGAGTGTTAGAGATGTTTCTTGTACAAGTTATAGAAGATGATAATATCGTCAATAAAGGCAAAAGAGACTATCCCCTGGAGTCTGGAATAATGTTTTCATGCGTGTAAAATTCCAGAATAATGTTATGTTTATTTATTTTAGAATAATCCCACATAAAAATATTTTGAAAGAGGTAAGTGGAGCATACCGCCAAATATGAGTACTTGAGCAATTTTTTTTTATTCTTTGTGGCTCTGACATTACAGAACAATTTGAAAAAGCATTCTTGTTGAATATAAAATTGAATTCCAAAATAATTTTGCTTACTTTATATCGTAATTGATTAACTTCTGTCAACCGGTTAAACCACCCCTAAAATATCATGTTTTATAGCAAGAATCAAAGGGTTTGAGCTAAACCCGTTTAACTATGCTTATGGAGTTGGAATTAGGAATTTAAAATAAGGAAGAAATATACCCGATTTTGCATGGAGCATAAGTGGGAAACCATTTGGGAGTCTCCCGTTCAAACCTATTTCTCTCCTCACCAGAAAACCAGACTAGATGAGACGGATAAGAAGTCTGCATGCCCAGCGATGCTGTTTAGTATTTTAATACTGTTGATGTTATTGCTTAAATAATAGCAGGGATGATGTATTGGAGGGATAAAAGTGCAAACTTGTTTGGATATGTTATTCTTCATGTATATGGTCGGTAATTAGACTAGCAAGGGCATGCAGCCCATGGTCTTAAGAGAAATAATTGTCAGTGGTTTCCAAAACCCAGTCGGCAAGATATTAACTATGGATTAAATAGCCAAGCTATTGTAGTTAAGTACATATTTGAAAGAAGGTACAATGTGGATAGAAAACATATAAAATGAAACTAAGACAATATAACTTTTACAATTAAAAGAACATAGTTCATAGTTCACATTTTACATTGCTGCTAATGGACAAAAAGGTAATGGCCGACTCTTCAAGAAATTGAACGTTACCACCCATTCCCCCGACCAAAATTTATTTCTATCTAAACTCACCAGAGAGGGGTGTGAAGCGTGTTATGCAACTTCCTAAGAGGTAACTAAAAAACACAAAAGAGAGAAAGGAAATTCGGAAAAGGGCCAAATTCAAAATCTTTTCACAGTTTTAATCCATAGCTTAAAAAGTGAGCTTAGTTCCTGTTTTCCACTATTAATGGCACAAACCTGTATTTGCTGTAGAGCGTGTTGTATAAATGCCTGATGCTGTGCTTGGTAGCCCTCATATGTTTGTTTTGTGGAAGTGGTTATAGGGGTGATCGCCGCTGCATGTTGCGTAATCAAGCCAGCCTGATATTCTGACCACGAGCGAGAGGGATTCTTCAACTTAGCAACAATTGCTGTATCGAAGTAATTGTTTTTAGACTCCCATAGATTCAACAGCTATTAAAAGACAAATTAAACACAATAATTAATTTTAATTCTAATATAATACATAAATTTTTAGTTTGGAAAGTAGTTTAACATGCATGATCATTTAAAACAAATACTTAAAATGTTATATTGGGCGTGATGTAAACAATCTAAATGGATAAAATATACTGAATAAAAGATGGAAAATGAATAAAAATTCTATAATCATTGTCTAAGTGTTTGTTTTAATAATGTATCTTAATTTTTAAACTCTAATAGATACTATATCAATAATATATTATATACAACAGCTATAATATTTCCAAATATTTAAAACCATCTGAAAATGTAAACCATTATGTGACTGTAAAGTGTGAAAAAGCGGGAAGTGTAAAAGTGTAAGAAGAAATGAAGAGAGAAGTGTGTTCGTCCCTATCCAGGCCTAACCTAACTATCCCTTCAGGTTGGCTTCCTTCACTATCACTTACTTTACATTATTGTACAATATTTCTACAGTGATTTAATATACCTTTACAAGTCATTAGGCAATAATTCATTTTATTATATATTATTTTGAGTAATTTTTGTATGAAAATATTTAAAAGATTATGAAAAAGTTTCATCTTCAAACAAAATCATAGAAAAATAAAGATATATTTATAAGCAGTGTGACTAGTGTGGTTATTAGCAGCAGGCGTGTAATGTGTAGGGAATTAGTAGCAGGTGTGTAATATGTGGAAGAGAAGTGTGGTTACTGGCAAGTGTATATATAATATGTAGGAATGAAGTGTTGCCCATCCAATATTCAGCATAATTTAGTCCATTTCCTGTTTATTTTTAAAGAAAGAAATCTTCATACTATTTACACACAAATAAAAAATAAATAATGCTACAACGTTTTGAAAGAATAAGTTGCTTAAAAGTTATCAAGACATGAGATGATTAAATACTGTACCTACTTTGCAGCAAACAGAAAATCTCGGGTTACCTTGTTCAGTTTCAACTGCTGTTCCTCGGTGATGCCGATGGAAGAATTACAGAACATTGGCACCACCACATTTTCCAGAGCCTTCTTAAGATCTTCAGCATTCTTTCTCGCGCTGAATGTTTAGTACAATCAAAATATTCAACAATATAGTTATTCATTAAATTCCAGTCAGTTTTTTTTTCTTATGAAGTAGTATCAAGATTTGCTTTTCCAATATTCAAGAGATTGATCTTCTTTTTCAATTTTTTTTTTTTTGACGGGGGATATATGTATCATTAATACTGAAGGTGGAGAGAGATGAAGATGATCTGTTTACACCACTTACTAAAGTCAATCTTGGTGGAAGGAGACTTACCAGTGGTGAAGGACATCGTTCACTAAGTAGATAATGTGCAGCTTCTGATTGAACGGGCAACCTTGGGCAATCACTCTGCAGCGAATAAACAGATGAATCGGACATGATTAACCACAAATAAATGCAAAAACCATTGCAATATTTTTAATTTCATCATTTAATTTATTGTGATTCATTGTTTGGTAAATTCTGATAACATACAATAGCAAGTGGGAAGTCAGGGTTTGAATCTTAGTTATGTGTGCTGAGAGTGGATTTTTCCAAATGGTTTTCCTCTCTCCCACCATGCGAATGTGGGTTATTTCCTCTAAATGCTACCTTCCTCGATATTCATTTCTACCCTTAAGTGTAGTTAAGTTTCAATAACCCGGAAAGTTGGTGAGATGTGGAGGGAAGTTTAGTATCAATAACCCTACCCAGACAGTTAATAAAATGTGGAGAGGAGGGAATCCTAATACAGTAGGACTCTGCTTGACGGTGTTTAAATTTAATAGGCAGTTTCCAATTCTAGACATGCTTCACAATGTCCGGTGCCTGCCTCACTCTTACAGCGATTTTCAAGATGTCATCTGCACACTTATGTGTAAGAAATAGAAACTCTTAGGTATTTCTTTTCTCTCTTACAAACTTTTAATGATCATTTGCTAATTTTGAATGAATATGAGATATAATGTATTTTTAGTTAAATGAAATAAATATGTTAGTAAAAGCTTTTAACATTAGTAAGTTTGAAATTCATGAAGTGCGTTTTAAATATGTTGATGTAGGCTACTTTAGTAAAACTTCCTTCAGGCTAGTATTGAGAAAACTCACTGGCAGCAGCCGAGTTACATAATGTATTTGGCTGCCATTTTACGTTAATAATGCAGTCTGTTTACAGTATTTGTGCACTCAGCTTTTTAAATTCATTGGATTATTTTATATATGATACTGAATAATATTTTTAACTAGTACAATGACTTCTAAGTGTAGTAGGGAATAAAAGAGGACTCGTAAACCTCTTACTTTAAATACCAAGCAAAAAATTATTAAACTAAGTGAACAAACTATACCTTTGGCTGAGATGGCCTTAAGCTAGGATTGGCTAGCACAACCGTTAGTACAAATGTGAACGCTAAGAAGAAAGTGCCGAAACAAATTAAAAGTGCTAAATCAGGTCTACTATATAACACTTATGATAGTATAAACATGTTATTAGTATTTTATATACATTTCAAGTTTAAAAAAAGGATATGTCCCACTTTACAGCAATTTCCACTTTACAGTGGGACCTTGGAACCTAACCGCCGCATGAGTGAGGTCCAACTGTAGGCTATTATTGTAATGGTGTCACAATTACCCCTATAGTATTTTAATAAATGGTCATTTATACAATTTATATTTATTAAATTAAAATTGTTGATGGAAATTTACTTAAGTTTACATTATAGACACAGTCAAAGAACTAAATACCATTCTGGCTTATTTAATACATATTAATCCGAGTTTAGGTTTTAGCATACAGAATTACCTCATTCAAAACAAAATTAAAGAGGAATTTTATGAAACTAATAAGACTTGATTAATCACGTTATCAATGTAAGCATATAGCAAAGAAATTAATTTTTAAAAAAACTGTAAACATTAGAGTCAGTACAGATAATTAACACAATACAAAATATGTTGTTAAATGAAAGTGTCATCAATTAAAACAATGGAAAACTTACTTTCTTAAAAGGTGGAGGGCTATGACTTCATCAGCTTTGGGTGACGTTGACCTTTGAAGTATCCATCCTTTCCCGGAAGAAATGGAATCTTTCGTACAAGAGTCTACAATTGGTTGTAAGACACTGTCAAACTCATTAATACTAATTCCAGCCTCCTCCGAAGCTCTCTGAAGGGCATCCTCCTGAGATTTACGCAACGCATCCTCTATTTGAGTCTGTTGTTGCTGCATTAGCACCTTAACACAAACATACACATAATCACTTCAAGAAGAGTTGCCACTATTTATTTAATACAAAATTCACTGTGCTTTACGGGTTTTCGAAAATAAATTTCCATTTTTTCCCGTTTAGTAAAAAAACATGCATGTCAAATTTTCAGTCCCATCAATGATTCTGTGCAGTCCATGGGCCTTATGGAGAACCAAAATACAATGCTGTCTAAGTCATATTTTTATAAACTTGGATATGATATTTAGAAATTGGCGATTATTTGGAGGTGTCTAGCAAAGAGGTTGGTATAGTATTTATACCCTTTACTCACCAGATCAATTCCAAAAAAGTGTTTAATTTTGCAATGTTTATCAGCCCAAAAGTGTGTGAAGTTATTTTTTCTTATGAAAAGGAGCAAACACCCCCCTCCCCCCCGGGATATCCTGACTTACACCTTATTTATTATCAAATTATGAAAATGACAAGATTTAAAGTTTGACACTAAATATCAATGCTGCAAATAAAAGGTTTCATAATTTTGGTAAGAAATAGAGGGTGCAACAGTGCTGAAAATAAAAGGTTCCATAAATCCGG
Source organism: Timema cristinae (assembly GCA_039000515.1). Taxonomy (NCBI): domain Eukaryota; kingdom Metazoa; phylum Arthropoda; class Insecta; order Phasmatodea; family Timematidae; genus Timema; species Timema cristinae. Next base: position 24,109,033 of record JBCFYV010000935.1, read on the forward strand.
TAAGAAATACCTCGCACCATTGCTGAAAATAAAAGGTTTCATAAATCTAGTAAAAGATAAAAAGTGCACCAAATAAAAAGTTCCACAATTCTTGTAAAAAATTGAAGGTGAAGTAAGTCTTAAAATTGTACATAAATTTAATTTTCTTATATATATAAACTCCAGGGTGTCAGCCTGCAATTGAGCCACTACAAGTGTTGGTGAAGATAGTCAGAAGGTGTCATGTGCACAGCACGAGCCCTCTGACTGTTAGTATCAGTTTTCTAGACTGGAGTAACTACTTTTTCATTCAAGTAGCTCCTCATTTGTCCTCACGAAGCTGAGTGGACCCCGTTTCAGATCCACTTCTTCACAGAATATACGGAGGCACCGAGGATTGAACCCGGGACTTGTGGATCTGTAGCCAAGAGCTCTGACCATTAGACCACAGAGGTGATCAAGTGACAATTTTTTTTAATGCAGTTCCCTTCGTATTTTAAATTTTTTATGGGACTCTTACGATCAAATGAGTATGACAAGCTTGTATAGTATTAATAGTATAAAGATATTAATTTGTTACTAAATAAAAGTGATGAATATAAAATTATGTAAGTGGTGTTTATAACAAGATGATTTGACCTTGATGGAGAATTATATTTATTTCAATTTTCCTCCTATGCAAAGCCTTACTTTTTAAAGCTTACATAGTTAAACACTCCAAATTTAGAAATATTTCAGTACTTTTTTTATTATTTGTAAAATTTCCTGTAATTTTGTTTAGAGATTAAAAATGTGTATTATTATTATTAGCACCACGTCTTACTACCCGTTCGGGTTATACGCACTTACGCTAATGTGTAATGGTAGAGTGATTGTGAGATGAAATGAAGGACCTACAGTTTATCGTGGGATCCGAACCACGGTGGAGACCTGGCATTCCCCACATTCACAAGTTGTGATTAATACACGTCTTGTCAGAGGTGAAAGAAGGTTTTGACAATCAGATAAATCTGTGCTGGGACCGGGGATTGAACCCCGGACCCCCAGCACAGAAGTCCGACACCTTACCCCTAGACCACCAGGTCAGTTAAAAATTAGAGTATCATTCTCTATATGTATATATTCTTTAATATTAAAAATATATCTAATAAACAATATTTAATTGTCATTGGTTTGGTTTTTTAGTGTAGATAAACTTTTTTTTTCTTTTCCTTAAAATAGTGTTTTCCACATGGCCGATTGTGGCACTAAGCACTTCAATTTCTGTGTAGTAATACAGTACCTCATGGGCATGTGTTTGTTATGTAATTGATACATAGTTACAAAACATGACTTGTAATTCTTTTTCCAAACTGTACATAATGACACAACAAAACAACAAACTACATCCAGAGAAGTTTCAGAAGGAAGGAGACGCTAGCAAAGTGAAGTGTGACTTTTCTTACCGTATGCTGAGCGGCAAGATTCTGTTCACTCTGTCTTATCTGATCTTGCAGCTGGCCCTGCTGCGTGGTGAGTGTGTCCAGGGTGAGGCTGGGTAATGCGAGCCATTGTGCGGCCGCGGCCAGGGTCAGCGGTGTGGAAGCAGCCGATCCCGAAGTGTTATTTAACATATGTGGTGGCATGCCAGCCGCTAACACTGCACCTACTTGAGTGTCACGGGTTGCTTTCTGCTTCAAAACTGGGAAATATGGGAAAAATACATTAATAAATACACTATGACATTAATCACACACAAGTATTGAATTAATGTTATATTTTGCAAGCAATAGTTAAGACATGAATTTTTAATTAAAATGCTCTTCTAATATCTGTTGTACCAAGTGACTTTTAGAGTTCTCCTTAGGGAAGGGAATCAACAGGTATTAAAAAATCACAGAAAATGCAGTTGCATTCAGCGAATCAAAAAGAATGAGATCAGCATGTTAAAAATCCTATGAACAGTAATTGTTGTTAGTATTTTAATGGTTCTACCTTACAGTGTTCTCATGCTACAAGCACGCAGTCAGTTATTTCATAAACTTTCCTGTCGTTTGCAATCCATTCTCTAATGTCCTCTGTATTGACATTGTCACAGTCCGGTACATTTTCCAGCAACAAAGCAAGTTTATCCTTTTCATCTTCCACTTCGGTTTCACACACTGGTTCAAGCTTGAAATGTCTTCCCTCATGGTCCAAAAGAATTTTCCAAGACCTTACAAGTGATATGTTTGGAATCTCTTCCCATGCTTCGGCCACCCACCTTCATAGTGGTTAAGTAGTCTTTATTATTATCAATCACTGCTGATATTAACGAAGTGAGAAGATGCCGGCAATACTTTTTCTTTAGCATTTGAAGGATGCGCTGGTCCAACAGCTGACCAACAGCAATCACAATGGGTGGTCAAAAAAGAAAAAAGCTTTGAGTTCATCAGTGATCAGATGTGAAGGTGTGTTGTCAAGAACTACCACAGCTCTTCTCAGAAAATTGTCTTTCAAATGTTTTTCTACAGTCGGTATGAATTCATTTTGGAACCCGGTTTTAAAGATTTCTGAATTCATCCATGCTTTCTTTTGATGTATGTAATAATATAGGGGTAGTGATTCCTGATTTTTCAGTTTTTTAAAAGCTCGGTTTCTTTGATTTTGCTATTAAAGTCAACATAAGCTTGTGGTTGCTGGTTACATTACTGCAAACCAAGTTGGTGACATATTCCTTGCTTTTCTTATATCCTGGTGCAGAGGCTTAGTTTTTTGATGCGTTTTTGTAGGGAGCATCTTATAGTTTAAATCGTTCTTATTGCAGTTGTACAGCCACTCCCAGAAATTCCCTCCTGTTCAATAAGTTTAGGATAGTCTTTGAACAAAGTTACAGCCTCTTTTTCAGCAGATAAAGCCTCCCCACGTAAGGTAATCTGATGAATAGCAAATCATTTTTTCCTACGATCTAACCATCCATCACTGGCAGTAAATTCTTAATCTTCTCCTTCTACTAGTCGCTTGAATTTCAATCATTTTACTGCAATTCCAGCCCGCTAACAGGCAAGCCTTTTCTTTATAAGTGTTCATGCCACAAAAATAAGGCTTCCTCATCTTCTTTATGCTTACCTTTCAGCAGGTTTTTTTCTTACTTCCATTCCACTTCCACTGGCTTGGGCAGCACACCATTTTTCAATATTTTTCTCAACGCCGAACTCAGAAGCAATAGTTTTTGCCATTACCCCAGAGTCCAGTCACTTTATAGCGTTTAGTTTCTCCTCCATAGTCACTACAGCCTTTTTTCATTTATCACCCATTCTGTAATCTCGGATAAAAAAACCAAGCACATAAAACAAATGTATGAACTTAACCAGGAACAGCGGCAAAGTATTCTACACTTGTTGACGTCCGATACAAAACTGACAAAACAAATAGCATGTAGCAGAGCGGGGGGAAACCTGCGCTTTTCATGTCTTATTGTGTTTGCACATGGCATGTAGGAGTATTGTAGATCGTAGCGGATGTCCACTTCCAACTCCTTGGCAAAGTAATATGCACCTAATTTTACTACGGAGGTATTTTTTTAACTAGACCGGATAGTACAGAGGGATGGATAGTCGCAAGCCGGATATTCGGGAGTCTACTGTATAAAATTGAAATACAAATCCAGTTCATACTAGGGCCAGTCTTATGACTCCTGGATAGTTATTAATCTGGCCGATAAGTATTTCTATCTGATCGATAAGTTAAAAGTGCATCTTATGACTGCCAGATAGCATTTATCCGCCAGATAAAATGTCACATTTTTATCGGGAGGTTTAAGTACCTGATAACTTTTATCTGAAAGTTAAAATGGGCGTTGCCATAGTGATGTGTTGTTTTTCATTAGGTTTCGCCCATCAGAATCTGATTTCAGGTTAATAATTTGGTTTACATGTTTAGTAGGCACAGGCCCAGGCTATAACTATATATAAAGTTAGAACATTTACTTCACATGTTTATAAAAACTGACAAACTATTTGTAGAGTTATAGTTAAATAAAAACAAATTAATTATATATAGCTATAATAAATGAGATTTTGTTAACTTTGTACCAAACTACTGACCATATTTTGACAGACACCAAAATTAGTACTTGCAATACAAGATATATAGCTTCTGCGACCACATGACATCGTCTGTTTCCTCACATTCGTTTAGCGGCCATTATTTAACAAATGTTGAGTGTTGAAGCCACAAGCCATGTTGTAGCGCTATCAGCAGGGTTTATATGCATGAGCATCGTAAAAACTGTACCAACCTTGTGTTCTGTTTGAAAATATATTTATTCTACAAATAGTTATCTAGCAGATAAATCCAGTTCATAATACGAATAAAATATTAAAGTGGCTGATAACCTTTATCTGGTCGCTAACTTTAACCTCCCAATAGCAATATTTATCCGGTAGTCATAATAACGGCCCATAGTGACTTTGACATATTTCAAACACTTTGTTTAACATGCCAGCACTTTAATTGCTATTTTAAAACAGCAATTTTCTTTATATAAAACACATATGCTTGCCACATGTTCATGCAAGATCAGTAGGGACTAAATCATAACCAGCTTACTTTATGAACCAGTATCTGCTAATGTCCAAAACTTGACAAATTGTCAATTTGAGTATGCATTGAATCGTTCATATTGTCTATAGCTCACGTGTCAATTTAGATAAGATAATTAAGTGGGAAAAAAAAGAATGCTTTTTTTTTAATATTCCTAATATTTATTTCGGGCGGGCAGAACAACAATGTTTGCCCCAACGTTTCCTGGCGCAGGCACAAATCAATGTTTAATTGTATATAATGAACCAGTGTGCTTTTAGCCACTTTGAATACTTCATATTGAAGCTGAAAGATGGCGCTACAAGATGAATGCTATACTATGACAATTAATAGAATGAGTTAATAAATTAGTGAAAATATTTGTTAATAAGGGTATGCAAGCAGAAAAAATACATTTTTTTTTTAAAAGTGCAATAGTATAGTTAAAATATCATCAGTCAAAACAAACATAAGCTAAAATATAAATACAAATGTGCACCTTTAAAATGTGAGATTTTTAAAATATGTAAAAACAAAACATGTCAAAATAAGAATGACACTTTTATAAATAGTACATAGGATAGGCTAAATATTTTGGATTTAAAAAAAAGCTTTAAATACATTAAATTACACTAATGATTACCAAAAAAAGTTAATAAAAGTGACGTTTTGATAACCTAATACTTCTCCAAAACAAGGCTCAGGTAACTTTAATTTCCCCATAAGAAAACGTAGGAATAAGAAACAGTTGCAAATTTGAAATGTTTCATCTTATGTTGTTTATTACGGTAAGCCAAGGTTGCAGAATATGTTCAAAGATCCAATATTTCCCCAGAACATAACATTTTCGAAAAAAGAATTCCCCAAAAACCGTAGCGCTCAAAATAAAACGTTAATTTTTTTATAGAAGCTGAAGGGAATAAAGATTATTACCTACTGCATAGTTTCAAAATTCAAATTCAAACATAATTTTAACCATAGTTATTTTTAGATCGCCTACCTTATAAAAACAATAGTTTTCTCCCATCTCCTTGTGTGAATTACATATTGTTATTAATTGTTCATTGATACCAGTAGGCTTACTGGTACCAGCATTTAATTTTACATCTTGGTAGTAAGAGTCAATGGAGTGTAATTACAGGAGGCCTTGGTTTAATTGTTGGTTTTCATAGACTTTTCGTTTTTTCGTAGACTCGCCACTACTGCAAGGTCTATCAATATCAACCACATTATGGGAAATACTATCGGGCTTACAATTATGAGTTTTTCCTGAACACATAATTTATATTTTACAAAACTTGTAACACACTCTTGATCCTTACTTCTAGGTTTATCTTGGGGATGTTTATTAGATATGTGATATCCAAATTTATCACGTCTGCCACATCATTCACAATAAGCACAGTTGACATAATACACATTTGTTTCACTAAGCTATATACATTTTTATAAACATTTATTTACTTTACAATGTCCAAATCCTAACAGGTCCGCTAAATACAACAATTTCAAGGCTACAAAATTATTACAATACGCATGCCACAAGTTTAAATAAGCTTTGCGCACATCGCCGTATAATTAGGCCGCGATATAAGGGATGACTGAATTCAAACTAAAACAAAACATCGCTCACACTCCCCTCCCCTGCCTGCCCTCCATAGCTACCAAACACCTGCGATAGAGTAGGTGACTTATGACCCATCCCTCAATCACGCCTTTAGCCAGGTTGAATTATTGGATTTTTCCTCTGCCCCTTATCTCAACCTCTGTCTTCTTATCTAGAACTCTGACACATTATCTTAGCCCCTAGACACCGCAACTCTTTGTGCTTACACCGACACTGCCCACTATGGCACATACTGATAGTGTGGGTATTGAGTGTAATCGGACTTAGTTTTTCATACAAATGAAACTAACATATCAGAACCTTAATGTACTAAAAATGTCATCAAAAAATTGTTGGACTTTTCCCTGCCCCAAATTTCCCCAAGACTGCCTTAATTTCCCCTTAACCTCGTTTGGACATATTCTGCACCCCTGTAATAGGCTAGTTTTAATGTAATAATCACGCTTGATTACTTATGTTCCAATGCCATTCCTTTATGCGCAGTTAGCCTAAGCATACGCCTCATAAAGGCTCACTAGAAATTCTCTTACCATAAAATTTATTTCAATTAAATATTTATTGCTTATTATAGTTGATGTTTAGAGCCTACTCTAAAATAAAAAGTAATATTTCTAGTAAGTTAAGTACCTTAAGTTTGAAAACAATCAATTTGTAGTCTATTTCCAATGTTAAATTTTTAATTTTAATTGAAATGATAATTTGAAAAAGGGGCCATGTTAAAACAATGATTATTCATTATTTAGTGATCTACTTAATTTTAACTATTTTTATTTTCATTGCCTTGTTATGGCAATGCCTCTTCAAGAGAAGATAATTCAATATGAACGAAAATAATTAACCAGGTTACTGGTCAAAAATAGTTTTTTTAGCTCTACTTTAGCTATTACATTATTAATGTAAAATTTAATATTAATTTTAAAAATGTGTGATATTAGTGAATAATTTATAAGTGAAACTACCGATATCTAAAATTAAATAGCCTATTTTTACTGTTGCGCTTTAAAAATTTATTTGTAGCCTAGGTATGTAGACCTACATCAAGGAGGAAGCTCAAAAATGATGATCCAACAAAACTTTCGATCTCAATCGCTAAATTAAATGACAAGCTTGGTTCAAAATTCGAAATCCGCGTACTCACAGAGCCCTGAATATTATATAAGTTAATCTATATGATGGTTAGCCTATAAGTCATTAACGGGACATTTAAAACAAAACTGTGATCTTTTACAAGTGTTGGCAACACAAAACCTAAACATATGATTTTCGAACTGTCATCCAGGTAAAAACCTATTGTAAACAGAATATACTATTACCAAGTAATATCGTCTGCGGTGTAAAGCTTGAGCTCGTATTGAGTAAGGTTAGTGTATCTTAACATGAAACCTATTTTTAAGCACGCTTAACTGCCCATTCGGATTATATGCTTATGTACTAATTACAATAATAGGTTAGGGATGAGTATGGTTGGATTTAGAGGAAGTATACCCGCATTTGCATGAAGTGAAAATTATTTAGAGAAAACCACCCTCAATAGACTCAACGAGGATAGAAAACACTATATCCCCATCATCGGCAGTCTAATCTATTGCAAGAGTAGTGCCTTAAGACTATGTGGCCACAGAAGCAGGTCCTTTCCATTTTTTCCTACAAATATTTGATGAACAAAAATAAAAGTTGCAGCCATGCGGTATCATAAACGTACTTACTTGCTTGCTCTGTAGTTACTTTGTATTGGTAATAATTGAAATGTTCTCCACCAAACAAAAAACTAAATTTTGGATTTCCCTTTTGTTTGTTTTTTGTCATCTGTTCAAACTCTGGTCCATTGCGAGCGACGAACTGCGCCAGTTTGTCAATTATGTTTCGGAGTTCTATTTCTGTGAAAATAAATACTCAATGTTTCAATGCAACTGTATCTCTTTACTTGAGAGAATAGCCTAATAAAAGTATTAAATTATCATCTACAAAATACATTACAAGGTATAAATGAACTGTATATATTTCAAGCATATCAGATCCAAGTTATATATTGGAATTTTAAACATTATTTAAACAAATAACGACCCCATGCTCACACTAAAAAAATCCATAAGAAATCGGTGCTTATGAGCGGGATTCACTTGAAAACAGACAAGTTTATATTACCTTGTGGTGGTTTAGGAAGATCCATAATGTCACACTAAAATCCCAAACATTCACTGCGTAATAATATGAAATCTAACAAACATTTTATATGTTATTTTACAAATATACTTAAGCCGCATTAAGTATATAAGTTGCATTCTTCAAGCCGCCATTAAAGCGTTTTCTCAAAGTACAAAGTACTATTTCTACATTCACGCTACCTATAGCCTTTTTTATAGACTATTTACATTAAAATAAAAATTTATAGATAGATGTAAAAAAAATGTTGTTGTAGATGATGGTTAAAAAAGATGTTGATGAATATGTGAAGAGTATCAAAATTGTATATAAAAGAGGTAGTCAAATCCAACAAAGAAGGACTTGAGCCACCTCTTTCATCTTGGGGGTTGGGACTATCAAAAGCCCTCCAATATTTCCCAGGTAAGTTCAAGACCCATGTATAAAAACCTACAACTCCTACAATCAGTTTAGTAATTTTAATTAATGTAGACATAAATTTAGAACAAATTTAATAAAAAGATGAAATTTCTTAATTTGCAGTTTATATATTATTCTCACACGAAAACAAAGGAACTCTTTCAGAAAAACAGAGTAACTAAAATTAGACCTATTTGGGAATGCCTTAAATAAAATAACTACCAGAGTAGTAAAGCCAAAGAGAAATACATATTGACACTTTTGACACAGATAAGAACAAATTGATAAATGTTTAACAATTAAATTGTTTTTTATTTGCCTATCACAATATGAGCCTTAACAGGGTTGATATGTACACTTAGTTTACCCTGAAAGGTAAAAGACTGACATTGTATGGCGTAGGTAGCCTATAAAAAAGAAATATAGTATGGGAAAAAAGAGTGAGAGATATGGTATGGGGAGGTTATGACATTCAAAATCACCACATCTGTCCGAAAATTTCTGAAGTGTTTACGGTTGATGACAAAAGAGTTTAAAAAAGTCAGTTTGTGAAATATTTGTCTTCATTTTATTCTGAAATTCAATTCATCATAAAAAAAAGCTTCAATTTATAAAAAATATACTGGGGGAAGACCACTTCAAATAGCTTCCAGGTAATCTAATTTTTGAAAAAATCTGGTTTAGCAATATTTAAATAGCTTTAAGAGGACTCCAATTTTTTTTAATGTGCTGAAGGAGGACGATTACAATTATTCTCTAGAATTATAAAAATTTAAAAAGAAATTGTGTTGAGTTTTTTTATAAAATATCTTTAAAAAAATGTTATTTTTAAAAAGTTATCCACTTGATGACCATTCTAAATAGCTTGTAGGGCATTCAATTTTCAAACATTAACTGGGAGCTATAAACTTGAAAAAAAAAAACCTTTATAAAATCCCTCTGCCCGTTTTTCTTACACAAATAATGACCCCCCCCCCCCTCCACAATCCCATTTTAAGTCTATGACCTTTCAAGGTAAACGAAGGTGACATTAACAAGTGTATTATTAAGAATTTGTTCCTCGAAACTATGCTGGTTGCTACCGCCACCCTCGGCCTCTGCGTCTGGATGTGTTTGAGAAACCGATTGCACCGTCTCTCAATGGTGGGGGAACGTAGACCGGGATGGGTTGCGGAGGTGGTAGGATTACCCCGCCAGGTAAATCGCCGCCCCCGCGTCGCCACCGGATGTGGCTATAGCTGTGGGCCATCCCTGGTGAATGCTATGTACAGCGTGTTTTTCCTGTGGATGACGATCTGCTTGGTAACGTTGGGAAGGTCTGGATACGATGAGGTCACTGCGAGAATTCAAAAAAACAGACCATTTTCCGAAATGTAATGGATCTGTGAATGGGAAGCATGCGCGAGTTTCGAAATACCCCGGTAGTGGATCAATGCACTTTAATTACAAACATTCTTTCTCTTTTTTTTCTTATGGCTGTGGCTGACTCAAACTATAGCTTTATATACGGGAATGTAGGAGAATATGGCAAGGACTGTAACTCTTCTGTGTTTCAAAGGACAAATTTTTACACACTGCTAATGGACGGACGTTTGAATGTATCACAGTCAGCCTTATTCGAGGAGGTAGCAATACTAACCCACCGTTTGTTTAGATGGGGGACCAAGCATTCACTCTTGAGAGATAAATTACTAAGGCCTCACAAAAGAGATAGGAGATAGGATAGGACTAATAGGAAAAATATATTCAACTATAGATTATGTAGGGCAAGGAGATTTGTTGAGTGCACATTCAGCATTCTCAGAAGCAAATGGAAAATATTTTATAGGCCCTTGAATGTTTCTAAGTCATTCGCAAAATCAATTGTAAAGGCATGTGAGGTTTTACATAACTTGGTTAGAGAAATGGATGGCGTACATAACCAAGATCTAGTGGGAAACGAAGGTTTCAGGGTTTTACCTCACATTGCAGATGGACCAGTTAGAAATTTAAGATCAACTGAGGCCATTAGAGAAACATTTAAAGATTACTTTGTATCTATAGAAAGGGAACTTTCTTGGCAAAACAACAAAATTTAAAGCTATACATATTATTTTCTGTATGAAAGTATATAAATATTGTCCTCATATCCTTGTAAAATGTTTACAAACATAATAAATCCTGGCTTGTAGCACTTATCAAACTTTTATTTGCTCCTTTCTGTCCAGTTGTAAGAAATTTGGCTCCAAGAAGTACACTTCAAGCCAAAGTTGGTTTTTCATTACCCAGTCCTTGAATTCCTCATTTTTTTTGTCCCACAAATACGTTCTGCTCTCCACTAATTCAATTAAGGTCACTACATCATAATTGAATTTACTAGGCATTTTACTCAAAAGTAGAACGTAAGAAAGCACCTAACCTCACGAAAGAAAAAAAACCAATAATAGATGACAGCTGCAGAGAAGTGGCCACCTACTTTGCGCACTGATCATTGTATTAATCGAGGGGGCCGCCAGCATGACCCCGACAAGTCAGTAGTCGTCAAGGTTTCTAGAGTGTAAGGTTGGCCAGTTCAGCCATTTTTATGGTTCACTTGTAGCTTGTAGCAGAGTGGCGCAAGATGTAACACCACCCTATTCTCCCAAAAATAAAGGCGGGTACACAAGATTTTAATTTTAATATAAAATACCAAAAATAAATAAACAATAATTGCAGAGGAGCCGATAGGACCGTCATATGACAAATAGGCCGTACTCCGGCATTTAGGCCATTCTGCTTCCATGAACCCACTTTGCAAATATTATTCAGGAGACTCAAAATTTAGCCAATATCAGGGTAGAGGATGGGACATATTTCATTCAATTAGATCCTATACTGGGCTACTATAAGAGAAGAGAAGCATTAACATAAGATCTGAAATAATTTAAATCAAAAAAGGTTAATATTAAGCAATAAGATAAATTTATAAAAATGAACATATGTGTATATTATAAGAACGATACCAATTGTTTATTTTTAACAATCCTCCCTATTTGAAGGAAGAATATAAATATATAAAAATAAAATATATTTGTAATATAACAACAATGGGTCTCACTAATCACCCAAAATTAAATAATAATTTATAAAAATTATTAGAAAAGTAACAACGATTGCTCTGCACAATCACCCTGATTTGAATACTAATATCAATACATATGTATAGCAGTAGAAAATCTAATAACAACAGGCCTCAGCGACCATCCTCAATGGTATTAAAGCTCGTATATAATAAATACAGTAATGGTCTTTTCTCGTCAACATAAATACACTTTAGCGCAATACAACATATTACAAAAGGGGAATAGCCAAAAAATTAGAGAGTAATTATCTAATTTACAGCCAGATGGGCTCTAAGTTTTCTATTTTACCTAAATATAGCATTTACAAAACTTCGACATCTTATGCCTTAAGGGGTATGAAGTATAAAAGACTATACAAAAACTTGCGAACATTTAATCGTAGCAACATTTTTCGGATGGGCTATAATATTGATATATATATATATATATTTTAATATATATATATATTTTAATTATATATATATATTTTAATATATATATATATATATAATAATAATTGTGTAAAGCTAATACATTAAAAAAACTCAATGACATCTCACGCCATACGTGGTATACATTATGTGCAATAATAATCCTACTCAAAAATCAAAACTCCAAAAGGAAATATCACAATCATTTCCCTGATATTAGTCCGAGAAAACGAAGCTAACATGTGAGTCCAAAAAAGGGACTTCGCTTTTATTTTGTAAACGTAACTATCTTGCTAACATAATTCACCATAATTAATCCCATCTATAAAAAAATCAAGGTTATATACATTATCCCCAACCATGATTATATAATTTAAATAAAATAATAATATTTATGGCCGAGAATATAAAATCCGAAACGTAATTTATACCTTAATGTTTGAAACTAGTGAAGTATTATACCACATTGGTAATGGCATGGACTAGTTTAAAAAAAATCAATGTTGTATATGCTAACTGTGTAAATACCACTCTCCCCTGCGTATATTTATTAACAATTTAATCATTAGTCCATGTCATGGGTATGCGGTGCAGGACTAGCATACCCAGAGAATATGCCACTGTTCAGAAACCATAATTACTATGTTGAAATATCGATAAGTAACTATAAATAAACAAGTTAGCTAAAAGCTGTATTCCATTTGTGTACGTTTGTTTACAAGGCATTCACGAGCTAAACTTACCTGGATGACAGTTCAAAATGTTACTAGAAGTAATCCCTAATGTATCACTACGTCAACAGCTGACATTTATCACTTTGGATGACTGTAATGAAAACAGATGGTAATATATTAATGTGATAGTTAACCTCAGTAATTTAGGCCAATATTATTTATATCTTTTTTTTTGAGGTCGGACACAAAGTTTATTTATAGTTTTATTCCCCTTAAAGAAATATTAACACCACTTTCACAAAAACTTCTAATGAACATAGCTTCGAAATGGCGGCTGACGAATCTAAACCATATGATTGAACATAACGGTAAACAAGTTTTTTACAATGATGCAGACACGCAGTCGATGAAAATATTTTATTCAGTTCAATACTTCAAAATACGATAAAATTATCATAAAATCATTTATTCTATTTAAAAAAAAATAATAACAATTTTCTCTTTTCCAAGTAATTACGATGCCTGTAATAAAATATATTGATGTGTGCACTATATTACACAAAATCAGTAACGTTTCAAAACGAAAAATAAGTACTTTTGATTACGTTTAAAATATTGTTTCGATTTTGATAAAAAGAAATTATTTAACAAAAATGAAATAGTATGAGATAACTTAAGTTTACGTTCTTTTAAATGTAATATATAACAGGTAATTAAATATCTTTACATTTATAAAAAAAAAACTGTGATCTTTAACAAGTGCTGGCAACCCAAAACCTAATCATATGATTTTCGAACTATCATACAAGTAAAAAAAATCTATCGTGAATGGAATATAGGTTAAAGGCTTGTAGGAAATACAGTACCGTAGAATGGGGTGACTCCGGACATGTGGGGAGGCTTCGGACGGCCCTGCTATTATTCACGTAGGTGTGTTAGCGCCAAGTGGATGATCATATAACTAAAATTTACAATCGATTTACAAATAAGAGCTAGCAGTCATTTGTGTGACAGCTGTTTTTTGTTGATTTTTGCTTAGTGAAATTAATTGTGATTTTTTTTTATATTAAACCTTAAATTGGACTGAAGTAAACATTCTAATAACTAGTGGCCCGGTAAGTGATTTCAGAATATTGTGACAGATTTTTTTTATATAGAATTTGATGGTTAGCATTTATTAGAATGTTTACATTCGATTCAGAACAAGTGTTTATAACCTTTTTGTATGCCTTTTTTATTTTTCAAGGAATACGTGGGGTGATTTCGGACATGCCAAGAAAATATAGAAAGGTTGTAGGCGGTCGTTCGTACATAACCTATATGAAAGCTAGCCTCGAAAATGCCATGAATGATGTTAGAGTAAATAAAATGTCTATTCGAGCGGCAGCTGAGAAATATGAATTGCCAAAAAGTACCTTGCAAGATCACTTAAAAAACAATGGCAATGTTAAATCTGGAGGACATCCAGTGTTGTTAAAAGAAGAGGAGGAAAAACTTTGTGAAGGGCTTTTACAATGTGCCAAATGGGGGGTTTCCTCTAAGAGTGATTGACGTACAGTTTGTCGTACAGGGATATTTAAATCGTTGTGGTAAGAATGTGTCAAAATTTACAAATAATTGCCCAGGGATTGAATGGGTCCGTGGATTTCTTGCTCGGAACAAGACCCACACATTACACCTAGGAGAGAATATTAAGAGAGTCCGTGCTGCTGTAGATAGAAATGTTTTTACAGAATATTTTGACAACTTGGAAGAGGCTCTTATTGGTGTGCCACCTTCCAATATAATCAATTTTTATTAGACCAATTTTTGTGATGATCCGGGAAAAACTAAGGTCATTGTAAAAAGGGGGGTGAAGCATCCAGAGTTAATAAAAGACACATCAAAAACCAGCATATCGGTTATGATGGCGGCTTCAGGTAGTGGTGAAATACTGCCACCCTATACAGTACATAAAGCCACTCATCTTTATCCAACATGGATAGAAGGCGGGATAGAAGGATCTGGATATAATAGAAATCCAAGTGGATGGTTTGACATGCCTATATTTGAAGATTGGTTCTTAACAACATGTGTGCCTTTCCTTAGGAAACTACAAGGTCCTAAGGTTATTATTGGTGACAACTTATCAAGCCATCTTTCACTTGAGGTTATAAAAATGTGTGAAAAACTAGATGTTAGATTTATCCTCTTGCTTCCAAGCTCCACACACTTATGCCAACCATTGGATGTTGCCTTTTTCAGGCCCTTAAAGGCAGCATGGCGCAAGACTGGATGAATGGAAAAGAAAAAATTATGGTGTGCTTCCTAAATCTGAATTTCCAAAACTGCTGAAAAAAAAAAAAACCCGAGTTCAAGAAATGTGAGTGCAGGATTCATGGCATCAGGAATTGTACCCCTTGACCGGAATAAAGTTCTCTCTAAGATTCCAAATCATGAAGATAATGGGAAAGATGAACAAGATCAGTCATGGACTGATTCATTTGTCCATCTTCTACAGGATGCTCGCTCTCGTGATTTTCCCAGATCAAAGCCTCGTGGGAAAAAAATTCAGATTGAAGCTGGCAAAAGTGTGCGCCTTTCAGAAAATGACATTAAATGAAAATAGTTATCAAGAGGATGTTCAGTGCTCCAGCAAGTAGGCATTTGAGTCATCTAACAGCTCAGACTCAGGAGAAACAGTTGTTAAAGAGATACTTGAACCTTCTATTTCAAGCAATTTAGATGAACCTGATGAGCTGCCAGATTTTTCAGTTAACATTGATGATTTCCTTTTAGTAAAATTTGACACTAATAAACGTGATCGATTTTTCATTGGAAAGATTGTGGGCATTGATGGCAGAAAACTTCATGTGCTTTATGGGAAGAAAACTTCTAAGAAAGAGAGACATTTTATTTTTCTTGAAATAGAGGATGAGTGTTCTATAGAGAAAACTCAAATTGTTCGTAAACTAAAAAAAACAGTGGATTTAAGAAGAGGACGGTTTGTGTTCAAGTTTGTCAATGTTGAATATGTAGAATAGTTATATGTGTGTTTATCTGTATATAGTCTATTTAAACTTGTATGTAACTTTATTTTAAGTTGAAATATAAATGTTGTGTGTAAAATATATATATTTACCAACTAATAGTGACCGAAGTCACCTCACTCATATCTAACTTCGGTTTTTAAAAGTAAACGTATAGGTGTCCGGAGTCACCCCACAACAAGGGGTGACTCCGGACATTATAATTTATTTATTTTTTAATATATTTTAGCTTACAGACATGATATTTAGCATTTATATATTTGCTAAGGGTCAGATCTTGCTTAGATAATGGTTTCAAACTGTTTGAACTAAAGGTAATCTAAATGAAACTAAAAATGTACTAAAAAGTGTCTGGAGTCACCCCATTCTACGGTATCTACTAAATCCTGATTTTCATTTTGGTAAGAATTCCAATGTGTAAAGCTTTAAAACTCATCAGTTTTGAACTTTGTTATGCTTTTCAAAGATTTTACTAACACATTTATTTTATTTTATTAATCCCACATTGATGTAGCTAATATATTCAATCAAATTAATGAACGATTTCAAAATGCCACTTTGCCATGTATGGGTGTAAGAGAGAAGGAGATTTCCGTATGTTTCCTTCTCTTACACATTTGTATGACGATAACAGCTCGAAAATTTCAGCCCCATATGAGATCTACCCAGTTATATTATAGAGATAAATGTGTGCAACAGGGTCATAAGATTACATGGAATCTCAGATCTCACTAATGTTATTTGAACTTTAACAGTATATACTATAAAGGGGGGTGGGCCGAGAAAAGTATTTGAAGAATGCTTAATGAGGTTTGTGTAATTATATTTATTTCTAACTTCAAAGCCATAACAAAGGTGTGGGTTGGTTATTAATATGACCTTTTTCTAAGCTATTTATTTTGACCAATATCTGTCAATGAGACAATGAGTAGGCCTAATCAAAACAAATATGTATTCAAACAAGAAATCTTTTGTGTGCAAGTTAATGGTAATTATGTTCTGTTTACAAATATGAATGTGTAAAGGTTTTACTCAAATATTATTTTAAATAAAAAAATACAAAACTTTAAAGAAGTATTAAAAAGAGTCAACTAGTGGTGCTCAACCCATATACAAAACAGTAAACCAGGTAATTAAAATATATCTTATTGCTAAATGAGTTTGAATGAAAAAAGAAAGAAATTTATGCTAAGATTTACATATTTAACATACAACCACATAATATTTATATTACGTTAATTCATATACAAAGCAGTAAACCAGTTAACGAGTAACATCTTTTACAGTATGGCCGTAAATAAAATATACTTAAATCACAAACAAGACAGTAACATTTTATGGGTGTAGAGGATGTGCAATAATCTCAGTATATCATTCAGAACAGATATGTTGTATGCGTGTTCACATAACCTTCCAACGTAACATGACACTCATCAGAAATTAAATGGCAGAAGAAAAATATTCATCTAAATACACATTTGCCAGAGTGGGCACACAGAAAATATACCTTTGAGACAAACAGCTCATGGACTGATGGCTGACCAGCATATGATAAGAAAATGCTCCTAATTCATGAACAAGTGTCTGAACATATGTTATCATATCAAGTTATTTCACAATACACTGCCGACTTTTCTTGGTGATCGCAGAATCTTATTGACCACTTTTCCCATGTGCTCATTGTGGTTTTTTTCTTACCAGAACAATATTTTCATTGACAAAGAACTGATCCAGTTTGCCTGGATTTTCTTAATACAACACTATTTGCTGTGTGGGTTGGGTTTTATGGAACTACTCTTCATAAACTTCAACTGCATGTTTCACACTGGGTCCTCCTGAATGGCCGATCCTGTATGACCAAAAATAATGCTCCACAACAGAGGCCTTCTTACAAATACTTAAAGCCATTTTGTATCACTGTGTTATATGATTCTTCATTTCCAGCTGCTCCAAAGTAACACTACAGCCTCAGCCTGTCACTTCCTGCCAATAATTATGGTGCACAGTCTTGCCAACTTTTGGTATACTTTATTTCCGGCCATATTGTATGTGAATGAGCTACCAAAAGATTTAAAAAAAATATATATATATATGCTAAGATTTACATATTCGTCATATTCTTAAACCACATAGGGCTAATGTTTACATTACATCTACTCATATTTATACCAGTAAATAAGTATTATCTTATAAATGTGAATGAGCTACAAAAAAATGAAGAAAGAAATATGCTAGGATTTACATATTCGTTATATTCCCAAACCACATAGGGCTAATGTTTACATTACATTAACACATACTCAAACCAGTAAATAAGTATTTATTTTATAGAATAAAGAAATACACTGCTAAGATTTACACATACAAATAGTATTTACCTGCTTCGGCGGCCGTGTGATCTAATCATTACTCTTGCACTGCTGATGATGAGATTTAGGTTCGAATCTCAATCAGGTGGTTTTTCACTCTCCCTCCACACAAATATAAGTACACATCTTCTAAATATAACCTTCATAATCCCTAAAACTATTGGTGTCCAAGAACAGACCTGTCCTCCAAGCCAACATCATATCAACTTTCAAGTGCACTTGGGTCCCAAGGACCCTTGGACAGACTATATACTCCACAAACACTCCATATGTTCAACGTTTGATTTGAGACGTCTAAGTACCCAAGCTATATATTATCCTTTAGGTAAAACAGGCTCTTAAACTAATACCCCTGATTAGTGTGTCACCGTCCTTGCAGGAAGCCATGTCCCACCCTCCCATGGAGGAACTTCTCCTACCCTCCACTGGCCAACGGCACACAGTGGTCTGCTACGGGCTGAAGACCACTGGACTAGAACTTGTGGATGAGATAGTGCAGATAGGAGGCACTGTCGGACAGGCGAACCTCTTCTCGCAGTATATTGTCCCTGCCACTAGGAGAATCCACCCTGACATGGCAAAGATCATCAGCCTGCAGGTTCTGGATGATGGAAAAGGACTTCAAGACCTCCAGTCAGTCAATACAATAAATTTAGGATGGCATGTATTGATGATTGAAGCTGTGTGCTAGCTCAGATGTGAGGCATAATTAGTAACATAGCTAGGTTTTTTGGTGCTCTGAGTGAGTGATAAAATGCCCTTCCCCTTCACACAACCTCTAGTCCCATTGATAAATATATATTAATATGATTCACTTCTCCATTCTGTCTAGCGCATTTGAGAGAAGCACTTACCTGTGTCTCTAAAGTCATAGCACAGCTCCAATCCATTCAAATATTTTGAATAAAGCTGGAATAGACATTTCATTTGGAGCACAGTTATCTGCTCATGACTTTGAAGATACAGTTCACTCACCTAAAGCTTGGCTTTGCGAAAGAAACTAATGCTTATCTCTAATTTTAACTGTAAAAAAAATTCTGATATTCTTTAATTAAAATGAATTTTATTCAGAATTTCTATGCATAACAAATAATAAGGTTCTCAAAAATGTCCACAAACTTTATTTTTCTACCTCTTTAACCTTTGCTCCCTGGGGCTGCCTTCCCCTCCTTTTGGTATGCCCCTGGTCTTCATTGGAAACAGCTTTTGAGGGCTATGAAGCCCTACATTTCCAACGGTAGAATGAGGAATTGAGGCTTGCAGGGCCAAACGCAGATACATAGACGTTAACTGTTTATATATTTGGTATCCAAAGGGGAAACTACTATCGATCATACTTAGTGTGTCGGCTGAATTTTTGTTATATATTGAAGCAATCCATAACTTAAGTTTATTGCAATTTATTAATAATATGAAATATTTGAATGTAAATATTTCCAATTCCAATAATGTAAAATATAAAATGAAATAAATAAGGATTTTTGGTTATTTAATTCAAGCAATATTTTAGAGACCATTCTAAAAATAGTTATAATTTAGTAAGGAGCATAGTTGATATGTTAAGATATGATAGTGATATTTTTACATATAAAAGACAAGCAAATGTATATAAAGGATATACTCTATAGAAAATTATTGTTATACTTAAATTAGTGAAATAAATATGAGATTTATAAAAGTGATACACCATTAAAGAACACGTGAGAAAATATATGCTCTAAAAGGTTGAACAAGTGAAAATTTCCAATTGATGATTCAACACAATAAACATTGAAATATTATTATCACCAAATCTTACTACTCGTTCGGGTTATACATACTTACGCTAATGTGTAATGGTAGGGTGATTGTGAGATGAAATGAAGGACCTACAGTTTAACGTAGGATCCGAACCACGGTGGAGGCCCGGCATTCCAGACATTTGCAAGTTGTGATTAATACACATCTTGTCAGAGGTGAAGGAAGGGTTTGTCACACAGATAAATCTGTGCCGAGAATTGACACCGGGACTCTTAGCTCAGCAGACAGACATATGCTACCGACTGAGCTAAGGTGTTAGACAAACCAACCATTTGATCTTCAAGACCACATGTTGAGTTATTACTCAAAACTTAAACATCAAACAATTGGTTTTAACTATTTTGTGTCTCGCTTAAGTGGCTGCGTGATCTAACGCGCTAATCTCATGTTAGACTAAAGCGCTGAAGACGAGGATATCGTGGTTCGATACTGGCCTGATGCACTGAGGGTGGTTTTCTTAAATTATTTTCCACTCTCCCTCCATACAAATGTGGGCGCATTTTCTCTAAATTAAGCCTTCCTAATCCCTAAACCATTGGTGTAATTATTACATAGGCGTATAACCTGAACCGGTGCTAAAAACCTCAACTATTTTGAGTGGGTAAAGGTGAGAAACAATATAAGAAAAACCATTCTAGTATACCTGGAAGGTATTTTAAACTTTACCTCTCCATCACCAGTAAATTAAACCATACTAGGGTGACAATTATGACTTAGCCCTCAAGCCTAAAGATGCCATTAGTTTTTCATGCAAATGAAGCACTGACAATGTCTTATTTCAGGAGCAACACTCTGATGGACACAGTAGACGAGCGCTCTGCCCTAGAAAACTTCCTTAGTTGGTTGGAAGAGGTTAAGGGCAACACAGACGGAATCATCCTAGCTAACTATGATAGTAACTCCCTTGAAATTCCTGTACTACTGATAGCTCTCAGGAGGCACAGCCTCACAGACTGCTTCAAACATGTAAATAGTAGCTAATAGGTGAATTTCAATCATTGTTTTGCAATAAAGAACTTTCTGCTAGTGTTCAGATAAAACATTTCCTTCCATGGATGTCATATAGGAAGGGACTTTTTAAAAGTTATAAATTATAAAATTAACTATTACTGTTAACTGTGTTATTCTTTTCATTGTCAAAGCTATATTGTATTCATTCCCTTTTAAGTGTTTCTATTCCTATCTCCTGTACTATATACAGGGTGTCTGAAATGTTACTATGCATCTCATAGCACTTATTCCTATGACAAATGTTGGAAATGTTTCACACAGGCCTGAAGACATGTTTGGAAACGTCTTTAGACCCTTGTGGTACATTTCCAACATCTGTTGTAGGGAGAACTGCTACGAGCTACATAGTAATTTACTGTACAGTAATTTTGGGACATCCTGTATAAATATATTACAAAATGTATCTCAAAAAGTGAAGAGGTTTTTTAAAAAAAAGATATTTTACATATTCACGTCCAATGTCCATTTCCTCTGTCCTTTATGTTATTAACTCCTTTTACATGTTCCTTTTTTTTTTACATACAAATTTCCTTTTTTCTCCTTTTTTTTGTTTTTTTGGTTTCCTCTGTGAGAAAGTGATGTTGGGCATTTCACAATCCCTTATCACGAATCCCGATATGGCGAAACCTAGTCCAAGGACATGAGGGATTGATTTTATTCAAGAGGCAGGCATTATCTCTTTTTCCAGCGGCAGAAATATAAGTGTGTTCTTTTAATTGTAAAAGCCCTATTGTGCTTGTTCATTTTATGTTTCTATCCACCTTTACTGTACATTCTTCCAAATATTTTACAAGATTTTCTTTGTGCAACTTATTGTATACAGTATCTTACACTTTGTAGGAAAGAAAGCCAATTTTACTGCGAAACTTTTGAATTATAATAAAGATAGATAACCGTTTCGTCTACACACTTAGACTTTTTAATGAATGATGTTATTTTTATATTAACCACCAAATTCTTTATAAAAACAAATTTAAATTGAGTTTAACTCCAAATATAGATGTTTTGGATGATTTAAAAACTAAAAATTAAAACTCCAAAATCTAAACTAATTCTAACAAATAGATATCTCTGTGATGGGGGTAATATATAAAGTATGTTGAGGTGATAATGTTAGAAAGTATTCATGCATGGTTACAGTATATTAAGCGAAACTTAATATTAACCGCTTGTTGTGGTCTGTGCTGGTTCCCTGAAATTGTATACTATAAGTTGTGCTTAGTCTGCTGTGTCAACAATACTTTGTGTCTAACTTAATTTTCTTAAAAATTAACATATCTGATAGTTAAGAAAAGTTACTAGATCTATTTTCACATATTCAAATATCAAATCATGTGATCTAAAGTTGTCACTTTTGATAGATATTATCAATATAAAAAAATCAAAGTTTCCAGCCTATGACCTAGGTTAATTTTTTATTCAAGCTAACCATATATTTTCCACTCCACTACCTGTTGTAGTTTCATATGTCTTATAATTTAACTTAAGGCTAGGACAGACACAACATCCAGCCCCCAGCTGTTAATTCCTCACTATGAAAGGGTAAAGCCACATTTCACCAATGATACATTTTTCAGGTTTACCGGGAATTGAACCTGGGACCTATAGCTCAGTAGACAAGACACTACCAACTGAGCTAAGGTGTCAGAAAATAACACTAATAATATAATAAAATGTTATCAGAAAGAAAAAGTTTGTACTTTCTTATAGGTGCTCTCTCTAAATGTCCATTTGTAAGAAAATCAAGATATAATTTTACCTGTGAAAGTCTAATAAAAAGAAAACAATGTTGGGCTTTGTATTGTATTCTCAAGGTTATTCTGACTAAAGCTTTATTTATCTTTCTCGAACTATTAATCTGTGATTATTCAATTAATTTACTATTTCATTTTGCTGAATCTTACTATATCTTATCTAACATTTTGAATGCTAATCTATTCCCTCCATAAAATGTATCACCTAATCTCGGTTCCTTTACCTCTGCAGTGTTGTTTTATTCAACTACTCTTTATGGTGTGTGTCATCTTTGAGTTCTGACATATTTTAGTAGTTTCATTTAATAAAAATTACACATTAGCAAACACAAGGACAGTTTTGATTGCTAAAAATAAACATAATGGGTGGAATATTTGATTAGTATGTTAAGAAAGTCAATGCGACGCAAGAGTGAAAATATGTTTTAGATTTTCCACTTAATTTTTTGTATATTTTCTTACAGATAGTCATTGGTTTCTGCAACACTTACACTATCTTTCTAGCAGACTTGAAGATCAGACACTACACACTGCAGGCATTTTATGAACAGTTCATTGGCCGCAGGCCTGAAAAATACAGAGCCCAGGAAGATGCTATTGACCTCCACTCCATTCTCACTAAATATTTTAAAACGTAAGTCTGGACATTGATATGATAACTCATTTGCACAAATAATTACAATTAGGTTAAGGCTATTTTACATCTAAACTAACATGCTACAAGAGCACTAACAGAAGAGGTGGCCCTGGATGACAAGAATATTCTATCAAATCGTTTCTTCCACCGCTATATACATTGGACTAACACACACATTTATGGACTGTGTGTGTGCATTGGCTTTAGAAGACAAGCTTGATTCTGAAAAGGAAGCAATAATATACTAGTTCAGTCTTGTCAAGGGGAGATGGCCCTGACCATTACTCATGAGCCGCTTCTGAAACAAAAGTAATTTATAACTAAATACATACGGGTAATTCTTTAGTGCATCACGTTTTAGTAACCCTCTGAGGTATTTACATATTTCACACTAATAAGGCAGGCCTGAGGAATGTAGAATTTAGACGAAGTGTTCTTGCACTAGCTTAAAGAAGAGTAGAAAACTGTTTGGGGAAAAAATCACTTTTAATACATCTATCCTGATTCAAACCTTGACCTCCCCACTACCTCCAATTCATATCAAATTAGATTGAAACCTTACGTCATGTGCCCACTGATGCATGTATTTTGACTAAATATTTTTAAACTAGACCAATACAATATATAGGCCCTACACTTTGTTACAGCTTGTAAGATACCTTCATAGTGTAGTGAATCGAGATAAACGTGGTAAGTTTCAGGTTAAATGGAGTGTACATAAGTTTTTTGCGCACCTCATTTTGGCCAAGGATAGCTGGTCAGGACATCTCTACAAGGTCCCCATTGGATAAATTAGAGTAACACTTTGGGTTAAGTTTTTGACATCTCCTTTAAAGAGCCCCATAAATGACAGTCATCACGATTGCAAGTCCCATGATTGATGAATGGTCAACCACACACGATCATGTATGCATGACATTCCTGTCAATCGTGTTTGCTTTATTCAGTGAATAGGTAAATATGGCTGATGAGGAAGACGCTTGTGTTGCTATTTCATTAGCATTTGCTTGTGGTGAAAGAAGAGATACTGGATGAAGGAATGATTTCAAAAAAGAGAAGAATTCACTGGTATTCTACTGGAGGAGTTACCATTAGCATCACCAGCTGATTATAGCAACTATCCCCGAATGGATCATGCAACATTTATGGAGCTTCTGGAAATGGTCACACATTTAATACAGAAAGAAGACACCGGAATGAGGGATGCTATATCACCTAATCAATGTTTTTAATGTACTTTGTGCTTCTTAGCTACTGGCTGTAGCTTCGAAGACCTTAAATTTCCCTCTGCCATAGCACCGCAAACGATTAGAGCCTTAGTGATGGAAACTGTGAAGTTATAAATTATGCATGCATTGAAAGGAATCATAAAGAGTGAGTAATACTTTTTTTTATTCTGGTTTTAAACACTTCTATTATTTTTGTCACAAGTAATCATTTATTTCAAATTAAAAATGTTATTAGTGTCCTTTTTAGAGCTCTTATTCAAGAATAATACTTATCTGAAAGAAGATCACTTAATGTAATATAACTTTAAGAGGTTCGAGGACATGAGTAAAACACATTCGAAGAAGAATAACTGGTTACAGTTCTGTTGGATATATGATGAATATTTGCAGGTGTGTCTGAATGTGAGCACATACAAGGCTGATTAATTTTTACAGAGTCTCGATAAAGATTGTTCAGCCTTCCTTCAAAAAGAATATCATTTATATATATATATCTCATACATTTGTTGATTAGGTTCTAATTTAAGAAGTTATACGCTACAAGCTTTGGCTATTATATCATAATCAGATGAAGGAGTCTGAAGACGAGCGCAACCCAAATCCAACCATTTTTCTCTTCGCTACTGGGTTTCTGTTCCTGTTTGTGTGTCTTATTAGTTGTGACATTTTGCTTCCATTTGCGTTGTTTCTTAGGTGTTGGAGCATTGAAACTGACTGGAGACACACACAGTTGCTCTTCTTCATTGTCATGCTGAAATTAATATGTAATAATTAATTTCATTTATTTTATTTTCAGATCCTAAGTAATGAAGAGTGGAAGGCTCTTAGTAAAGAATTTTGGAACAGATAGAACTACCCCAACTGTCTAGGAACGATTGATGGAAAGAACATTGAAATAAAAAAATCTAAAGGATCTGGATCTTATTATTAAAACTACAAATTCATCACTCAGCATAGTATTGATGGCAATCGCGAACACTAACTAGGAATTAATAATGGTTGATGTCAGAGCAAACGAGAGAGTTTTTTATAGTGTATTTTCAAACACAAACTTCTATGAAGGCATCCAAGAGAAGTTGAAAATTCCAGAAAGTGACTTTCTACCAGGTTACGATGTAAAAACGTAATTTGTCTTCGTAGCTGATGATGCCTTTCCACTTTCAAATTATCGAATAAAGTCTTACCCTTAGAGAGATTTGAGTAAAGAAAAAAGTTGGATTTCTTGCCTCACATTTCAGGGTACTTTTAAACACCATGAATTTAAACCCACAAAAGGCTACCACAGTTTTTAGCATGCTGCCACTTGCACAATTTTTTAGGTAAAAAGAAGGGACACCTATTTCTGAAAGACACCATGGATTATGAAGATGTCCAAACAAGGGAGATCCAACCTGGTAGTTGGAGAGTTTACCTGAACGCCTGCTCCCTTTACAAAATAGTCAATCGCAAAATGCTACAACTACAGCCAAAGAAGTAAGGGATAAATATTGTGAATATTTCAACAGTGTTGGAACAGTTGAATGACAAGATTGGACTGTTGATCAGAATTCTTTACAGTAATAACCATTGCATTATCTTCAAGGCTGTTTTTTAATGACGTGTAAAATAACACCATTTACTACATTTTGTAAAATTTAATAGTTTTAAATTTGAAATATGTATAAATGGCTAGCAATTATGATAAAAATTTATATCCAATGAGTGTTTTAGATCATGAATAAGACGGTATAATTATTCTTCTTCTGTAAAATATACCTATTTTATGCCTGTCCCATCCAGAGTATAAATCCTATATACATGCCTGACTTGATTATTTGTATTCATTAGTAGGTACTTACTGGTGTTTGAGCTTAGTTTTTTCTTCACCTTCATCATCAACTTCTACTCCCTCCATTGTTGATGTTCCATGAACCTGAGTTTCTTGATCCTGTAGGAACTCCAGATCTTTGAAATAACACAAGATGGGTAAATATATATCATTCAATCCAGCCCCAGATTTTTTGCTGTTGTGTACCTTTTTTTAATTCTCGCCGGTAGTTTGACTGTAGCGTGTTTTTCTTTTTGTGGTGTTAGTGTCAGCATTAGGTTCTTTTTATTGCAATTTTTCGGTTAACTTCTTGTAAGAGTCTTGTTTTAATGGCTTATTTTTATAGCATTCACTTTTGACCTTCCATAGAGCCGGCAACTCACAATAAACACTGATGGAATCGTGTAAAAATTCTGTATCTCCCATATTCACGCTGTGAGAAATACCCCTTGAATGAAGAAGGTGTGCTGTCAGTAAGCCCTATTCACGTTCATGCTTGCATATCAATCACCAACTTGCATGTCAATCATGGGCTAAAATCAAACATGTTTGAAATCCTTCATGTACAAACCTGGCGTGTCAGTCACCTTCAAGCATAGCCATATACAATCACTTCTGCGTGGCAAATCATGATGACTTGTCATGCACGCATGCTCGTGTATGGGACCCTTTAGGCTGGACATTACATATGAAGAGGCCAATTCTTCCTGCCCCTGGAGCCAGAATGTGGCTCTTTTCCCCAAGCTACCCATAGGGTCCTGGGTCCTCGACTGACTGGGGTTGGTGGCCTGGAAAACTGACGGTACTAATGCAGTGGATTAACAAGGTCTCAAAATGGGGTCACATTTCTATCTTAGACACCAGATTTTCTGCCGATTATGGCAGTGGAGGATTACTTTTTAAAGAGTTGTTGGCTCAGCTGATTGTAAATTAGATTGTCATCTCTAGTGAGTGGCAATGCAAGAAGAGACTGACTTTGGCTGTCCCAAACCATCAAAATTTGTATTTAGTTTTCTGCCAAACGGCATCACATGATGGCTCTCTACTCTTTTCTGTCCTCTGCAATCCTCTTCATCCTTTTCTAACTACCCCCTGGATATGATTAATTAAATGATACCTTCTTTCCAGCCACCACTTCTTCCAAAGCATCCATCAGAAGAATTTACTTTCTCAGCCAGTGTTCACTCTAGTTCATGTTTTTGACAACCTATAATATCCTTCTCTTTTCCTCAATTCTCTCCAGCACTTCTTCATTCTTTACTTTTTCCACCCAGCTTATCTTTTCTGACCTTCACAGCCACCTCTCAAACACTTCCAATCTTCCCTCCTCCTTCCTTAGTGTCCACATCTTCACCCCATACCACATCAAACAAAGCACTTAGCGAGTCTCTCCCTCAATCATAGATCATTAAATAATAATTTCTTTTCAGTCACGTCTTACCAACCTTCTGCGCTATATGCAATTTAATAGTGTGAGTGGGCATTCGCTTGGAGGGAGAGTGGCAAACATTTAGAAAAACCACTTACTTCAATATGTCCAGCTGGTATTTGAACCCTGACCTCCCCATCTTTGGCAAACTAGATTAGATGATCTTGATGACCTTTAGTTCATACACCCACATTTGATCCCTTGGTGAAAACTAAATGTGCAACTTGTTAATATTTTTAAGTACTTTATTAAGTATAAAATTGGTCATATCATGATGGGGGGAGGAGTAACACTGGTGGGCCAGATCACACACCTCCTGGAAGTAAAAATAATGTCTTTTATAGTCTTTCTCAATGCCTAAGGCAGTAATTAATTGGAGTCTTATGAAGATGATAACACCTACAAAATCTAATTATGTTATAAAAAAAATTGCCTCAATAGCAATTCAATATTATAAATAGTTCCACCTCCTGTTGGCGGATTTCCTCCCAAACGACCACTGGTGAAACATGCCCCAGAATAAATATCTGGGAATGGCCCTGGCTTACAAAATGTTCTATTTTATTTTCCAGAGAGCAGTTGTCAATTGAAATTCCCCGCCTGGTCCAGACCACCTACACTGTGAGATGTATGGAAGAGTACTTCTCATGGCGAGAGACTACTGAGCCCCACAGGTAACATTCCATCTTAGTCTTATAATTTATTACCTTCAATCTGATAGCCTTCCTTTTCTCAGTCTGGTAACCTTACCTACACCTCTCAGTCTTGACTACAAATTGTAGTTCACTTTGAATTATTCCCAACAGTTATCTCTAATATAGAGTCATGACATGAATAATCCTACCTTTCATACAATGTCTAACTATTGATGTTTGTGTCCCCCCTCAGAGTGGGCTTGATGACCATAGCAGCATCTTGTAACATGCAAGAGATGTTAAAGGAGGTGCTAGTTAATAACCTAATGGCAGCAGGGTACACCCACAAGAGACTGGCCGACGAGTATAGTATGTATGGGGATAGAAAGTTTAAGCACCGCTTGGAACAAAATATCCTTAGAATGAAAAGTAGATACGAGAGTCACCTCACCGACACCAAGATCATGAGTGCAAGTAGTGTCACCAATAGAGTATTGGAACACTTTAGGAGGCTTTTCTAAATCCGTGCTTCAGAACTGTCAAGTCTACTACATACATATGATTAAATCAGGAACTTTAGTTTATATCATATTTTTTTTTTTGTTATACATGGAAAGAGGTTCGGAAAAAATGGAAGAGACACAATGGATTTTACAGTGAAAAAAAGAACACTGCCACTGGATAAAGAGGTAATGGCTTCCTCATAACTAAAATTGATTGTTATCACCAAATCCCTAAACCTAGGTTTCATTCTATCGAACCTCATAAGGAGGGTGTGTGAAATGCACAATGCAACTTACTAAAAGAGGAAACCATAAGAGGCAATAGATAAAGTATCATAGGACACATAGATATAATTAAAGGACAAATCATGGAAATGAACATTTGAGTGTGAATATCTAATATTATCTTAGAGTAAATTTTTAAAAGCTTTTTTATGAGTGCGCAAAGTCCAATTTTTCAATATAAGATATTCCCGAAGCTGAATCAAAGTTCAAATGTTTGATAGAAATATTATACTCTGCATAACTTTGTAATATATATAAGTATTAAATATAATTTACAAAATGCTATTTTCAAACTTAATTAATTTTGTCTTAAAATGATAAATTAAGTTACTATCACAAAAAAGAATAATTTAATTATTTAAGATTTTCTTTACATTAATGCAGAATATTAAAAACAATAAACATGTGTTTTAACTTGATGAAGCTTCGTAACTATCGAATTGGGAAGTGTACTCTCAAATCAAAGTTGAAGCGAACAAATATTTGAAGCTTCAGACACCCAATAGAGTTTTTACTTAAAGATATATTTTATTATGTTTATAAATCAAACACTTTGATCACAACTTTTAAAACACTAACATATTGGATAATATTGCCATAAAAATATATCGTGGAAATTGAGGGACTCCATAAGAGTATAGTATCATTAGATAAAGAGTTTATATCAGGGATAGGACCTCGAATCTCTATAGAGATTTGAGAACATTTCAGATTCGTGTGTGTATGTATGTTTGTATATATATATATAAAAAAAATTTCTTTCTCTTTTTCAAGTAAAATAGGTTTAAGAGCTCTAATACTGCCTATTGGTGGTTCAAAATCAATTATAATTATAAGATGAACTCAACCAGTCCCCAGACCAGTAATTTAACTCTTAGCTGAATGTATAAATATAACGAATGTATTATAAGAAAAAATGTTTACATTTAGCTACTCTTTTTATTACTCTAAGACTCTACTCTAAGAGGAAATATAAATATATTAATTTTTTTCCAAGATTTGGATTCAAGATTCCTTGACCTCTTCATCACTGGCAGACCAGACGAGGTTAATGCCTAAGATCAGGTGCTATCAATGCAGTTAAATATTCTTTTTACTCTTTCTTCGGGTGTATGTATTAGGAATGAGGAAGAGTGTAAAACCATTTAAGAAAATCCAGCCTTAGTGCACCTGGCTATATTTGAACCCTGTCAATGGCAATCCAATCTATTGTGAGAATCACTCTGACCAAAGACTTATCTTGAAAATATTAGTACAACATTTATTTAAAATAAAAATATACATAAATTATACTACAGAGCAATTATAAAAAAAAAATCAACATTAACCCCTAAAAGAGTTTCTTGAAGGTGATCAACTTGTCTGGACATCCACCACCTTCTGCTGCTGCTGCCCTCTGGTGGGGGAAGAAACAAGCCCCAACAAAATGGCATCTGCTTCTAAAATTGTAAGATCTCGGCTAGCACCCAAGAATCTTGTTGAGAGTTCCAACTCTTTGATGCGAAGACGTACCTTTGCTCCTCGAACATACTCGCTATAACAGAAATAAGTGTGTGTGTGTTTTGCAAATTATACATACATTAGACACAAGAATATGCTAACATTCCTACCTCTTCATTCACTGTACAATTAAAATCATTGCCCATGATATAATATTCACTAGGCTGTGAATTAAAAAAATTCAATTTTGAATCTTTGATTACTAGCTAGAATCAATCAGCAGACTTTAGATTTTATTTTTAATTGAATTAAAATCAAAAAGTTATTATTATTAGCACTGCGTCTTAATAGCCATTCGGGTTATACACACTTACGCTAATGTGTAATGGTAGGGTGATTGTGAGATGAAATGAAGGACCTACAGTTTAACGTGGAATCCGAACCACGGTGGAGGCCTGGCATTCCCACATTAACAAGATGTCTTGTCAGAGGTGAAGGAAGGGTTTGGTAATCAGATAAATCTTTGCCGGGACCGAGGATTGAACCCCGGCCGCCAGCATAAAAGTCTGACACCTTACCCCTAGACCGCCAGGTCTCCCTTTTATTTTTGTTCTTTATATATTTTATAGCCATGCCTAACACAAATATATGATATTATAGACTACACCGAGGAAAGCACCAATGTAGCACAAAATTGTTCAAATGTAACCTAGTTTTCAAAGTTTTCTTTTTATCACATAAGGCCAAATCCTCATTTAGCGATTGGTTTGACACTATTGTGGGTTGCAAGTAAAATAAAGTATGCTAATGATAGCAGAATAACATTGCATTTGGGTAGAATGTGACATAAATAATGTGATGTATAAAATGTATATTACTATGTGAACTATAGACATTGTGTTAAATTTCATAAATAAAATGCATCACTAGTTGAAAATCCCATTATTTGATCATAATCATGATCACACAAATTTTCAGATTTTGAATTTTTGAAATAATTAGAATTTCTGAAGGTAAGCAGTAAAGATTAAATACACAGAAAAAGGGTTAAACCTTTTGATATGAAACCCGCAATCCATCTCGATATTTCTTTGCCTATCATAGGCATATTACATTAGTCACCTATGGCTTGGTATTTGCGTTCTGAAAAAACATCATTGCATTATAGAAAATGGAAGTTATTTATAAAATAGCTTCATACTTATGGAATCAATTTAATTTAGTCGTGGTCCCCTCCATAAAGACAATGCCATTGTTAAAAGATTATCAACATGTGTTGATATTCATAAAGAGTTGTCACTATTTTCTTATTACAAAATTCCCTGTGTTTTCTAGACACCTAATAGACATTATAAATATAATTATAGAGGCATTAAATTTAGTTTTAGAGAACATTTTAGAAATGAAGTGTGTTAATTTGTCATTGGAGACATGTTTTATTGTGCAAGATAAACACATGTTTAAGAATAATTTGGAAAAGGGATGAGAAATTAATGATATACATATTAATTTTTGTTCATATTTAAATTAATGTGTTTTAAACATAAACTAAAATGAAGATTTTATCTTGAAAGTATAAGATACATTCTGAGTGCAATATTTAAAATATCTCCAGATGAGGTTAGCGGCAGGACTCCATGGAATTTTAAAACCCTAGTAGGCAGAAAACTTAATTTGTCACCATCAAAATAGTGAACTGAAATGTCTTGATGTTAACCACACTGTATATTAAGTTAATAATAATAATAATAATAATTATGGTCAATCCATGTAAATTGAGCAGGTATTAAGATATGATGCTAAAATAAAACATAAAAAATAAATAAAAAAATATTTCCACATAATAAAACTATTCAATTCTAAAATGTTTTTAATAATTACAATACTAATCAGGTAAATGTAAAAAAAAAAAAAAAATACTTTGTGTCTAAACATTGGTTAACTACTACATTTAATATATTTCAAAAAGCCATTAGGCCCTATTTAATAATTCGATAAATAATCAATATATAAAATAAATGGATTGAAAGTAATTCTTCTAGGTTAAAAACAAAGTTCTATTAGTCCTGTTGTGTCCCACTCAGCACGTGCAGGTTAGAGGCATCTACACTGATGTGTCTTTCTGTGTATCACTCATTCACTCAATTAGCTCAATATTTATCAAACTTCCATCAGTCACATAACCCGTTTTGGGCCATGACTTAACTAACGTACCTCTTCCAACTCTTCATAAAAAAAATTGCTATCGTGTACTTGTATAAATGCCCACTCCAAATTGTTTACAGTACTTTGTTGCTAAGCTAAGTAAATTTGTGACGGAGGAAAAGAAAGGCTTATAATATAAAAGTCCACAATAATGTCAAAAATTTGGGTTAATTTGTTTATCAGACTCGATCAAGCATGTCTAACAACCCCCCAACTATTCCTCCTGAGTTTGTTCTGTGCAGTCTGCCAGATAAATTTAAGCACCTCAAAATAAAGAAATAAACAATAAGTTAAAGTTGTTTTTATTATGTTCGGCCATCAGCAGAGAGTTTGGAATAGATATTATCAAAATACATGTTATGATTAATAAAATTATTCAAATGGGCATCAAGCATCCCCTAAGAGTATGTGCAGTAATTTTGTAAAACACTGATCTAGATGTATCATAGAGAAGTATCAGCTTGTGCCGATGACATCCTGATCGATTAAACAAAATCATACTTTAACTTATGTTTGTGTTGTGGGTCACCCTCCTCTCATCTCCGTCCTAAAAGATGACAAACAGAAATAAGGGGATTGAGTAGCGACAATCCTCATTCCTAACGCCAACAGGTAGGTCTAGTAGGAAGTGGATATTGTAGAAACAATCTTACCTTCCATTTTTAGCTGGTCTTGGACAAACACAGTGAAACTTCCAACCAAAGTCTATGTACAGATCATCATCTATAATATGGAAAATTTTACCGACTACTACTTTTCCTTCTGGATCACCGAGCTGCAAATAGAAAATATTAAATTTATATATTTGTACTTGGCAGTTAACTAGCTACTGGTTATAGAGTTAAAAAAAAATAATAATAAAAAAAATTAAAAAAACACTGAAAAGGAATACAATTCAAGTGATTTCTCAGAAATTAGAGTGTGTTGTGTGTCATAATTTTTTTTACATCCATTACTGTTTCCAGCCTGAGTCAATTTTTTATTCAAGCCATATATTTTCCACTACAGGCTTGTTAGACCTGTCGTAGCTTCATATGACTTATAATCTAACTTAAGACCAGGACAGGAACAACATACAGTTCCCGGCCGTTAATTCATCACTGTGAATGGAACCCACATTTCACTAATGATAAATTTTTCAGCCATGCCAGGAATCGAATCCGAGACCCTAAGCTGAGTAGACAGACAAGCTACTGACCGAGCTAAGGTGTCAGATATGTCATAATGAAAGGCTGAAATTACACAGAAAATTATTTTTAAGAATCAACTATAGGTTTATAAAAGTGCATTTTAATTTTTCAATGAAAATTAGCTATTCCTTTTAAGAAAATATATTTTGTTTTTAATTCATCCTGCCTGGATACTGTCTTTAGAAACTCGGACAACCTTTCCCCTAGAGATGGCCAAACTATATCTTAAAATTCTCTGACTTTTCCAGGATTTCCGGAGCCAATTTCCAACTTTTCCAGTCGCTATATTATAAACATTATTGTATTAAGATCTCAACTTAATGTAATAATATTTTTAGACACATACACATTTTGAAATTGTAACACTCTATGAAGGGGTTAAAGGATGTCAGCCAATAGCAATGGGTTGATGGGTCGTGCGTTCCAAGTTAGTTTTGAGTTAGATCATATTGAGACATTAAAAGATCATCTTACATGGGCTAATGAACTAATGACTCAACTTTGGTTAAAGACACGTTGTAGAAAGATTAGATGAAAATCCCATGTTGACTTTGAGAATTGAGATTAGTATATTCAAGATGAACAACTGTACTAAAATAAATTTGCAGCGAAGAAATATTTTTTTTTTGCAGTTATTTTACTGTAAATGAAAGTAGCGTAGGCCTATTATTTTATTGACTAAGTGAAAATTCCAGAAATTTGACCAAATTTCCTGACTAGTCTCAAAGTAAAATTGAGAGTAACACAGAGACAATACAGTCTTAGGACAGTGGAATACTGACAGTGGTGCAGTGCTAAAAGCACTTTCATAAAGTGTTTTGATGACAACACTGAAAGTAGAGAATAATATATCATTGCAATGTTAAGCGCACACACACCACACTGGACTTCTTTCCCTAATCTTGCCCTCTGCATAGTCTGTAAATAATGGCGAGGGCATTCCTCTTTCTTTTGAATTATTGAAAGTGTTGCCAAATAAAATTCTTTAAAAACTAAATGTTTTAATATATTTAAAGCATTAGCTATTTAAGAAACCCAGTTTAAAAAAAAATTCATGTAGATTTATTTTATACTCACTGTTTATAACATTCCTTAGAATAATTATCCTAAGCGCACTTAATTGTAGTGTTATTTCAATTTATTACTTATCATTGCAAAAATATAGGAGTATTAATAATAGAAATCTTTTATGTGAACTATTTTAATAAACAAATGGTTTTCAAGCTACAAGAAAATATTTATATTTTTTATGTAGGACTTTGAAATTGAAAATTAATTGTTATGCTCTTTGTATGTTATGAATTACATACATACTTACATATGGTAAGCCTAGGACTAATGTAACAAAACCTGACCTTCTATTAGTTTGTTTTTCTGCAAAGTAGTCATGAATAAATCATGTGTGTTCAAAGAACATAATCATTAACATCATTAAATCTGAATCAAGACAGTGATTGATTTGGATTAAAAGTTAACAAACTAGTAAGGAATCATAATATTAATTATAAGTATGCCAAGTAGTCCTAACTACTGTACATTGTTTGAAAGTGTTTTAATGTCATAAACCCTTTTTCTAAAAGAAGGGTGAAGGAATGCTAAATTTCCCTCCCATTTAGACTCGTTTTCTTTGTTATGATACCATATTTTGATACCTATTTCATTCACTTTACTACACAGATAAGAGTACTTAAATAAGTTATCACCAAAATTTATAAATTATAGCTTTTTTTTACTTTTAATAAATATTGCATTCATACAAATCTCACCTACAACTTGATCAAATAACTTTCGGAATGTCAATATGTACAACGACTACTATAACTTACCTGTGATACTTTGCACAACCCTGCACACTAAACTGTAAATTAGGTGTATCCCTACCATCTCCATTTAATTAGGCCTATTTAAAAAATCTATTTTATCTATAATAATTATTCTAGAGAATAAATTTAATGTATTAACTAATGAAATATTAGGTTAAGTTAAGCCAGGAAAGTATCATAATAAATAGGCCTAAGCCTATATAAACTATGTTATCTTATTATTTCCATTACAGCATATTTCTCAAGATTTTTTTACCAGGTTCTTTTCAATTTGTTGTTATTATTATTATTATTATTATTATCATCACCGCGTCTTACTACCCGTTCGGGTTATACGCACTTACGCTAATGTGTAATGGTAGGGTGATTGTGAGATGAAATGAAGGACCTACAGTTTAACGTGGAATCCGAACCACGGTGGCGACCTGGCATTCCCCACATTCACAAGATGTCTTGTCAGAGGTGTAGGAAGGGTTTGGAAATCAGATAAATCTGTGCCGGGACCGAGGATCGAACCCCGGCCGCCAGCATAGAAGTCTGACACTGTACCCCTAGACCACCAGGTCACCCACCTTTTCAATTTGTTTAATTTAGGCCTAGATGAAATGTTGCAGACTGTAGTTGCAGAAGGTTTGTGTAGTTTTGTAAAGAAGATAGATTTAATATGCATTTTAGTTTAAGTTGTGCAACATGTTTTAAAACCGTCATTAATGGTGGTTTTTTTTTTTCAGAAAGTAGGTAGGCCTGAGGTCTACATGTAAGTTAAGCTTCAGAGCCTATTATTATGATATGTTTGATTCATCGGCTTCGAATCAATCTGGATCAAGAGGCATAGCAGGGCCTATCGATTCAGGCAAAAGATTGAGTGCATTGAATCTATTTTCCAAACATCTATCTAACGACTTATGTAAATAAAGTTTGCTTTATCTGACTACACTAACCAAAAGTGCGCACCTAGAAATTTACACTGAGGGTAGGGTGGCTGGCTGTGGGGGGTGTCAAAATGTATCAATGGGAGGGTTGGGGGTGGTGTCAAAATGTATCAAGTGGAGGAGTGGGGAGGCATCAAAAATGTATTGAGTGGAGGGGTGGGTTCAAAAATGTATCGAAGGGAGGGGTGGGAGAGGTGTGGCGTCAAAATGTATCGAGAGGGGGGTGGAAGCAAAAATGTATGACTTACTAATTTTTCTGGAAGATATTTAAATTATTTTTGTGGTAATCACAAAGGGCAGTGATTTAAATAATGTGTGTGGCCTTACATACAATGTAGGCCTACACTACTTTGTTTCTGTTCTTTTTTCCAATTTATAAATTTAGGGGCACTTGTGTGTAGTGGTAGGTTTACTATAATATTTTATTCACAATGAGGAGCACTTTAAATGTTTTACTCTAAGAGAAGAATCAGTGGTGGTGGAAAACTATAAGGTGAAGGGGGCAGTTAGTAAAATTATGTATTTTTTAAAGGTTTTTGCCTTCCAACTCAAAATGGAGATAGGGGATCCGGGAGCTTCTAGAAGATTTTCAAGAAAAGCAGGCTATATATTGAAGACAAACCAGAACCTTAACCACTAGACCCCAGAGAGGGACACACTTCTTTTCTCAGCCACAGCTAATTAATCTTTCAGAAACTGTGAGTTCAGTACACCTTATTTGTTTGAATTAATTGTTCAAGAACCAGTGATTAAACTAAAACTAGATACACTTGTTGGCGTCCATTTTGAGGAAACCTCACACTTTTTTGTAGGTAGGTGTGTCTCAAAACTTGGGAATCACTAGCTTAGTGGAAGTGAGTGTAGATTGTAGATCTAAGCATTCTATAACTACTAAAACTCCATGGGTTAAATGAGCTTTTTACCAATTACTACCAAACTATTGACTTTTGGCCAACATGTCAACATAAATACAGAATAAAAACGTAATGTGATAATTTACAGAAGCTAGACGTAAAAAGAGAAGATCGATGGATTATTCTCTTCGCTTTACTAAACAAAGACAAATAATAACTAATTAGTCTCAGCCCAAGATTGCAAGACTTGGTTTCTAAATTTTCCGAGTACTAATAGTCAACAAACACATTTCCTAAAGCCAACCAAATTAAATTTCCCTGAAATGATTTGAAGTTTTGATTTCTTTTGATTTGATATTTTTGAAATCGCTAGAAAAAGAATTGATACGTGAATTAAATAGAGGCCTAGGAATTGATCAAAATATTAAATTAATTTGGGGCAAAGAATCGATTTTGAAAAGATTAATCCAAGATCTTACATCTATATATCATTATGTGTGGACACACAGGCAGGCACAATGAGAAATCTCAAGTTCCAGCTTTCAAGGCCATGTTAACTACATAGGCCTAGCTGAAAGGTCACCAAGGTGAATAATCTTTTAAATTATATAGGCTATTTTTGTGTTTGTTGAAATCAATTCTTCATGCAATTATGTTTGCAAAAATGTATGGAAAATTCAGTTTTTTGTTAATTTATAAAACAAAACAAAAATGAGGCAGATTATGGAAACTATCCTTTTGCCAGTGTTTTGATCTATCGCCCAGAGACAAAATTACTGCTAGAAAACTTTCTAGTGTGATAAATGAGCATTATATTTTATATTAAACAATAAGGGTTATGCGAGTTGCAAGTGCATAAGTAGGCGGTTTTATTATGCAAAATATTAACGCACCAAGGCGAACGCAACACTGTCTCAACGCTCAATTAAGACATTCTCAGATAGATTACCCAGTAGAAAGAAATACACAATTCATATTATGATTTCGTCTCTATTTAGTACTCACATCTATAAATTTTGAGTTCCTTAGAAGTGAGGCAAATGTTTCTTCGAATTGGTCACTATCTTTAACTTGTTTTTTTTCTGATGTATATTTTTCAAAAGCTTTCGCAAACCCACCGAGTTTTGATTCTGTTTTAGTTTCACTCTCTTCTCCTGTAACTGTATTTGATTCACTTGTAGAAGATGAAGAACTGCTTCTATATTTTGTATATACAATTGAGAAAACTGAAGAAGTATAAATTTGACTTTTAGTTACATTTTTAATGTGTTTCAAACAAGTTAAAGCGAAATTATTGGCCATTTTGTTAGCGGTTTAAAAGAACATCGGCATCAATGTTGCCAGTGGTCATATAAGTAATGTAGCTAGATTAGTACCAGAAAGTCGCTAGTGTGTCATAAAATGAAAAACTAAAAGTCGTCAAATTTGTCGCCAAACCAAAAATGCATACATTAATCTAAGCTGAATGTAAAATATATCATTGGACTGAAGCGATCCCCGGATTTAGAACAATGTCATTGTGATTTGTGAATTACTAAGATAGTTTAGAGTTCTTATGTAGACCGAAACCATGCATTATACGTTCTTGCAGTACAGTGTTCAAAAATCAAAATTTAAAATAATGAACATGAACTTGACAGAAAATTAAAGGAAGTTGCCAGTCAGTCAATAGGTGCTAAAAATGAAAATTAGTCGTTTCAGACTCGTAAAAGTAGCTAGGTCTAGTGACAAAGTCGATAAGCTGGCCATACTGAACTGAATGCATAGCAAGCTTGGCAGTGTTGCCAGCTCCTCCCTATTGATAACTATGACGGTAATAATTATAATAATATCAATAAAAATATTTTTTTGTTCAGGCTGCAAACAATAAGGTTTTAGCTGAGTTAATAACCTGCGTTTTATTTTAGTTTCATTTATTCTTGTATGTGCTGCCATTTGTTTATTTTGAATGTACGGGCTAAATGCACTTAATACGTTATAGTGATGGGTCGAACCAGCTCGTTTACGCGAGATAGCTCACATAAGCTCGCTCTAGTGATGGGTCGCTCGTGAGCGAGTCATTCAAATTGAACTACTCTTGAACGAGAGCTGTGAATGAACGACTCTCACTTCGCGAGCGAGTCATTGATGCCGCCATTACTCACGACTTTTTCGCTCTCGTTCATCCGCTCTGGAAAGAGTCAGGAGTGTTTGTCATCATAGAAAAGCTTATGTGAGCTAGCTCACGTCAATGAGCTGGTTTGACCCATCACTAGCTCACTCAATCAAAAGAGTCGTTCATATGAGTCATATCGTTCACCACATGGCTGGCTCACTCTCAATCCCTTCACCCCTTCCCAAGCCAATACTTGATGAGCGCGCGCTACCTAGTTCTCACAATTCCCGTTCCGAGCGTGCAAATCTGTCTCTTTCCTTTCAACTTATGAACGAATAAAGTTTTATGTGTAATTTATCCGAATCCTATTGTGTGTGATTCTTTAATTCTATTACTTACTCATATTACTGATAATAATTAACCTTAGCATATAACCTTTGGTGTCTAATTCACAAAATTATGTCTAAGTGATGTTAAGAAAAATAGTTAGTTTAATATTGTAGGCAGTACTGCTATTTAGTAACGATAATAAGCATTTATAGTTGATTTTTTCTTAGCTAGCGAACGAAGAACGACAGAAGAGTTGTGAATGACAAACACTCCTCTGTCTGAAGCAGGTGGTTTTGATGATGCTGAGCCTTGTTAAAGTGTCCAGTAAAGAGAATTCATCAGGGGCTATGTGACCTATCCCATTACTGGTTTGAACTTTAGGAATAATTATTATCCTAGAAGACAGTGTCTCCTATTAGTATTTAGTAAACGGTACCAGGCTACGACGTTTGCTTAGAGAGTGATGCCACTCCTTTGCACGTGGTTGAATGAAAACCTTGGGAATGTACTTTATTTATATCAGTGATTTAATATTAATACTATATTATTTTTGGCAGTATTGATTCAGCTTGGATATTATAATGGTTTATGAAAAGTATTTAGAGTACCTATACTATTATATTTGCTTGTTGGAGCTCAAGGCCACACAGGCCAAGTATTAAGGACTTATTCGATAGGATTAAATATAGTTTTTATTATTCTTTTGTTTTATGTTTGGTAACTTGCTGTGTGTGTTGATTTCATGTTATAATGTATTCATCGTCACCATTTCCAGTACCATACTCATCCTTGGGTAATTTAGAAATGTCCGGAGTACCATGTTATAGGTTAAAATAAATGCCAGTTTCCTCTTTTGGTAAATTTTAGAACTAAATCTCTTATAGTTTATTTAATTAAATGTTGGTTTAAAGTATGCGTTTCACCCAACGCACATTTGCCTCCTTCTCCACCCCTCTGGTTCATCTAGTCTTGTAACGAGTTACTAGTTAACGTTATATCGAATGGGTCTACACTCACCGACTCTCGTGATCAGCTACAACACAAACACTAACATCAAAGCCCGAGCTCTGACTTCTACCCTCCAACTGGCACAACAGACTAAGCGGAGCCTTCAACCAACTGTCTGCTCGGGACTCGATCCGTGGCCGGCCGGAAACGACTAAACTTCCACGCGGCCAGACGGAGTTATCACTTCCGTCGCTACGAGGACCTGGAACTTTCTGGGTGCTACTAGACGCATTCTTTGCTGTTACGTTTGTTCCGTTTGTTCTATCATTCCCCCCCCTCCTTCCCTTTCCAGGCCACTCTGTGGATGCAATAATTGTATATATAGAGATCGCGATTTTGGAATTGTCACTTATTATATCACCGAATAGGCTTGGTGAGGACGGCGACTTGGGACCGTAATTTATTTTTATTCAAAATTGCATTTTCGACTTAAATGGGGAACGACTTTCTTAATTACTGTTTTGGGCTTATTTATAAGTAAAACTTAGGAATTATGAAATGTTGCGGGCAGGTCAATACGAATACGCTCGCGGGGTACGAGGGTTAAAGTCATATTGATAGTTACAATTTGTTTATGTTTTTGTTATACATTCATAATGTATATTTGTTTATTTATAATATTTTTGATCGCGCCTAGATGTACTCGGCGTGTCAGGCTTACCGCCCGTTCTTTGTAGTTTGCATGTTTGGAGAATATGAGTTTATTTAACTGTCTATTTAACTGGGAGTATACAGGGCACTTAGGTGTTAGAGTAGAGGCTTGGCCTAACGTTTTGTTGATTTCATTAGAGTTAAATACTCGTATATGTTTATCGTTTTTGGTCTAAGGTTTAAATGTATGATAAATATTGTTTGATTGCGCGCACGTAACGCTATTATTGAGGGAACAGTAGAAGGAACCATAGAATCCCACGATGTCAATTAGTTCTACTGTTATAACTTACAACAAACATATAACTGTATGTTTCTCCCCCTTTTTTTTAGATATTGTTAAAGTAAGGTTATATCCATAACTCCGAGAGTTATTTAGATCTTAGTGAAGAAGCGCTTTACGCTATATTGTCTTGTTTGCATTAATTGTGTATTTACTTTCTGATTGTCCATAAATAAAACAAACTATGTTTATGATTGGTAAACTTCTTGTCTGGTTTTCCCGTCACACTTCCTACAATGTTAGAAATATGTTCAAGGGGTTTACAGTCTTACATAGTGGTCCTTTTGTTGAAAAGTTAGTGTATATACACAGCTTTTTTTGAACTTAACTTCGAAGCAGAGGTGTACCAACGCCCACAGCTTTATCATGATCTTCAAGGTAACATTACATATTCTACCCTTTTATTCTCTCCTCTCTCTTTGATTCTAGTAATGGCCGAGTGGTATAGGTAGTATCGTTGGAAGTGGTGCTCGTCTGAGAGGTATAATTCATTCACGACCTTAGTTTACTTAGATGACAACTCAAAAAATTACTAGAAATAGTCCCTAATATATCCCTACGCCAACCACAGTAATTTAGGCCAATATTATTTATATATTTATTTGAGGTCGGACACAAAACTGATTTATCGTTTTATTCCACTTTTAAAAATTATTATTCACAACACGCTCCCAAAAGGTCTAACGAAAATAGCTTTAAAATGACGATCGACCAATTTAAACCATGAGATTGAACGTGACGTAAACTAGTTCTTTACAATGATCCACACACGTAGTGGATACAAATATTTTACTCAGTTAAATATTTAGAAATATGATACAATCATCATAAAATAGTTTATTATATTTTAAAAAGACAAGTATTTTCTCTTTCCAAAGTAAGTTCGATGCCTCTATTAAAAGGTATTGATGAATACACTATATTACACATAGTTAATAACGTTGCAAAATGAAGAATAAGTACATTTAATTAGGTTTAATTTATGGTTTCGAGTTGGATAAAAAGAAATTATTCAAAGTTATAAAGTAGTATGAGAAAACTTAAGTTTACGTTATTTTAAATGTAAAATATAACAGGTAATTAATTTTTTTATCATTTATAACAAAACAGTGATCTTTTACAAGTGTTGGCAACCCGTAGCTTAACCATATGATTTTTGAACTGTCATTCACTTAAAAACCTATCACAAACAAACCCTAGGTAACTTACACTTGTTATAATATTTACGTTTTTATGTTTGACTTTTAAATGCATTATGGTTAAACAGATATTCTCATGTTTCAACTTTCCGACTCGGAAATTCCGAGTGTGTGAACAGCTGCACCACTCAGAGGTTTGGACTTACTGGCCTGCTTTCAAATTTCAGTGTATGTGTGAATTCACCACAAGTGTTAAGGTTTATTATTATTATCCTTGATTTAAAGTTAATCAAAATTATATTTTTCTTTTGTAAATAAAATGGATAGTGGTGAATTTAATATTTTTAAGAAGATAATTTAAGTTAGTATATTATAATATTTTTTAAAAATGTACATAGATGTATTTCTTCTAATGTGTTGTTCTATTGATTTTAGTTGCCCCATTTTTAAAATGGCTGCGACGTTTATGTTAAAGTGTATTAGCATTGAGATTATACATAAGCACAATGCTTAGTGATTAAAGGTCTGTGTAGCTCTAAATTTTGCTAGCACTGAA
The DNA here is from genome assembly GCA_039000515.1 of Timema cristinae. Lineage (NCBI taxonomy): Eukaryota > Metazoa > Arthropoda > Insecta > Phasmatodea > Timematidae > Timema > Timema cristinae. The sequence continues at coordinate 24,152,922 of JBCFYV010000935.1, forward strand.
AAAAGCACTAATTGGTTTCACTGTGGTTTTAATTTCTATATCAATATTTTCTTAATAGTTCATTGAGTATCTTCAAGAAATTAATGCCATTTGCGTAGGGTCGGCTTGCAAGCTTTTATAGAGATTTAAACACATTTTAAATTTTTATCGATATAGCACACATAGAGTGTAATATTCTAGAGTTGATTCCTTAACTTTTGAAACCTATAATGGAAGATAATGGACATTTAAATAGTAAGAAAATACCAAGGCATTTCGACGAATTGATTGAACATATGACTGGACCTCACAGAGCCAGTGATGAACAATACATTCAGTTAGGTTTCTCACAAACTCCAGCCCCGGCTTCTTCTAATCTTTGGGCAGAATATGCAGCTTCAACTGCTTCTCATCCTTATATTTCGGTGCCAAACACAGCTGAAAATCAAGTTTTTCTGCAAGATCTTCCAGTCCATTATGACATGATGTCAAAACAGAGTGATAGGCCTCCTCATCACAATTATTATTATATTGCTGCTCAGCAACACCATTTAAACACATGGGAGAAAACAGAGAAATGGTTGGAACAGTGGTTGATGGCGGTGGCAATGTTGTCAATGTTGTATATGGGGGACGAGCTCCAACTGATACTACTTCTGGTTTAATGCAACAGTCTTATTTAATGTCGCATGATACATCAAGAGATTCCTTACACCATCCTTTGGGGAGCTATATGCCGTACCATCAAACCGGAATGATTGAAACTAATGGAGTAAACACTATGAGAGACTATGATCTTTTTAATAGCAGTGAAATTCATCATCAACAGCAACGCACTAGGCCAATACAACAACCCTCTCAAATGCAATATTCTAACACCGCCCCTACTAATAATGGAACTCAAATAATTGAAAACCTTGTTGGCAATTGGGTACCCAATCAGAGCGGAACTTACAGCCCTTTTGGGTGTACAGATAACTCGCTCCAACATGTATCCATCTCTAATCAGCAAGGTATTCAAACATCTGGAGTCATTGCTGAACCAGACAAAGATGGCAAAGGTGTTGGTCGTGGTACTCGCAGGACTAGAATTGTTGCAGAAGTAAGACCAATGCGCCCTACTTACTCTGATGTTTTAGCAAAGTCCGCCCCTCAACCACCTGCATCTGGGATTGTTATAAAGCCAAATCCGACCAATCAAAGCACAGGTAATAAATCTGAAAGCATTGCAAAGTCAAAGTCAAACTCTGGGTCTAAAAATGGCGGTGGTAAGAAAAATAAATCTGGGATGCTCAAACGCCAACATTCATCGGGCAGTGACGAACAAAATGGGAATGGAAATATGCCGCAAACAAAATGTATTCAAAGTCCTGGTCCAACTAGAAAATCAACTGGTTTGAGCAATAAAAACATTTCCTTTAACTCAATGCCAAGAAAGTGGGTATCACTCGATGACCTGGACAGTGATAAACAAAATAGCAAGATTGAGGAAGGTGTGTTCCAATCTGAAGATTCCTCGCCTAGAGCCCCAGAACCGGACTCTGTCCCTGTTCCTGAAAAGAAAATTGGTAGTAATTCAACACCGAAAACAAAGCAAGGTAAGTCATGTAGGCCCACCTAAGTTTGACAGTAGTCGAGCATTGAGGTAGCCTAGCCTATTCTTCTTAAGTTAGGCCTACTGATATTCATTACTGAATACTGAACATACAAACTTTCATAAATATACACCCATCCATGGTTGACATAGTAATTTGTTCTTTAAAAACCCTTAATAATAAAAACCCCTCTTTTCAATACTCTGATTTCATTAAAACTAAACTAGGCCCTTATACCAGAAAAATTTCAATGAATTTCTTAACCCCATTTGAAATAAAATCTTTAGTAATATTAATACTTTAATATCATGAAATTGTCGCAAGAAATAATTAAGCCTCCTACAGTATGGTAGTATGTGCAAACTTAAAGTACATCTTAATCAAGCTTAATTTATAAAGTGTATAAGTTATGGTAATGAAGATGACCTGAACTTATATCGGATTGTCTTGTCTTTTGAAATTGTAGAGGGTGAAATTTCTTTGGATTGCTGCTAAAGATTAAAAAAAAACATGTAGATGTTGGGCTGAAAATTTATCTTATTTGGGTTTACCCTTTCTTTGACATTGACAAATTGATGGTTGGGGACTGGTTGTTGTGAATATCCTAGGACTGGTTGCAATAACTTAACTAAGTGGAGGGCTTTGTTGACACTAGCGTGGGTTTGCTTGTGTCATCATAGGTTAAAAGGGACCACACTATCGGTCCACTAAGCATTCACTATATGTTCTTGCATACCTACCGCCCCTAGTCTTAAGTTATATTATAAAGCACATGAAGATATGACTTCTTCCTAAATTGTTAAAGCATATTAATTAATAATAACAAATTTACAGCGATAAAATGCTCCAATACAGATGTCTTAATGGAAGCTTCTTTGAAATTTGTCAATCCAAATGACAAATATTGGTTGTAAAGAATATAAAGAAACTATAAAATTAAAATGATATATTAGCCTACCATATATTGTTATGATAATATAAGTTTTTATTGTGAAGTAGTCGTTCATTTTTACTGACTCCATCCAAAATTCTCCACGACTCAAGATTCCACAGCCATGACAATAACATTAGATTGGTTTATTAATTAACTGTAGTAGGTATCTAATACAGCATCAACAGTTACTCTAGGTGATCTGGTAGTCTAGGTGTAAGGTGTCAGACTTCTGTGCTGGCGTCTGGGGTTCAATCCGCGGTCCCGGCACATACTTATCTGATTGCAAAACCCTTCCTTCACCTCTGACAAGACGTGTATTAATCACAACTTGTGAATGTGTGGAATGCCAGGCCTCCACCGTGGTTTGGGTTCCACGTTAAACTGTAGGTCCTCCATTTCTCCTCACAATCACTTTACCATTACACATTAGCGTAAGTGCGTATAAACCGAACGGGTAGTAAGACACGGTGCTAATAATAATAATAATAATATAATGATAATGAAATGACAAACATCATCATTTACTCCAATTTCTTCATGTCAAATGTTTTTGTTGGCCCTTCATCTTAATCCTCAAGTACTTTGGGGCTTAGCCACTTTGGTCTTCTCATGGGCAAAGGCATCATTCTTGCTATGAATGAGACTGCTGATAGTGGAATGATCAGGATTCGAATCCTGGTCAAATGTACTAAGTATGTTTTTTTCCTAAATGATTTTTCACTCTCCACGCAAATGTGGGCGCACTCCTGTAAAATTAAAATTTTCTCATCACTAATAAATTACCTAAGTTTTAGTAGACTTACATATTCATATATTCCAAAAGTATAGTAAGATGAGGTGCTAAAAAAAGTCTTCTTTTTCAAAGCCCATTTTGTTTGACAGATCCTTGATGTCCTTACTAACGTTTTTTATGGTCACCTCAAAATCACATATAACCACTTCGTCCAAACTTTAATAATATCCTTTTGTATCACTTTATTCCCTGTTATTATATTTTTTATTGTTATTATATTATACCATTCTTCTTTAATTATTTCACTATTGCACTTCATTGCCGTCTAGTCCATTAACAATTATTTAATCCTCAGTTGGAGATAATAGACCTTTCATGTTGAAATTACACCTCTCTATGTGGCTTGAAAAATGGAGATGGAAGGGTCTTTCTCCACAACATTAATAGGAATATTTTGAATTTAATATCCTAAGAAATAAAACAGTATTGTCACTAACAGACTGTGGCCGCTCAGTCGGCATGGCTCGATTACGGATTGACACCATGGAGTTTTTATTAAAACAAAATTAATAGGACTATTGGTATCACAATCATCTTAAAACATAACTTTCACTTAACTTTCACATAACATCAAAGGTTTTTCAAATAGATTTCATCCTGATGCAGTTAACTCAACTTCCCTTAACTTAGAGAGTATTACAGGAGACTTTTTATGATAATTAAGTACATTGTATTCTACCTAGACAATCTCTAGTTTATCCACGTCTTGATAACTCTAAAATATCGTAGCCTCGTGTTAAACTTTATTTTTGTATTTTCTATGAGCTTCTAATGCAAGTAGTTGTATTTAATCAACCCTAAATGATTGAATTTAATTTTAGTGACAATTTATTTTCAAATAGTCCAAATTCACTGTCTGTGTTTTGCTCGAGTTGTTACATTAAGTGAAGTTAAATGAACGTTAGGTTGACCGTAATCCCGGCATGAAACTTTTGAATTAATTTTTTATGTTATAGGCTACATACTAAATAACATATTAATATAATCAATAATAATTGTTGCCAGGGAATGCCGATTAATTAGCACATGGCAAGAACACAATCTTTCAAATTGGCATGTACATCATATATCTTTGATAGTTTAAGTTTAGCTTAAATGGAGGTTCATTAAGTAAACCAGAGTAATGATGTGACGTAAAAATATTCTTGAGTAAAATACCTTATTAAATACTGTAGTTATTGTAATTCACAACATTCATTACACTAACAAAAAATTATTTCAGAATGAACCCAACCAAAAACGGCCTGGATTATTTTCAGTACTGGTACAGCCTTTTATTGCATTGTTGAATTAAATAAAATTATACCTGCTTTGGTGGCAGCATGGTCTACTGGTATTACCTCACATTAGACCAGACTGCCAAAGATGAGGGGGACAGAGTTTTAATCCCGGTCGGGTGTAGTACTGAGAATGGTTTTTCCAAAATGTATTATACTCTCCCTCCATTACACTCACATCCTCTAATTCAACCTTCCTAATACTTAACACATTAGTACAAGACATATAACTTGAATGGGTAGTAAGACGCAATGCTATAAAAAATGATCAGGAGAACGATGCTCAAACCAAAATTCTGAATCTAGGCCTAAGTGGCATTTATGTGTAAAACATTTGCCATTGAATTAAGAAGTTTTTTTAAAATAATTCAATAACAACTCTTTACTGATCACCTACAATCCAGTTTTTGGAATAAAATACCATTATTGTATTTATTTAAAGATATACGTGGGAAAAGGTTGTTGGGGACATCAAGGGAAAGTGACATTTAAAAAGAAATTTTTGTTTCAAATTTTGTTCAGGAACTAGGTTATACGTATCAAACTTTAAAATAATACAATTGTTATGTTAACTTATAAACTCAAATTTTTTATAAAATTTTAAAGAATGTAAAAATTTTCCACTTCATAGAGAATGGCCCATGGAGAGGGTAATTGGGAGACAATAAAGCAAAATTAATATTTGTCTATAGTTTATAGTTATCAATAACCTTATCAAAAGTGTGTTCTTATTACATTATTTTACTATGAAAGACTAAAGATAGTGTCTTGTTTGCACACCTTACAACTAGAAATACATTCTTATTCAAACCATTTAAATTCTCACAGGGATAGGTTTCCTCATACTTCATTTTCATTGACTGAAATTAAATTTCAAAATGGCACTTTCTTTCGAAAGAGACTGTTCTTATATTTGTTTTGATGAGTAGCCATCTTTTTATAATATTTAAAGATCTTCAGGGAAGATGTTGACACCCTCAAATTCTCGCCTCTTAGCCAATATATTTGGGTAGTTAAAAAATGTTGTTTGTTGAAATTTGATCATGTACAACCTATGAATGGGTGGAGGCTTATATATTAGCAAAACAAATCTATGACAAATAAGCTTAAGACCCAAAACAAACATCATTTCTGAAAAATGAAAGACTCATTATGCATGTATTTGAAGAGAGAATATTATGTTTCAAGTGTCATTTATATAGAAATTCATTGCATGCATATTGCATACCTAATTTTTGAAATTGTAATTTTGAATAGGCCTCTTCGCATTATTTGCTTGTAGGACCTAACTAATAGCTGATATTGGGACTCTACTGTGGGCCTGTATAGGATAAAACTATCAGTCGTTAGAAGCTATTTTTAGAATCATATAGTTTTTTTTAACACAGTGTTTTACTTCCCGTGAGGGGTTTTCGCTTTTGTACTAATCATGCAAATGTGTTAAGGATGAGGATGGTTGTATTTTAGAGGATCAAGTGTACATACATTTGTGTGAAGGGAGAGGGGGAAACCCTCTAGGAAAACATCCTCAGAACACTCGACCAGAATTCAAACCCCCATCTCCAGTCCAGTCCAGTCTTTTGCGAGATTGATGGCTTAAATAATTAATGTTACAAGTAAATACAGTTGTGCTCTACCCTTTTGTGTTAGGAAGATTAGAAAAACATTCTCAGTGCCAGGACTTTATTGCTACTGATTTATTAAACTGAAAGATTTTAATGGGGAATATTTTAGTTTTATGAAATTGCAAATGTATTAACGGCAATTTTTAATATATATATATATTTACAAAGTAACATTGTCATTGCCCCAAGATTATTCTTTGACTTTGAACAATAGGTATCTACACCCATGTATCTTAACTGACTGTATTTTGGCAGTTATCAAAACCTATTTTAAAATGATTATAGTAGTAATTGTTGTTCATACCTACGTGAATTAACACTTGAAAAGGAATAGTTAATCCAGCTAACTAAAAGCATTCTTTTAATCATGTCTTTGTTTTACCAATTTTCTTACATTATCACGAGATGTCTTAGACAAATCCTATTACAATTTGAAAATTAACTTATTTTAGATTATTTTATTTGTTTGGCCTTAATTGACCTTTTAATACCCTAATTAATGATTTACCTATGTAATATTATTTGAATTTATTTTCTACAATTTTATTTTAATGAAACCTGGTATTCACTTAGTACACACAGTATTGGTACTGTAATACTTCCTTAGAATATCAACCTTGAGCCGATATTTCCAAAAACTTAAGCTAAAACAATTTTTAAATTTTCACCCAATTTCACCCAAACTCAATATAAGGGTTATATTTAAGTGATATCTTAGTAGTTGATCAATATAATTATTATATTATTTTCTTGCACAACTTTCAAATGTGTTTACAATTATGTAAAAAGTTGAATACCATAAGCATTTAACTCGATTGGGTAGTAAGACACTTTGGTAAAAAAATAAAAAGGGCAGCCCAAAGGATTTAGCTAGGCCTCATACTAAATAAATAATTGTTAGGACGTTATAAAATAGTTGTGATAGTAAAAAAGTTTCAAATTTGAACATGATTATTGTAAAGTGAGTTGGAAGTAGTCTAGGTTAATATTTTAAATGATAACATAATTTCTAATGATTTAGACCAAGCTCAGTGGACAAATAATTTAATTAAAGACGACTACTTATATTTGTCAGCCTGGCTGGAAGTTGGCAACCAGGTCTACGGCCTGCAAAGCCTTGTTTTAAACAAGGGTGGCCTACCATGCAACTACTGCCAAGTGACAGCGACTTGGTCGTCAACGAGAGCGACTTTGGGTCACTCTCCATATAAACCATGTGGCTTGATGTTACTAGTGCCATTGTTGTGGCAACCAGGTCACAAGTATGACCATGACTTTGTATGAGAATTACATGTATGGCCAATATTTTCCTGCATCCCAAATCATGTAGAGAAAAAACAGATTTCATTCACACCACTCCAGTAAATATTTCTTTCTTCCTGTGTCACAAATATGAAGCTCGTTGAACGAATAGTAATATTCAAATAATACTTCTAGACAGGAAAACGACTCCAAAGTTTGCACCCATCAAACTTCATAAGATATTTTATTCCTAGAATCTCCAGTTTTATTTTTATTAATCATATAAAAGCAAACAATACTGGTGTTACTTTGTAAGAAGTGTTATAGGCTAATTTTACCCTCTATTGGCCCCACTGTTACACATCATTCATGTGTTATGGGTTCAACACAAACAATATTAACATGTACCTAACACAAACAGGATGGTGAATAAATGTCTTATAAATACATAGTTAGCTACTATTACCAAATAGTCGGTGACCTGGCGGTCTAGGGGTAAGGTGTCAGACTTCTATGCTGGCGGCCGGGGTTCAATCCTCGGTCCCGGCAAAGATTTATCTGATTACCAAACCCTTCCTTCACCTCTGACAAGACATCTTGTGAATGTGGGGAATGCCAGGCCTCCACCGTGGTTCGGATTCCACGTTAAACTGTAGGTCCTTCATTTCATCTCACAATCACCCTAACATTACACATTAGTGTAAGTGCGTATAACCTGAATGGGTAGTAATACGCGGTGCTAATAATAATATAATAATATTACCAAATAATGTAGGCCTAAACCATATATTGCAATATGAACCAAACTTGAGGAGTGTCTAACTGTTTAATATTCCAGTAAAAACAGTTGTGCAAAATGAATTGATGCTTATATTCACTACAGAATTCTCATGTGTAATATTTAACCACCTGGTTGTGTAAATATGAACTTATGACATTCTTGCAGAATAATGTTACTGCATATGAACTACAGAGCTATTAAAAACTGGTTGATTGTGTCTAGTCACTTCTTCACTGCCAACCTTATATATTCTCTATCCATGACACATAATGTAGTGTTTTGTTTAGTTTTCAATGCATTCATGTATGTTCATTTATTATCTTCATTTGGGTACAGTATCTTTATGTTGGGTTTTATATCTGATAAGAACATTTCAATCAATAATAGCAAGTCATTATATTAAATGTTTGCTGAGGGATTGTCAGATGATTCATCATAATAATTCCAGTAGGCCCACTGATAAATAAAGTACATCTTGTAAACACCAAGGTATCTGGGAATTGGGTGGTTTGTTTCAAAACTAATTCTGCATGTGTTCTTATTTATTTATGTGTTATAGTGCTACTTACATTATTATGTACTATTTGTGTCAGATTAAAAACTAAAATCACAAATTATTTTGTTAGCTATTACTAGGTAGATCTTCAATAAACATTTTGATGTAGATCTTAAGTACAAAATAATGTTGCACTGCATATTTATTTTGTAATAACATTCTTTTTTTTTAAGTTGAGCACTGGCCATTGCACTAGTATAGTTCTTCTTGTTTAGTATTCTAAATACTCTGACTATCTTTGTTTGACTATTTGTCACTTTAGCAAACTACGAGAAGATTAATTTTCAATTGTTCTGAAGTAATCATTTTATTGGCGGGATAATAGAAACTGCTATCTAACGGAAACTTAAAATAGGCTAGGAAATTGTGAAAAAAATGTTACTATTTGTCAATTTTTTTAATGGCATCTATATTTTATTCACTTTAAGAATGTGAGTTAAATTCCACAAGACAAAAATATTGTTACACTTAAAAATAAAGAGGAGGTTAACTCAAAGATTAAAATTACTGACAACGACGCACATGAAACGAGTTCAAATGAGTTTTCAGCGTATAATAATGATCTTGAAGACAACAACAAAACAATAAATTTACTATGTTAGGCTCCTATTACTGTTTTTTAACACCACATCTTACTACCCTTACTATGCCTATGCACTAATTATGTCAATGGTATTAGGACTTAGGAAGGGTATATTTAGAGGAAGTTTACCCACATTTGCTTGGAGAGAGATTGGAAAATCTTTAGGGGAAAACTACCCTCAGCCTACACCCAACCAAGATTTGAACCTCAATCTCCTCCTCATCCACAGTCTAGACTATATGATTAGCACCTTAGATCATATGGCTATAGAAGTATATGTTTTTTTATTATTATTTCATGTATATTGATTTTATATATATATATATATATATATATATATATAAAAGTGACCTTGCAGTAACAGTACCTCACATATTTATATGGGAAATTAGTTCTAGTATCCAACTTTTCCAGGTATCTCTTCCTATGAAAATGGGTATGTGCTTACATAGGAATACATTTCCACTGATATCTGGCTAACGAGTGATTAGAACAAAAATTCACCGAGCACAATCTAAACCAACTTGAGTTATCCTGGCAACACTCCATGTCATATCATTAGTAGAGCAGTTCTTAGTGTTTTATTAGAGTTAGCTCTAGGCTGCCTGTCTGTCAGTGATGATATGGTGGTTTACTACTCACTCGCATCGGGGGCATGCAAACTAAATATCAGGCGCATCTAGTCTGGTTTGCTTGTGACAGGGTGGATGAGGCCTGAACCCAAAGGGTGGTTATTCCTAAAAAAAAGTTTTCCCACTCTCCCACTGTAAAAATGTGGATATATTTCTTCTAAATTATACTTTTTACATCCCTACTCCAGAAAAGTAATTAATGCATGTAGTTCGGATGAATGGTAAGACTCGGAACAAATAAAAACAGTACTATTTGCTTCTAAATATTTGTATGAGTGCACAGGAGGTATTATTTTTGTGTAGATGATAAATGGTACAGCGTGGGAACCAGCACTCTGAACAACCACAAGGTGCCGGCACATGGTGGTGGGACCAAGGGGCCCAGCACTGGTGGGCCGGCTGCCAAGCGCCCACCCATACACATAAACAACAACTTGGGTAGCACTCCTTGGGAGGGGACTGCCGAGAAGAATGTTGTCCTCAAAGGGGCAAAGAACTGCAAGAGTGCTGTCACTGTTGAGGAGAAGAAAGGTTAGGCTCTTATTAACACCACTTGGGTAGCTCTGAACCTGAGGAGCTGCACAGTAAGGTTTTCAATGCTCTCTATAGGTGCATTTCCTACTTATTTATTCTCCTAATTTAGCCCTTAGATTAAGGTGTTTGATACTTTGGTCAAATGTATCACTAGATAAATAAAACATATCCTATCTAACAGTTATACACTCTATTGAGATTAAACCACAGCTAATGTAATTTATGCTGATATAAAAGAAGACCACTATTCTTTGACTTTTATAAAATATTGTGTACACTCTGTCTACCTTGAACCTAGCAATCACACCTTGACTGGCTGCACTATGCCCCTACGCTATAAGCTGCTCCACATGGAACTAAGCAAAGTTAGCTCGCTACCTTTCAGGGTGGACGGATAACAGTTTTTCTTCATTTTTATTGTTTATATTCTTGACAATGGTATTTTGGCACATTAAATCATTACTTAGATACCCAGAAGAATCATTGGCTGTAGGTTTAGTTTCTCTTACAATCAGCTGAACAAATGAGCTGTAGCATTTACTGACCTTCTCGATTAATGCGATCAAAATTATTATTTGTTTCAACATTTCCAACTGTTATTAATGTCTATAATATACTACATTTTCTCCTTCTAAACATATAAATATGTTGCGGTTACTTTCTCTTTAGGAAGTGCCAATAACTCGTCTTCCACTGGTGCTAAAACTGAGGGTAAACCGAGTGTTAGAACAAGCTCTGTCCGGAGTAGTTCGGTGTCGGGCACCCAGACTGCAGCACCGAGTCAGGGCAAGAGGGCCTACAGGAACAAGAAGAAGGAATGCCACTCCTCTATTGGTGAGACCAACTGAAGCAGCTATGATTGTTGGGGACTGTGTGTATTTGTTGTATTTGGGGGGAAGAACCCAGTGAGCTAAGAGATGCCTTCATTCTCTTCATCATATATTTGTGATAATCTCCTAGCAGTCTAGCACACTTACAAGAAAATTGGACCAAAGAAATGATTGCTTGGTCATTCTCGTGTTAGACTGGATTATCAATAATCTGGAGATCGAGGTTCAAAACTTGGTCAGATGTACCAAGAGTGGTTTCCCTAAATTGTTTCCTACTCTCCCTACATGCATATATGTGTGTACATTTCCTCTGAAATTCAACATACCATATTCATATTTCATTATAATAATAAATGTGTGCATCGACCCTATATGGGTACTAAGAGGTGGTCAAAAAAGAGAGAGAAAAATGTTTACCATCACATGAATTTATGACAACTTTATTAGAATCAACAGGATAATAAATCACAGTAGTTAGAAGGGAGGATAACATTATAATGGATCTGAAAGAGATAAGGTTAATGAAATGAACTATTTAGAGCTAGCTCAAGATAGATCTAGGGTGTATTGAGGTGGGCTAATTAGAGCTAGCTCAAGATAGATCTAGGGTGTATTGAGGTTTATATTTACAGTTATTCTTTCATTCCACGAGACAGCGAGAGGCAGTTTAAACTTTGCTTTTATTCTATCTCTACTGAGTGTCTAGGGGACATATAAGACACGCTAGCTAGCGCCTTAGCCTCTTTCCTTCCCTTTCAACCTCATGCCATTTGAAGGTCATAAATACATGGTTGAGATTGATTTTAGTAAGCTAACTTGCTATCATGGGCTTCATAGAGAGGGCAACCCCATTGTACTATTCTCCACCTCCACATCTAACTGTTAGAGACCACAATAGCTAGGAAGAGGGTGGACAGACTCTACAGGGAATTTATTATAACAAAAAGTTGGAAAATTTGCAGGTTTAAGAAAAATATGAATTATTTATTCAAGGTAAAACAACAAAGGTAAACAAAAAAATACATGGCCTCACGTGGCAGACTGAACGGGTTGAAAAACATATAATAACGGAAGAAACTGCACTTGCGCAATCCATTTGAGAATTAATTTCACAATCTCAAAGTAAATTATTCATTTATATGAATTAGTCTAGAAGAGACCCAATAATAATAAAAATCGCTAATATAATAATAAAGAGCTTAAAGAGCCTCTTTCAAACAGTTAACAACGTGCCTAAATCATCCATTGTAAGTTCAGACTAAACATATATCAATTCTAAGATTAAATTTAAACTTAAATATCATTTCTGACATTTATCAAATAGTTTGGATCATTAAACCTTTGAAACCTTACTATAATAATAAAGGGTTTAAAGAGCCTCTTTAAATACAACGAACCTGAATCACCATTGTGAATTCAGACTAAACAAATTTAAATTTAAATATAAATATCAATTCTAGTATTTACAGACTACACAAATGTTTGACTTCTCAACATAACTCAAACTTCTGTGAGACTATTACTTCCACAACCTTAGAAGTAATCAAGAAGCTTCCAACTTGTTAATAATCAATATTATAATAGAAAACAAAGGCAACTTGTTAATATTTAGGATTATAATAGAAAACAAAGCAAAATTTTATTAGACTACTTGTAATTTCTTACCAAACGAATTGGTAAATGTTAAGTTTATAACCTATAAACCAACAAAAATGAATTACTTTAATAATTTCTTCAAAGAAAATATGTCTACAAAATATTACTCATAAAAAAAATCATCAAATTTTAAAGTTCAAACAATTACAAGTGCAATAAAAAATTATATTTAAACTAAATATACCAAGCTAGAAAAAGAATCAAAAGTTGGCTACCTATTTAAATTTCTAGAAATTACTATAATACTAGCACCCAAGCGGCAAAGGAAACAGTAAGTGTTCCATAAAACGAATTAACTTTCAAAAATAAATCTTCTAGTGAAAAATTACAGACGCCTACTCAGAATGATTTCAATCATATAAATAATCGAAGTGTTTTGAAACACTCAAACCCATTAAAGGTCGTTTGAATTTGAAATAATCACTAAAATATATAAAGTTTGTATATTTCCATCCTGGAAATATTATGTCCAAATCCAGACCAGGACTCCTCGTGGAAGCGTCGGATGTAATAGTCCATCATGCTAGCTGATTATGTTCACGTCCAGACCAGGAATCCTCGTGAAGCGTCGGATGTACTAGTCCATCATGCTAGATGATTATGTTCACGTCCAGACCAGGACTTCTCATGGAAGCGTCGGATGTAATAGTCCATCATGCTAGCTGATTATGTTCACGTCCAGACCAGGAATCCTCGTGGAAGCGTCGGATGTAATAGCCCATCATGCTAGCTGATTATGTTCACGTCCAGACCAGGAATCCTCGTGGAAGCGTCGGATGTACTAGTCCATCATGCTAGATGATTATGTTCACGTCCAGACCAGGACTTCTCATGGAAGCGTCGGATGTAATAGTCCATCATGCTAGCTGATTATGTTCACGTCCAGACCAGGAATCCTCGTGGAAGCGTCGGATGTAATAGTCCATCATGCTAGCTGATTATGTTCACGTCCAGACCAGGAATCCTCGTGGAAGCGTCGGATGTACTAGTCCATCATGCTAGATGATTATGTTCACGTCCAGACCAGGACTTCTCATGGAAGCGTCGGATGTACTAGTCCATCATGCTAGATGATTATGTTCACGTCCAGACCAGGACTTCTCATGGAAGCGTCGGATGTACTAGTCCATCATGCTAGCTGATTATGTTCACGTCCAGACCAGGAATCCTCGTGGAAGCGTCGGATGTAATAGCCCATCATGCTAGCTGATTATGTTCACGTCCAGACCAGGACTCCTCGTGGAAGCGTCGGATATAATAGTCCATCATGCTAGATGATTATGTTCACGTCCAGACCAGGAATCCTCGTGGAAGCGTCGGATGTACTAGTCCATCATGCTAGATGATTATGTTCACGTCCAGACCAGGACTTCTCATGGAAGCGTCGGATGTAATAGTCCATCATGCTAGCTGATTATGTTCACGTCCAGACCAGGAATCCTCGTGGAAGCGTCGGATGTACTAGTCCATCATGCTAGATGATTATGTTCACGTCCAGACCAGGACTTCTCATGGAAGCGTCTGAGGTAATAGTTCTCATGCTAGCTGATTATCCCTCTTTATATAGGTCTAGTTGATGGGTTAAGAGGTGGGATATTTCCCTATTAAAAATACAACGTTGTGAACACGTGCTCAAGTCATGTAGGCTGGACACCTGGCGAGTTGGTCGTTGAATCTTGGTACGTTCAACAAGTCACACATACCGGATATCTGGAGAGTTGGCAATTAACTCTTGGCATGGCATCAAATCTTGTAGTCTGGGCACCTGGTGAATTGACTGTTAAGATTGTGGGTGGCCCATTTGTAGTCCAGCAGGGCCAATCAGCGCATTTATGGATCCACCTCTTGAAATATCTTGTTGAACAATAGTTCATTGCTTGACTGTCTTTTCTTCATCATGAATTTTGGTGTGAACAGGTTGGTCATGGAACGTGTTCTACGCCAGAAGATACAATGAGTGATTAAAGCACATACATTAGACATAGTAAGTTTTGTAATCTTTGATATTGCAGGATGTCTATGAGTATCAGCATTATTTGGAGTGGGTAGTATAAACTTAAACTAACTAGTCTTGCTAGTGTTACTATTGCAGGATGTCTATATGTATTGGTTTATTTGGTGCAGTAGTAACCTTGTAACATTAGCTAGTATTACTAATGTTACACCACAGACACACTTGAAAAAAAAAAGCTTAAATAAAGAAGCTGCCAAAATATATGTTTGAGATTTTAAAGTATTTAAGTTATTTTAATTTATTTAATGAAATAATTATTTTGCTGAAAGTAGGCAAGCAGTGCTTTCAATGCTCACATGGACCGACCACCACTGTATATGCATATAACCTGAACAGATATTAAGACACAGTGATAAACAAGATGAACCATTTATTATCTGTTCAACACTATTAGAGATATATAACGGCAATCAAAATGTTTTTAGCCCGTTCATGTGGCTAAGAAGACAAGTTCAAGAAAACCTGTCCTGATCTCCGAGAATATGAGTTTGATGACTTGGAACATATCTCTTTGGCTGCGGAGACCAATACAGGCTCACATGCCATCCCACACACCTTTCTTTGAGTAATCCTGAAGAATATTCTTCACACTGTCTTGAACTTCTTAGACCAATTCATATTAGTATTTCAGACCACTTTCATTATCAATTAAAGCTTGATAGTAGAGTTGGGTCAAATCCACTATTTTACGAATCTGAATCTCCAATTTATCTTTGAATAAAAAATCTCGAATTCGAATCCAAATCTTGGAAAAATATTGAACATAAGAGGAAATATAAATATAGTAGAATAATATAAACAGTAACTAAATGTTAACATTATGTCTTATAATCAAATCATTATAACATTCATACATTCAATTAAGTGATAAATTACTGGTCTGGGTCCTGGTTGTTAATTCTATTCTATAATTATAATAGTTTATGTACCACCTATAATCACCATTAAATCTTTAAAACAAAATTAATTTCAAATTGAAAAAGATAATAAAATAAATTAAGGATTTGAGTTTCTACTCAAATATTTTCTTGAATCCTTGAATATCAAATATACTTAAGGATTCGAGGGTCCAGTCCTACTTGATACAACACTGGTCAATCTGGGCCTGGCCTCTCCTGGAAAAGCAAAACACATGTCACATTTAAAGATTTCCATAGATTGAAAAACTGAAAAACGACATCCTTGCAAATTTGACAGATTTCTTAAATTTTTGCTTAAGTCACACAGCTCATTTATGAAATACAATCTTGTTTCATAATATATATATATTTTTTTTAATGGAATTTCATTTCTAACCATGGTTGATTTTTTTTTACAATGATTCAAGCATATGATCAAAGTCAGGATTGAAACCAAAATATTGATCTATGTATTGATAAATAAGCACCTACTTTTTGCAAATCCTTTTTCCACAAGTGAGAAATCTTATTTGAAAGTACAAAGACTTGTTTCAAGTACACATATTTCTTAAGGAAACCTATTCTCACTTTTTGATATTTGCTTTGTTTGTTTCAAATTCAAAGTAATCATTCTTAAGTATTTTTAAATTCACAAAATAAAGTAGTAACAATATATGACAGCTTAAACTTTTGAATAAACTCTCATATTTTTAAACACTTTTTTTTTGTAATAGTTTACGTAAACTACATTCATTAAGAATCCATTATGCTTCTAAAATTAGTTTATTAATTTCATCGCTAAATTACAATAGCGGAAATATCTACACAGCCACGGCCACCATTTATATTCACTACCGACTAACTGATATATAGAGAGAGACATTTGAATTGTAAAGTTTGATTACCATTGTCATCACACTAAAATAAGACTAAAATACATTTATTTAACAGTTGGTAGAAATAATATAATGCATATTTTTTATCTTCGAACTAATAATTGATGTATTAAAATGTCATGTTTAATATTTATCTCTGATTGTTTGGGATCATTGAAAGTCTGGATATTTTGGTTTTCCTATGTGAATTCATTCTATCTTTGGTTTGTACACAGGAATGTTAAAGTGGATTATTATTTTTTTGATATATGCACAGCTGTGCATAGAGGAGTGGAATTAAAACCGACATTAAGGACTAATAAATGGAATACAAAACATCTTAAATTCCCAACTGTTTGTGATTCTTATATTTGCCTATTTGGCAAATAATGTTATGGAGGAATATTTTGGTAAAATATTAGCTAATTAAAATGTCAATTTTATAAACTTTTTTTTATAACCTGAACGGGTAGTAAGAGCGGTGCTAATAATAATAATAATTTTGTGGTTTAATTTTTTTTAAAGACATAAGTGTTGAAACCCATTTAATTATTTTTCAATTATATTTTTATTTGAGTGTTCTTATTTTAAATCATGTTTTTTTAAAGGGTTATTTCTAATTTAAAAACCAATATTTCCATTTTTATAACTTTTTTCAAAGGTATTTTATTTTTAAAAGAGTTTCATTCTGATTTTAAGATCTCACATTTTATGGATGTGGTTTTTACATTTTATGTTTGTTTTGACTGGTGACATTTAATATAAAAATTTTTCAATAAACTTTAACAAAAATATACTCAACTTAAACTCGGGAGCATTTTGAAATACTTGACTCAAAAGAAAAAAACCCAAGCTGCAGACGCAAACTCAACAGAGCTCTCAAAAGCGCTGAATAATTTAAGACCATCCTAATGGGGACCATTTATAAACTCAAGGTTTATGTTATATTATTCAATTTGTCTACTAAGGCAGTTAAGAACTGAGAGCAGAAGAATACTAATAACCTTTGCATTGACCCCAATAAGACAGTTGACATAAGTGTTTATTTAATGTGTTTTTTTTTTGTGGCAGGTGAGACTACCCCCTACATTCATGGAACCCGCACCAATTAATTTACTTTCTATATTTTATTTACATAGATATTTGTTTATGTTTTGTAGCATTAGTGTGCCGACCTTTCAAGCAACACTTATCCCGCTGGGGTGAAATGGGACTTCAGATCATGTTTTGGTTTCTTCACTTGTTGTCTGATGTCCTAGGAATGAGCATTCGTCTCTTTGTACACCTGTAAGTTACCTTTAATCATAATTAATTTGTAAATGCCTCATATCTGTTTTAAGGTGGGATGGTAGGTATTTTAAGCTAAGGGCAGTATTTTTTAAGTTAAACCCTTTACATACCATCCATGATAATTTGGTTAGATGTAAATTTGTATACTTATTTCACCACTTTATATTTTTAATCAACTGGAAGGGCTCTGCATACATCATGAAAAAGTAGTAAAATGTGGTACTAAAAATAATCAGGAAGGACTTTTCCAAACATTTATATATTATGAGTTCTCTTTATGTACAAAACCAAAGTTTAAACACAATTTTTAACTTTAAAATGTACATTTTACATTAAATGCAACCATTTCATCATCAATTCAAAATTCATTTATTTATTATGAGCAGTGCAATGTGTTTGTTTATGTGTGCAGGGTTGGCTTTGTGTATGACTTGTTTGCGTTTGGTCTCTCATCGTTGGAGAAAGTGGCTCTGTCCTGGTCAAATGAGGATATTCAACTTCCTGGGGTTCTCCTCTGGTCCCAAGAAAATTGGCAGCTGGTGGAAATTCTGGCGCTGGGGCAAAACTTCCAAATGTAAGACTTTTTACAACTTTTAAGTGCTGATGAAAGTTGTCATTAACATAATGTGTAAGGGTTGATGCAAGATGTCATTAACATAATGTGTAAGGGTTGATGCAAGATGTCATTAACATAATGTGTAAGGGTTGATGCAAGATGTTATTAACATAATGTGTAAGGGCTTATGCAATATGTCAATAACAAAGTGTTTAAGGGCTGATGCAAGGTGCCAATAAAATGCGAGAGTGCTGATGCAAAGCACCAAAACATTAAAGTCAGGTTTGATTACAAACTTTATTTGTTTAAATTGTTTGATATATTTTGCTATACAAGCTTTTTTTTAATGCCTTATTTTTGTGTAAAAAAAATTCAAGTATAAGATTTTGCTCACTAAATTGTTAAGAAAAAAAAAATTGTTAAACCTAAAAATGTATCATGAAGAAAATTCACTTTTGATCATATTACTGCTGGTTTCATATTTTAATGAATCAAACTTACACATTTAGGGCTGGTTCCACAAACAATAATCATTTGCTTAATCAGAGATCAGGGTAAGTTGATCTGCAATTAGTATCTCAAACCTTATTTTCAGTTGCATCATTAACAATTAGTACGTGATTGTCGATCAAATCTGGGATGGTGCCGAACTTGTGTTGTGAGCTCTTTAGGGTTGTTGACCAAGTGGGTCCATCCCTTGTGGCATCATGCACTTGTCCGAACGTGCTCCCAAATGGGAATATGGTCATCCAGCCTGCCCCGGTTGTCCTCTCTAAAATCCTTTAGAACGATGCCTCCTAGTGGTGGCCCCTGGGCAACGCTGTTCATGCTAGATGGCCTCACAAACAAGAAGGCAGAATGGGTGACTAAACCCCTGAGGGGTCGTTTGGGAAGGGGGTGACCTTAAAATCACCCATCCGGCACACACTAAGCGGTTGTTAGTGCATACCTGGGCCGCTGATGTGCGTAGGTAGTCTGGGAATAGCTGATCAGAACTCCTCCCTGATGTCCCCGCTGGGCAACTTAGGCCAATGCTATGGGTCACTATGGCTATTACTAAGACTGAGCTTTTGACTTCCCCTAGTTATGCTGGTAGTCACATTGGGAGAGCCATTTCCCTCTGCTAAGGGCCAAGAAACGGTGGGTGGTGGGTTTCTTGGAGCCCCTCTGAGAAGGGCTCGTTTGGAAGGCTTGCTCTGTCTGGTGGGCTAGAAAGTAACAGGAGTTCGGGTGGTTGTGGGGGTTTCACTGCCAAATGCCTATTTGATCAAATCTATGGTCAAGCTAACCAGCCAATTCTCTCCCATCAACGATTATGTTGATTAAAGACATAACCTAAGTTTTTGTAATTCAACTAGTTTTCCATCCTTATTTAAGTGATTAATAAAAGTAAAGTGTGTGTTTTATATATTTATTTTGAGTGTGACTTATTTTTAAATATATTAGTGTCAAAAATAGCTTCTTCAGAAGTGTTTTTAACCATACAATGAAGTTATAAAAAATTGTTGCGATCCAAAGCAGATTTGTTAAAAGTATTTTCTTAAGGAATGTGCCGGAGATTTCAATTTCAAATCTCTTTGAAAAACAATATTTCAATTAAAATTTGTTTGAAATCTCAAATACTGCATATTGGTGGTTCAGAACCAAATCTACTTAAAGGATGAACTTAACAAGGAGACCCCAGAACAGTACTTTAACACTTAACTGAATGTATGAATGTTATAATGAATAGATAATAATGATAAATAATGTCATCATTTTGTTACTATTTCTATTTTCTACTATCCTCTTTTATTTATATTTCTTCTTATGGTCATAATTTTTTTACAAGTTTCAGATTTGGATTTAAGATTTGGGATTTCAAGGTAAATAAGAAATTTGGATTTGTAAAATAATGAGTTCGCCGACTACACACTAAATAAATGGGTTTCCACTTTTCCTTGGCAGAAAATAAGGTTGTACTTTCCCTAATTTCAACCTTCCTAATCCCTAAAACACTTATTGAAATTAGTACACATTATGGACGGACGGGAATTATTTTTTTGTAATGGGACAGGGAATTAGTCAAAATATTGGGATCAGGGCAGAAAAAGGAAACTATAAAAATGACGCTTTATAATAATATTAGATTCAAATTATATATTGATTTCCAAACGAATATGCTAAGACTTGTAAAAGCTTGGACATTATTAAATGTAATTTAAGTAATAAAATATTATGATAACATCATACAAACATAATAATATAGATAGGGGTTTGCAAATAGCATTTTTTTTATTGAATTGGATTGAAAAATTTTGAACACATATTGAATAATACAAATAAAATAGTTAATCCCTTCTCCCTTTATTTTTGCACCAAAATATAATAAAGAGTAGATTATATTCCGTCCTTCTCTAAATATTTCAAGCTCTTTCACTTGCTGAACATAAATGTTGATAGATCACAGGAATGGATAAATTCCCAAATTGGGATCCTGGTATTTAAATACAGTGCTAAAATAAAGAATTAATGATGTTATGTTTGATAAGGTTTGGATTCAGGATTCATAGGCAAAATAAAGATTCAAAAATTATATATGTAAACTAGGGGATTCAACCCATCTCTAGTTTTGTATCTGGTCAAAATGTTGCAGCGGGCATCAAAACGCCACCTGAGGAAGTGGATGTGACATTCAAGGATGGTCTGGAATCCAATATGGCTCTTCCTTCAACTGGAGATGAGGCAATGAAAAGACTATTAGGTTGCAAAGGGAAAGATCCTTACAGGTAATTCTTCATCGCAATAAATTAACCTTTGGGAATGTTTGTCTGTGCGGAAATAGGCTTGTTTGGAAGAAAAGGCGAGACATGGATTTGGTTATGTATTGGTGAGAAAATTCCCACCTTAAAAGATTGAAAATATTGAGAAGGCTTGTATTACTTTAGTACTGTAACATGAGACAACATCTGCATTAGGTGTTTGGGCATGAAGTGCAACAGGCTCATTGTGGTTGATATCAAAACAATGAAGAAAAAAAAATAATCAAGAAACAGGAAACAACGGTATCTAAGTGACCATACTTATCTAACCATACTGCGATAGTCCACTTGGTGTTTTACTCTCTTTTGCTGAAGAAGAAGAAAAGAGCTGATGTACCCAGAAAATTTCACAATTATGTGTTTTGTTGGGATTTTTATTGTGTACTTGGAGGCCTATAGTTTTCTGGTAAGGGTGTCTTGCTCTTCTATCTTCCTTTCAAGGTTTATAATAACTCATGATGTCAATTATAGACTTTAAATATGATTCAAAATGAGGTGGCCCAATGGCTAGATAATTTGTTTCTATTAAACTTCTCTAACCTTTTCTAACCCTTTTTTCACAATGTTCTCTAAATATTATAAACACATAAGAAACCTACCCACACAACAACAATATTAGACTTTAAATATAGTATTTTAGCTGTAAATATTTTTTATTGATGAAGCTTCTTAATGGTCGAAGCTGGAACTTTTTTGAAGCTAAGTCAAAGCTGATATTTTTCTTGAAGCCAAGTCAAAGTTTCAAAATTTCGCACAACCCTATTTGACATATTAATTCTGTTATATTTCCTATGTTTGTGTTGAAAGTTATATGGATTCCTTAATACCCATGTTGTGACTGTTGCAGTATCCTGGGGGTAACCCCCTACTGCCCAGATGACGATATCAAGAGGTATTACAAGCGACAAGCATTCCTCGTACATCCCGACAAGAACAACCAACCCGGTGCTGAGGAGGCATTCAAGATCCTGGTGCATGCATTTGAACTTATTGGAGAACCGGTAACGCTCATTTATTCTGAAAAGCTTGTTTACTCGTAGTTATTTCATAAATATTATTGAATTCATAAAACCAAACAGATTTATATTTGGATGAAAGTCTCAATCTCACATTAAACTCATACGTTTAAAATAATCTTGTTTGGGTTATTATCAAGTAAATACAATATTAATTTTTTTAATACATCACTAGGCTAAATAATGGATATGGGTATAAGGGATAACCAAAATACTCACCTAGATAGGTCTAGTGTAGAAATTGTATATATACACCTTTAACACAAACATATTTAAAAAGGTGTGTTATTCACACATGTTCTAAATCTTATTAGAAAGAAGAAAAATTGCGTCAAACAACTGTTTTGAATTTAACATTTAAAAGCTGATTGAATGAGAAGGCATACACACCAGAACATTGTAGGTCTCAAAGTTCACAATTAAAAACACAACACATAATTATATAATTTTTCGGTGTATATCAGTCCCCTTCCTCAGCGAGGAGAGTAAAACACAGATTGGACTATGGCAGAATGGATAGAGGTTGGTCTTTAGAGGCCTACAGTTTTCTGGCCTTTCCCTGTTATCAATGTTTAATCAAATATAACTGTTTGGTTCCATTTTTCCATAGGTTATTTGGAATAAGGTTGTAAGTTAAATCATGGGTTAAATTAGGAGAGATAGCCAGCACACTTACCCCAATGAAACTGGAATAGCATTGTTATTATGAAATACTAAAAAAACACAAACATATTTTTAAGGACAAACTTTCACTGCCACAGACAGCTTCTTCAGGTTAAGAGAGTAGTAGACTCTGCACTCTTTCAACCTGAAGAAGCTGCAGTGAATGTTTGTTCTTTAAAAATGTGTGTGTATATTTTAGTATCTATTTAAATAATCTCTACTGGAGTAGACTCATGTAAGTGTGTTGGATACTAATTTTAAATCATAAACCCTGTTTACAGACTCTGTATCCATAAGGTGTGTTTTTGACCGTAAGAGATTGACTTAAACTAACATATTCCTCTGTCTACAGAGTCCTGATTCTTAAGCTTGTGTTTTCGGTTTCTCTATCGATTTGCTGCTTGCTGTTAGCTATTAAATTTCAAAATGTTTTTTTGGAGTATGTCTCTGACTTTCTAATTGGTTGGTATTGTCAAGTGATTAAAGATACGGACTATGTAGACGGGATTAAAATTGATAAGGACTATTGAGTAGTTATTAAGTACTATAAGGATACTGAGTTTACAGACTTGCAGACAACTCTTTACCCAGGCAAGTGTAGTGTATTATCTTTAACCAGTATAAGTGAGGTAGAATAATTCGGGGGTGGTGACCCAAGATCCATATTTTTTCCCACCTTTGCACCAAAACATACAAAGGGGAGAAAAACCCATTTGAATATATTTGTATTGTAGCTAGTGTTAGTAACATGTTGGGGTACTTAGGAACGTCGCAAGGCTTATGACCGTCGCGTGGCAGAGACTCAACAGGTAGAGCAAGCCTGGAGTGAGCTGAGTGATCTGCTTTCTCAACTGCACCAGAAGATGGAGTATGCAGCCAACACTATCAGGTACAAAACATTATGTTTTTAGTAGTCTTTCAATTTGTTTGCCAGTAATGCATCTAGGTAACTAGTGATCAAAGATCATGAAAATAGAGTAAAACTATTGTAAAGTGTAAACTATTGTGAAGGCAGAGCTAACTTGGAAAGATGTTAAACCTACTTTTTTAATACTCTCTTAATACTTTTATCTTCTCTTCACTGTTCTTATTTAAATAAACATGTCCGATGAAGCTATCTGTGATAGGGAATGATTCAGGAAGTGCACATTATATAAACACTTAGTAACATAAATATTCCTTTCAGACCAGAGAATATATGTAATTAATTATAATAGATCCAATAGAATATGGGAATTAAATATTTGGCACTGTGTTATAAAATCAATCAATTTCTCAAATAAAAATAAATATATCTATAAAAGGTCAACATAAAGAATTTCCTACTTAACAAACATAAAACATATTTACTTGCAAATTCTTCCTTTCTATCAAATATACTTAGTATTTTTGGTATTTATAGTTGGATAATAAAAATAGGACTGCTTCTGTGGTCTAGGACTGCTTCTGTGGTCTAGTGATCACATTTCCTGGTTACAGATTCATGAGTAGCTTCTTGAATAAACAAGTATCAGCTATGGTCTAGAAAATTGAGATTAATGGCTGGAGGGTTCGTTGCGCCGACCACATGACATCCTCTATCCACAAATGTTGGCCCTATCGTTGCTTAAGGTGGCAGTCGCTCGGTGGATATAGCTCACTTGTGGACTCACACCCTAGATTTTTTTAATATACTTAATTGAAGTTGAAGACATTTTACTAAACAGACCCAGTCTCAAGCTAGAAACAATGATGATAATGATTAGACAATTTATAAAATTAATTTATTTGACAATCTCATTAGTACATTCTTAATACACGCTAAAAACAAATTTAAGAAGGAAAACAGAAGTACCCGGATTTTCAATGGCCCTAAATTAAGACCTCCTGAATCGAAGGCGGCTGCTTTATCTGATAGCTCATGATCTTAATTGATTACGTGTATGTAGCAGACAATTTCCACATGCCCATCATGAACTCTGTCTTAAAATATGAGTGAAGAATTGCCCTGGGCACGAAACAACGCCTTAATAGCTCAATTGTAAGAGTATTAGAATACTAATCCAAAGGTCCTGGGTTCGATTCCCATGTTTGGGTGTCATTTTTCAATTTAAAGTAAATGCAATGATAGCGGTGTATGATGGAAGTAAAGCATGCGTTAAGAGAGTGGATGGACTTGTGAGCGAATGTTTTGACATTGAACGAGGTGTTAGACAAGGTTGTGTTATGTCTCTATTGTTGTTTAATGAGTTCATGGACAAGTATATGAAGGATGCTTGTGAGGACGCAGTTGGTGTACAAATTAACAATGTGAGTGGGAGAGTGCTGTTATATGCAGATGATGCCATATTAATGTCTGAGAATGAAAATTACTTGCAGATTGCATTAAATCATGTGAATGTGGCGACAGACAGAATGGATCTTCGTATAAATGCTTCCAAAACTAAGGTGATCGTTTTATGATAAGGACAGATCAGGAAATGATTGTCAACTTATTATAAATGGAAAACTGTTTGAACGAGTGAATGATGTTTGTATATGGGCAAAATGTTCTGTAAAAATGGAATGATAGGTGGTGAAATCGACAGATGGGTGAATGCATCTCGGAGAATAGTTGGATGTATGTGGACTGTTGCAAAGTTGAAGTTGAAGTTGTTTGGTAGCAAGTGGACTCTATAGTTTTTGCATCACAAAACCACGGCGCCAAAACAACACAGTAAACATAGTTCAAAATAAAACAAAACAATATACAAATATACAAGCCCCAAACAGAAGTAGTATCAAAAGAGGCCAAGATGGCAGAATATAAAAGTGTGTTAACGTCAACATTGTTTTATGTATGTGAAGCGTGGGTTTGTTAGGAGATACACAAGAAAAAGGTGAATAGGGTTGGAATGAGATATCTAAGAAATGTGGAAAAACTCGTTTGGATAGAGTCATTAATAATTGGATGCTAAAAATGTGTGGTTTCAAAGGGAATTCAATAGGTATTTGTGAAAGAAGCGTCTAACGTTTGTTTGGGCATGTTGAGAGGATGAGTGTGGATCAAGTGATGAAAATATATGAAGGTAAAGGGTGGGGATCAAAAGTAGGGGGTAGACTATGTAAGATGGGGTTAAGTGTTTTAGACGAATGTTTGAAAAAGAGAAACATTAGGCGTTTTAAGAATAAAAGAGCTTGTATGACTCTGTGAATAGATGTTGTTGAAGTGAAGGGAGTGTGCAAGGATATGTTAGTGTGGAGAAAGTTAGTGAGGATGGATTAAGTACAGAGTTTTTTTTTTTAGCTATATGCAAAGTTCTTGCCTACCTCAAACACCCTTATTTAAATATTTCAACAGTAAACATGGTGTGTTACTGACTTGACTTCAAAGTTGGTAAGAAATAATTGTGTTTGTTCAGGTGCACCAACTGTGGCAAGAGACATCGCCGTGTCAATGTGGACCGACCTTGTTATGCTGCTCGCGAGTGTGCACAGTGCAAGATTCGCCATGCTGCAAGAGAGGTAATATTTTAAACATACATCATTATATAATTGTATAAAATGAGGCACAAATTTAATTAGAAAATATTGACACATATTTAAAACATTGGCACATGGGATCTTATGCAAGAGGGTTAGACTTAACATCCCAGAAAAGTTGCTCTTTGGAATAAAAAAATTGAAATGTTTGTAAACTAGAGATGGGCCACTCGAACACACCGAATCCTGACAATTATTCGAAGATTCAGTGTTTTACTGGATTCGATGGTCGAATCGTTCACCTCAAAAACAAAGCATAATATTTTGAATTCAAAAATTTCTAAGTTAGGCCTACTTGAAAACCACAGCTTATCGGTAGTCATTATTTTGTCGGACGAAAGAGATAAGCACGAATAAAATCTTTTCTTTTTAATAATAATTGTTTGATATAGAAAATCTAACATACCTAATACCCTACCCTCCCACCTCTATCGGAAACTTGGACTCAAAACATTTCAGCGCATGCTCACTTCTTAAACTTTCACCTCACGAACAATCTTGTAAATATTTTAATGAACACATTCAAACTCTTCAAAAACTGAAAATCAAACTATAATAATTACAAATAAACTCGAAATAGATAAAACAAGTTATGGCCTTTTTTAAACAGAACTAAGAACACATTACATACAATACAAAGTCAGCCGCCATGACGTATATGTTTACTTACCAGAGCGATGTTTAAATAAACATTAGTTAATTCTTACTACCCAACTGGTTTTAATTATCACAACTATGCAAATAACCCCAATTTATATGATTTGGTGAAGTTAGATATTTTTGTTGGGTTTCATGAAAAATAAATACTCTCAACAGTTAGACATAGATAAAATTGTTTATTTATGCTTACTGGCCTATGTATTGTATATAAATTGTTTTTCTAAAATCGATTCAGGTAATCTGATCACTTAGTAAGTACTATCGAGTTTTAAAAATCAAATAACGACTTGCTAATTTATAATTTCTTTTTAAATTGTATTACTATTTAAAAAAAATATATCATTGTAGTAATTGTAAAAATATTCAAACATAGTCCTGCCCAATAAAATGGGAATGAACTTATTGCAAGAGTCGAAAATATGTTAGTGTTTTTAAATAGAAGGTATTCTCAAAAATCAATAAATCGCAAGAATCAAATATATTTCTTGTTTTCTACTTGAAGATAATAATATATATATATAAAAGAAAATAATAATAATACATAGGCATTGTTGAGGTCACTATTTCCAATATATATTTAATTGTTAAGCATGTTGTTTTAGTATATTTAAAAAAAAGCTTTGTGTTTTTATTTTTGCTTTCGTTTTAAAATAAATTATAATCCTTCAATGATGACTAAAGTTGATCAAAAGGTAACTAGGCCTAATCTGTTTGTTTATTTCACACGTTTTTTTAGAAACTTAACTCATTCTATCAAGACTTAAAAATAACTAAACTACATTCAAATTTTGATGGATTTGATTTTTAAACTAATATAAGTCTATATTGTTTAATTTGGCTGGATTTTAACCAGTACTTTGCGATGGGTGGTTGGGGTTGATTAAAATTGAAATCATAATTCAAATAAATCTTAATTTAGAGTTTAGACCTATATTGTCTAATGTAGGTATATTTGTAAATCATTAAAAATTTTAACAATCTGCTAGGATTCAGATCCAAGATTTGAGATTCGAAAATAAAATGTAGATTTGGATTTGAGAAGTGGATCTTATCCATCTCTATTGTAAACACATTACAATAGATTAAAAAATAAATATTTTATACAATTTTATCATATTTTTAGTGGCATTATAACATGCCTACTACTCTTTATTTTATACGATATTTCAACATTAAATGATATATAAATTTAAATAGTTCTCGGTCATCTATAAATTATCAAAAATTCTCTATAATTCTTCATATTACAATTTAATTCCTGAAACTATCGTTTTCCATTATTGCCATAAGATATTAGACTACCTCCTGAACCCAAACAACATTGAAAGAGTATGTCCTGCTTGCATATCCCTAGCATATGATTATCTAGAAAACTTACCGCAATGACCCGAAAATAAGCCGCACTTTTTTTACCAGAAAAGCTTTTATATAAACTTAATGCGGGCTATAATCACACTCTTAGATAATAAGTACCCAATTTTGTATCTTTAAGATGTGCATATAGTAATATCGGTATATATCGAAATAGATACTCATCGCCACAGCTGATGGTGGAATATGCCACATAAATTGATGAACCTTGATATTCTGTGTGTCTTATTTGTGACAACAAAAAGATGTCTACCAAAACTTTCAAGATTAGTTTATTCAATACATTCTACTGGCATATATTTTACTAATATAGGGGACAAAGTGGATTTTATTTGCCTTATAAAAATTTAGCTGCATTATGTTGATCGAAGCTGCTATTTTCTGATGAGATAATTTAACCGAATGTACTAAATTCGAAAGTGATAAGATGGCAGATCATATTGAAAACAATTTTACTGTAAATATTTGTTTTACTATGCAAGTGATCTCAATTTAACTGTAAATATTTATTAGTCTGTACAAATTATCTAATTTTAACTGTAAATACAATTTTTGTTTTTCCTCTTCAAGTGATTTAATATGAAGTGATCCCATTTTCAGTATAAATATTGTTTTTCATTTTTAAGTGATTTATATAAAGTGATTTTATTTTAAATGTATATTTTTTTCTCTGTGAAAATAGTTGCATATTCGGGGTGCGGCTTATATTTGGGGGCGACCTATTTTCGGGTCAATACGGTACTTTTTGTATATTAATTTTTGATGTTACACCAAAATTAAATATCCATTCTGAGGATGGAATTAGTGATGAGCACAATTGAGTGAAAGTACTCAAGTATCTCGATAGTGTACGGTAATAGGCTTAACTCAAGTATTCCAGAAATATTAGAGTAAAACTACCTGGGCCGCTTTTATTGGTTCTTTTTTCTTTAGCTTCAAAGCGAGTGAGAATTAACCATTAATATTTTTTTATATATCTTTATTCATTATGAGTGTTTGTTTATATTATTATTATTAGTTAATTTTATTTGATTTTGAATTAGTTTCTAAGATTATTTGGATAATTGTTTTTCTCACAAACCTCTTGAGCAATAATGTCTTAACAGACTGTCATTGAAACATACTTGAGTGAAGTTTTTGCTCAAAATTACTCTAGTATTCGATGATTGTAAAAAAGAATTGGTTACTCAATAGTTAGAATAGTTACTGGATGTTTAAGTTTTTAAGTGCACTGTTGTAGCATTTTGATTCCTAAATCTTAGACCAAAATAATAACTTCCTAAAGGGCATGTTTAATTTCTTTGTTTTAAAAACAACACTGAATTGGACATAGCAAAGTCCCCTTACACACATATGAAACATAAATTTAAGGACTTTTCAAGGCGTTTTCAAGGACTAAAACTGTTATTTCTTGTACTGCCTAAAGCTAAACACTTCAACAAAAAAGATTATAAACAGTATCAAATTTTAAATAGATGGAAAACAATAACTTCTCACTAAATTTAATGAACATATAGGACTATAAAAATATTAATTTTACTTTGTTGTCACTTCACTCTCCTTGGTCTATTGGTTAGTGCAGTCATTCTATATTCAATAAATATTGTAGTATGGCTAGAACTGGGGAATTTGAGCGCTAAGGTGGATGGGAGATGAAATAATAGCTATTGGTGGGCATTTTAGTGCAAAACTGTAACTTTAAGCACTTAAAAGTGTTGATAGGTAGTCAAATATAGTAAAAGAATGATTAAAAATGACAGTTTTAAAGCAATTTACAAGAAAATGATCAATGCACATAAATTGAGATTTTTAAATATATGAAATTAAAGAAAACATCGTATTTCATCTACAGTAGTGCTAATGCATTTGTCAGAGAAGTTAATACTGCTTCCCCTTATCCAATAGGTGCGACTATCTCTGAACTGATGACGCAATAACAAATAAAACAAAAGCAGCGGAAAGAGCAGTGGAAAGTAAAGTAAACAGGAGAACAACAGCTAACACTTGATCAAAAAGGATGCACTAGATATTTTTTGCCCCATTACTTCTTGAATCACGGTCTTTACAACCATTATTCACAACCATTTCAAAAATAAATACTGAAACCTGGAAATTCCAGGACGTTTCAATGCCCAGAGCAATTTAAGGACTCTACCTGGCCTTGAACAAGGACCCTATGAACCCTTGTCCTTACTGGACAATTTTGCGCCAGTATATATAATAATTATTTATATTTTTTCTTGTATAAATAACTTAATGTTATTAAGCTAAACAGTTAAAGCAACTTTCACGAGTGTTATGTTGGTGTTTGTTACAGGGAGACATTTGGGCAGAAAGCTCTATGTTTGGTTTTCTGTGGCACTACTTTGCGTGTATGGACGGTGCAGTTTATGACATCACAGAGTGGGCAGCGTGCCAGGCTGAAAACCTACGACACCTGCGGGCCAACACACACAATGTGCAATACCGCATTGTACTGGGCAAGCAGCAGGCACAGCAATCTTCCTCGTGGCACCATCGACATCGATCTTCTCAAAAGTTTGTTGAGCACATTATTCCACCATAATTAGGGTTACTTGTTAATCACGTGCAGTTAAAGGGATCACCTACATTTATATCTTGGGGATGCTGAAGTAGGTAGTGTTGCCACACAAACAGTAGCCTTTGCAGCCACAAGGGTTTCCTCGTCAGAATGGTTGGCAGAATATTGTCAAGATCAGCTACTAAGCAAACTGGCATCTTTTTGTAGAACTGGTAGGCAAATATGAACATTGTGGTGGCTGTGCTCTGAACTCGTATAAAAATTTCAAATAAATTAAAAATTACACATGGACATGCCAATCGAACCTACCACTAAGCTATACAGGGATCTGTTTGTGCTCAAGGTCATTCTTCACTTTAGTTTAAGGCAAAGTTTGTGATTGACATGGGAATATCATCGACTTCTAGGAGCTATCATTAATATCACAACCACGGCGACTCATTTGTGGCTTTATAGTGCCAATAGTACTTATACATTGAGATAAGCATTGGCACACTAAGTCAAAGTTCTTGGGTTGGATTTTGTGTCCAGGGGTCATTTTTCAATTTATTCGAATATGATTCAGTAATGTCAGAATTCCATAGTTGTATAGTTAGACAGCGGAGGAACACTGTACAGTAAAGTACCGTATCTACCCGAATCTGAGACAAGCTCCAATTTTTAAGTGGTTCTGGATAGATTTTTTGTAAGTGGTATTTATTTTAGTATGAATGAAGAAAATAATAATTATGGAAGACTTATTTTATATTGTTAAAAAAATTTTTTTTATCTCAAAAACAAAAGCCCTATGTTGACCTAAAATCAAATTAGGGTTGCAGAGTTGCTAAGGAATTTATTTTTGGTAGCAAATATTGCTTTTGCATAAGAAGGTTAGCTTTGAAAAAGTTTCATAAAAACAATGAGAATTTAATTTTTATTATGACAAATGATGATTGTTGGGGAAGATCCCATTCTTCTACATACCCTACTACCCCTAAATACTAACCAAGGACTCGATTATTAATACGCTAGCTTCTAAAACGTGACACTTTCACTTTCACATTGATGTACAGAAATTAAAATAATATAAAGTAAAGAGATATACGAAGAAATCAAAGGACAAATATACAATAAACTGTTGCTTTTATAAAGCAAAG
Organism: Timema cristinae; assembly: GCA_039000515.1. Classification (NCBI taxonomy): domain Eukaryota; kingdom Metazoa; phylum Arthropoda; class Insecta; order Phasmatodea; family Timematidae; genus Timema; species Timema cristinae. The sequence continues at coordinate 24,185,263 of JBCFYV010000935.1, forward strand.
ATACACATTTCACATGTTGCAAAAGATCTAATCGATAAACACAGCTGCTATGAATTACCATGAAAGTCAACCACCATAACAGCCGAGCGTAAAAAATTAGTGTTAATTAAACAAGCATCTTTGTTCTTATAATTTAAACCCGATGATCTAAGAACATCTAATCAAAGATAATAGTTTAATTGATATAGTTCAAAAGTTTGATATTTTGTGGAGTTTCACAAATTAAAACTCCAGTTTGGCATCGCTAAAATTGTCTAGTAAACTCTACATATTATTGATTGTTTGTTTAAAATAGAGATTTCACGATATCTGTTTTTCTCGATTCCAATTCCTAAGTTCAACCTCGATTCTGATTCTTGAACATTTCCTTTTTCATTGGACTCGACCATTTCAACACATGTTGTTTGAAACTTTAATCTCACAATCTAATAAATGTTTACTAAAAGACAAAAATTCTTCAAAACTGAAAATCAAAACCAAGAATTCAAATAAACTCAACATGAAAACAATAAATTGCAGATTGTATAAAGGAAAGAAGAATACATTTCACACTTTAAAATTTTTTTAAGTCGTCTGCCATAACTGATCCTACGCAATTTAGCTCATCAGAAATTAGTGATGAAGTTTTGGCAACGATATATCAATAATCAAGTGAATTAAAATAAATATAACGGTATTTTGCTTGATTTTTATTAACTATGTTGATTTTTGTTCTATTTTTATTACACTTGTCTTATTCAAAGAGATAAATAAATCATTAAAAAGTGAAAAGCGGCAAAGAATATAATTACAGGAGAGCAGCCATTTTAATTTGATAGAAATATCGTGGCTTTCAATATACATGTTGTGACATATCAATTAATGATAGATATACTGATATGACGGAAAATTGCTATCCCTAGTCTACGTATTATATATCAATTGTTTGTCTCTATGAGGCAATTTTAAGGCTCTGCGAGTACTCTTATTTTGAGCTCATCGCTTAAGCTAAAGATCGAGTTTGAAAGTCTTGTAAGCACGTAATTTTTTACTTTATATACTAAATAATCAATTTTTAAAATGCAATAGGAAACATAGTCTATTTAATTGAGATAATATCTGCATTCCCACTTATAAATCATTTGGTTGCTTAACAAATTACTAAAAATTAATTTCAATTTTAACATTAATAACGTAATATAGCTTTAAAACCATTGTCGACCGGTAAATTTATTCATTATTTTTTCATTTTATCCATTTTGAATTATACTTGATTGAAGTTGTTTACTTGTGTTGCCATGACAAAGAAATGAAAAAAAAAATAGCTAAGAAGATTACTACATAATTGAATGATTATTTTTACTATTTTTAACTGGCCCCTTTCTAAAATAATAATGTATGTTAAATTAAATATCAAGAATATATTATTATACCAAATGTTTTCAAACTTAAGCTATTTAAAACTCTCATTAATTAATACATTTAGCTACAAAACTAACCCTAGTTTAGTAACTACTTAGTTATAGAATTATGTTGGTTAACCTGTTTAAAATCAATGTTGATCTTATTTTTTTCATACATATTTTACCAAACTTATTTATATTAAAAAATCATTTAATATTTCATATTGTTTGCTAGAAATATTATTTTATTCATATTAGTTTTAATTTTAAAGTCTCAGCATCAACTTTTATAAGGATTAAAAGTTGAATTGAAGTAAATTTTTCAATAAAATAATGTCTAAAGAGAGCCTGTACAATGCACATGTGCAACTGCACATAAAGGAATGGAAATGGTGCAGAAGACGTAATAATGCATAATTGCATTAAGGAATAATAAACGAAATAGGAAACATTTCAAATTTCTTTGTTTATGATTCTTACGTTTTCTTATAGGGTAAATTAAGTTACTAAAGCATATTTTGGGAAAATATTATCTTATTAAAACATTGATACATTTTATCAATAAAGTGTAGAAATAATCTACAATAATGTAAAGTGATAGTGAAGGAAGCCAACCTGAAAGGATATTTAGGTTAGACCTAGATATAAACAAACACACTTCTTCCCCACTTCTTCAAATTTACACAGTTGCACATTGTTTTGAATTTTCGGAAAAAGTAATATTCCTGAAAATTAAAATTAATGTGCAACTGTGGAAGTTTCAAAGAATTGGAAAGTGTAACAGGTTAAGAAAACATGAAGAGAAACGTGTGTTTGTTCCTATCTAGACCTAACCTAACTATCCTTTCAGGTTGGCTTCCTTCACTATCACTTTCTTTACATCACTGTACAGTGTTTCTATACTGTTTTGTTAAACATTTTCAAGCCACATGCACTTGTCCATTTTATTAACTTTTTTTATAATTATTGTTGGTGTAATTTTAATTTTTTTTATTAGATTTTTATTTGAATGTTGTTTCTATTATTAAATTGTTTTTTATAAGTTTATTTCTGATTTAAAAATGGATATTTCCAGTGTTTAACTTTTTTTTTTACAGTATTTACGCTTTATAAAAATGAATGCCATTCATATTTTAAGAACATGTCTATTAATATACTTAATCTCGAAATCTTTCAGAAATACTCGACACTAATGAAAAAATCCAAGCTCGCATACCCCTAGGCAATTTCATTATATTTGGAAGATGGCTCTTGAAAGGTGGATAGAAACATATAAAAGGGACGAACACAAAATGGCTTTTACATTGAAAAGAACAACACAGTTCACACTTTGCATTGCTGCCAATCGACAAAGAGGTTGACGATCGATTTTCTTTAAGAAGCAACCGTTACCTCTTTGTCCAATGGCAGTAATGTAAAGTGTGAACTGTGTTGTTCTTTTCATTGTAAAGGCCATATTGTGTTTGTCCCTTTTATATGTTTCTATCCCCCTTTCCTGTACCTTCTTCCAAATATAATATCGATTGTTTGTTTCGAATTGATTCATATATTCTGACAGTCTCACTTAACTACTACTTCTTTTTAAATGTGTCAAAGTTGTTAAGTTTTTACCTTTTGCTACTGTCATAAGGTTAGGTCGAATTATATTCGAGACCATTTATTTTTCATTTAGATCTCGTTTGATTGTGAGGGCCACATTCAAAATTGAAAATACTGAGGAGGCTACACTAAAAAATATATATACTCACCATCTCAAGTGAAAAAGAATTAAATTTTAATATCTTCACTATTACAAAAAGAAAACTAAGATTACCTACAATTTTAAGACTTTTTTTTTTTTGCATAAATATGAAACCTTCTATTGGAATAATGGTGGTGAAGTTGCTTTCATACTTGGTAGCAAATATGTGTCTATAAGACAAGATCTTTTGGAAGTCTCTTTCTTTTCATAATAGAAAACAACGGGTTACACATTTGTGTGTGCCATTTGCCATATTTGATTTGCAAATATAAACATTTTAAGGATTAGGTGTGTAAAGATAATTTTTGGTACGCCAACCTTTATTGCTAGATTTTCTCATATAATAACCAATTTGCAAATATAACATAATAATCCAAAAATTGTGTATTTTTACAACATTTATAAGATTTTAAATTGGGCCACATCACTTGTTGGTCCATCAAAGGGCTTACGGACAGCACCGGATCATGAATCGGGCCACACATGATCTGCAAGTTGGTCATGCCTACTATAAAGCCTCGACAGCTACAGTAACGATTGCGAGACACACACAGTCCACACTGAACTTTGCACCTACAGGCAGTCCCCTACTTCATGGCGTCTCCCATAAGTTGGATTTTTTGGAAACAGTTAATAGAATATTCAAATTACTGAAGCATATGTTTTGTTGTACTATAGTGACCCAAAAATATAATCCACTTTTTTCCCCCAATAACATCCTTTATAAAACAAGGTGGCTACAGACAGAAAAAAACTTTGTGTAGTCAATGAATTTGATAACTGAATCAGGGAAAAGTCAAAGAATTAACCCTAAGACAGGGAAAATTAGTCATTATCTACAGCAGCCATTCTTTGTCTAATGGCAGCAATGTAAAGTGTGAACTTTGTTCTTCTTTTCAATGTAAAAAGCCATATTGTGTTAATTCCCTTTTATATAGTATTTATATCTACCTTTCCTCTACCTTCTTTAGGTCAATGCCTTAAACTTTTTTTTAATATTGAAAGTACTATACTTTTGGCAAAGAAAGCAATAGGCCAACCTTTCCTTTGAAATGGAATTTCAGCTTCCACAGTCAAATTCAGACTTAACCTGACTCCTTGTTTGTTATCAGTGAACCAGACCTGGAGGACTTCCTGAGCAACCTCTACAGTCAGCCCGGCAGTGGTAGCAGCGAGGGCGCCACAGAGCAAGCCCGCACTCGCAAGAAGAGCAAGCGCAAGAAGTGAGGAGTTTACTTGATTCGAATCAGAGAAAGGTGTTCATTCTATGTTAGTTCTGTTGCTTGTAACATGTACAGCTATTATTCACTTATTTACATTGTAACTCATGTTGATTGGATTTTACTTGATTGACAAGGTTTCTCATTAGATTTTTATAAAATGTGACACAAGAAATGTATATTGTTTACATTTTATATATATATTACGTATACATATAAGTTTGATCAATACTTTAGTTTTCCTACAACTATATTTTGAATATGCCTTAAAAACAATTACTTTACTCTCTTCTTCAAAAAGAAAAATAGTTGGCCAAGACTGGTAAGTTAAAAAAAAAGTGTTCAAATTTTTGTTGTTGAAAATAGTGAATGAGGCCATATAACTGTTGGTGCATAATGCAAGTTTCTATAATCTACATCTGAAAAAACTGGTGCTTCCGGATCGCGTGTCCGGGTCTCTTGGGGCTAACCCTAAATCTGGCCCTGATTACTCAGTGTCTATCATAAAATCGTATATATTTTTAATTTTATCTACCCCCTAAGATGTCTTTGCGAACTCCAGGTTGAATACCCGCTGTTCTATTGTACTATTATTAGAGATGTGCGAGAACCAATTTTTCGGTTTGAGAATGGAATAAGCAAAATTATTTAGAACCAAAAATAAACCAAGGATAAAAGCTCTAGCTCGGGTATTTATTTTCAACAATCATAAGACACTGCCTTATTTCATACAAAAATACAAACTGTATCCTTTGTTGTTTGTACCTTTTTTTTTTTAGTTTTTACAATCAAAAACACTAGGGGTGTGCAAAGTCCACTTTTTCATTTCAAAGTGAACTCGAATCAAATATATGAAATATTCTTGAAGCTAAATCAAAGTTTGAATATTTTTTTCATTTTTTCAGGTTTAAAAATATATTGTGCTTTTTAATATATATTTTTATGAATTAAAATCATTAATCAAATATTTTTTACACATTAATGTAATATCTCAAAGCTGATATTTTTAGTTTTTCGGAGCTCAGCACAACCCTAAAACACTACCTGGAGATCTAGTTTACATTTTTTAAAAACTCTCTCTAATGATAATACACAATGGGGTACCTCTAAATGTTCCTTAATGAAATAACATGCTGAAGAAGTGTTATAAAATCATGTTGGATCTTTTTTTTTTTAAAGCTCATGATACATTTTCTTGTAAACTTGAAATATTTTCGGTCTCGCGCATATTTTAATGGATATAGTAAAGTAAATGAAGTGTTAATTTTGGATCTGCACGCTCAAGTGTCTTCATGCAGTTCAGTTTTGAATAAATGTTTCACAAAGCTTTGAGGGGAGTTTGCAGTAAATAACACATATTAAAATAATATTTGTGTAATTTGAAATAAAACTACCCTACCAGCTCTCATAAACAAAATTGCCCATCATAACCATTAACCATGCTTGTGTGTATTGTAAAAACTCGTTAATTTAACACTTAATCTTTTGCATTAAGAACTCGAGATTTCATGTTGCTTTCAGAAAGTCAGTTTTATTCAAATATTTGAAAAAATTTTAGAGTCAAATTATTTTCTCTCAAAATTTTTAACTCTTGTAGAGCTATATTAAATAATTATAGTAAAAACCTAACAACCAGACCCTAGAACATTAATTTACTCCCTGAGCTGAATATGAAGTTACATTACAAAAACAAAATGTTATCATTTGGATACACTTTTCTATTTTCCATTGAAATTCTTTCATGTTATTAACAGTGAGAATTAAGTAAAGAAAAATCTTAACCCTGTGGGAAATTTAAATTGTTTTAATTGTCAGGCTTTGTAACATTTTACTCCTCTCGCCACTTAACATTGGTCCATTCAAAGTTGTATTCATGTGTACGTAACTATTAAAATCAATAACACAAATTTGAATCATCAGCATACACAGTTTCTAGCCACTTGTCGGGTCTGTTTGTAACATAAGCACCTCCCTCATCTCCTTTCTTCCCAACACCTCCACACTCCATTCAGCCATTTTCCTCTTCCTCCTCGATTCATTATCCAACATCTCCTTGGTATCCCCTTCTCCATCCTCCCAACATGGCCACACAATTTTGAATACCAAAAATTAGGGGTGTCTGAAGTGCACTTTTTTAAATTTGAAGCGAACTTGAATTGAATATATGAAATATTCTTGAAACTGGATCAAAGTTCTATTTTTTTTTTTTGTCAATGGGTTTATGCTTGAAAAAATATTATATTTTAGTCATTTAGATAACTTTATGCACTAAATTCACTTGGAAAATGTTTTATTGCACAATAGTTTATACTATTTGGTTTTATTATGATAAATCAACCTACAATTTAATTAATCTTTTTATACTAAGGGAAATTGATGAAACTAAAGAAAAAGGAAAAATAAACTAAGAGTAAATTTGATGAAAGTCCACCTAGGGAAAGAGGTAAAATGTGGGTAGAATACAATGCACAAAGGTGACATCTTCTTTATACTTCTCGTCTACTATAGAAGACAAAAGAAGGGAAGAGGATGTCACCTTTGTGCATTGGATTCTTCCCACATTTTCCCTCTTTCCCTAGGTGGGCTTTCTTCATCAAATTTACTCTTAGTATTATATTTTTCCTTTTCCTTTAGTTTTATCAATTTCCTTTATTATAAAATTATTTAGCCATTGGGCCACCTCATTTTTTTAAATTTAATCAATCCAGATTTATTAACTTGAATATTAATTTGTAATGCATATAACAACTTAGATTGCAATAATTGACAATAAATTAGCAATTTTTGCTGTCAATATTTTTGTTAGCGAAATATCTAAGCAAGAATTTTTCCCAGTCGAATTAGAAGCCGACACTTGTTTCGAAGCCCAAGTCAAAGCTTTGCACACCCCTACTAAAGATAATGGCACATTTCCACCAATTCCTAGTGTAGCTCACGATTTTATCCATAAATTCGGTGCCATACGTAGGATGAGACGGAATCTTAAAACTCCAACCCCTCCCTCACAGTAGAAACCTTCTAAGCGCCCACTATGTTGCTCTCATATCAGCCACCACAACAAACATACAAAACTGAAATTGCAGTTTTACTCTCAAAATTTAAGTAGTCGCAGACTAATATTACTGTAGTTTCACACGTTCGCTGTAAAAAGAGAGCAGTTCTGATATTTGGTAATGTGACAGCCTTAATCCAATCACAACTAGTCCACCTGGCCAGTGTAGCCTGCACTGCTCAAGTAGAGATAATTTCAACTTTCCCAGCACTTCTACAGAAAACCGGCCAAGAAGACCCGATCAGTGCATGCACAAACTTTCAAACATGCATTATTTATAAATACAGCACATTCTCAAGATGGCAAATCTCAAAAGTGATGATGACAAACAGTTTATTGGAAGCCATGAGGTTTATCGATGACAAAATCAAACCAAGGCAGTAAGTAAAACATCTAAATTTATTTTATGCATAGTAACTTGCACTGATATTTAACTTTCAATGCATCATGGGTAAATAGAGATTCCCAACTTTCTGCGAGTATGTGAACAGCTGCACCTCTACAAGGTGCGATTTCACTGTACTGCTTTCAAATTTCAGCGTACGTGTGAATTCACCTTTAAGGTCCTGAATTTGTTATGTGTATATTATTTGGCAAGTCACCAAGATTTTTTTTTAATGTTGTACTGAAAACTAATATAATTGTATATGAATGTGAAAATGACTATGTGATATTTTTAAGGTACTGGAGAAGACTGTAAAAAAATATCTACTTTGACTTATTTTCTCTGGTATCCTTGAATGTTTTCAATGTGTTTGTTTAGCCTTACTAATCCAGTGACTTAAGTTTATTTTGCTGCATGCTATATTATTTCTTAACCATATGAGAACTATGCTACTACATTGTATGTACCGTCTGATCTAGACATTTGTTGTATGTCAAGTCATTCTTTCACACACTTCTTTTTTGTCATTAATACTGCTCATTTTGCTAATTAAAGTAGATTTATGGTAATTTGTACAATTTTTAGTCCATTATTTGTTCAATCATTCCCATAAGCCACTCCATGATACCTATCACGCCTGTTAAAGACTTGTTTTTTTTTTATTACTGTAAATTATATAAAACCAGTTTTACTCAATTTGGATCGTGGAAGATTTTTAAAGCACAAAAAGTAACTTAGTTTAAACAAATCTGTCAATGTGATAAGGGAAGTACACAATAAAGGGAAGATTTTCAAACATTAAACAATTTTGTGAAGGATAAAATTCTAACATCAAAGTTGGGATTCATGCTGTCAGTTTCACTTGAGTTGGAGCAATCAACCTCTATTGCCATTCATGTTTGCAGATCTAAATAAACTACTTGAGCACTTGATGAACAGAATTATAAAATGTGATGTAATGAATTCAGCAAATACTTCCAAAAAATTGTTAGCCATTGATTTAAAGAAACAATCCAACATGAAATTACTCCCTACTGTAGATGTTGGGTTTGCAGCATCAACAGCTTTGAAAGGAATCAAAGACATCAAAACACTTTAGTTTAGATGAGATTGTCAAAAATTTCAAAAGTTGATCTCTGCAACAAACTTTTACATAAGTGATTATGTGTCCTCTCTCCTACAAAATTGTCAAGGGTGCTGGTTGTCTCTCTTCTGCAGTCATGCTCAATCCATCTGTTGGGACCTTTTTTGTCTGTGAATAAAGAATGTTTGATTGAAAACCTACATGAGGACAGCCTTATTGCTCAACATGTAACTTATGATGCAGTCACTTATAAATAAATCAATTTCAAAAAAGATGATTCATGATGTGAGGAATGCATCAGGAATAAGGAAAGAAGTGCTTGAAAACAAGAAAAAGATTGAAGTCTACTTAAGTCAAAAAGAAAAACATCTGAAGAAATAAGAAAATTATAAGTGTAAAGAAGAACATTTTTGCAGAAAGAAAAGGAAGAGCAGTGTTAGAACATGAAATGCAGAAATTTAAAAAGTTTTGTGGTTGAATTTTAACTTTTGTCTACATTCTACAAGAATATTTTGTTTTTTGGGTTTTATCATCTTGATTTTTAATAATGTTAGGTAACTGCAATTATCTTTATTTCCAAGTAATTTTTATCAACATAATATTTGTTGGTTATTTTTCAATGAAGATTATGTATCTTTATTACTATATATTTACTAAACAAATTTACTATCAAAAATATAACTTGTGAAAAGTATAGACTGTCAAGGGGTGGTGGGGATAATAGTTTTTGTGGTAGAGTAAACTCCCTGGCTGTAATCATTCTTTGAAGTTGCGCCACCAAGGCTGATTACTTGTACCTCTAAAGTTCTACGAGTGAGATAAAATGACCTACCAGTTTTGCTAGGATAGGTATTTTCACATACCTTCCAGGGTTATTTTATATGCCACATGGAACCAATGGCTTTACTTCCCCTTCGAAGGATGTTGAGCTAGGATTTTTTTCTCGCTCAAGAAAAAGCCTTCGTCCTCTGTTGGGTTTGAACACACAAACATCGGGTCCTGACACGACCGCTTTACCCCAAGACCACCGAGGTAGACGGTGGTATAGGTAATTCAAAAAATGTAATGTGTGTGTGTATGCACGTGTATTAAAGATGAGTCGGATCAACCTTTTTTTCAAATCTGAAACTTCATTTTGCCATCAAATCCCTAATTAAAATTTGAATTTTAGAAAATATTGTAATCATAAGTGTTTAACTTCTTCAATAATTTTGTTTACATTAAATGGTAAATTAATGATCTGAGGTTTGGTTATTAGGTTTTTTCTACCATTATTTTATTTTAACCATAAGAAACTATTTAACTATTTTAATACCTTTAAAAAATAACTCAAACTTAGTACCTATTTAAAAAAATTATTATGATTTGAGTCTTGAATCCATTAATATTTCTCGTGAGTTCTAGTGTCCGATCCTTAGTCTATACTAGAATATATGCATCAATACACTTGATTCCCTATGTAAAAATGTTTAACTATGACAGACCTAGGCCTACCCTAACTTTCTCTCATTTTATCATTTCGAAATAGGGATTGTTTGTCTCTGAGTACTTTTCAGATATAATGGATTACTTAAAAAATCAACTGGAATTTCAACACTATAGTCAGACACCCTGTAGATACAAACCAAGAGCTAGATACATCTTGTTTTGTACTATGAATCAGCGTTCGTGTGAAGGGAAAGTTGACAAACATTGTTAAAACACTTTCAGTACAATCCGTGTGGCAAGACATTTAGACTGGGAAATTTTTAGGTAGCAGTTCTTTGTTAATGCTACCCTTAGGAATTGTAGTTGTATGTGTGTGTGTCTTTGCCACCTTAATAAAGAAATTCAAGGATTTTCTGTCACTTCTGTTCATCATGAACCCTGGTCGTTTGTTTTCCAGCTGTCCGTCGATAAGCTCATCTTCATGATCACCCTCTGCTTCTTAACTGTCTTCCAGATAATACTGAAATTGGTCGTTCAAGTGTTTAGGGATGTTGTGCAGCACAGCATACATTACTATTACTTTGGGACTCTCTCTAAAAAAGTCTGACACAGTTACAGAGAATCGTAAACATTTGTTTCAATTGACCAAAGGCTCTTTCCACTATAACTCTTTCTCTGGCATGATTCTAATTAAAACTGCGCTTATCAGCATTTCTTGGTGGCTTAAATAGAGTGACCAACCGTAGAGATATGCCATACCCTGAGTCGTCAAGTGAGCAAGCATCCCCATTGTACTAAGAAATAATTATATTACTTATTGGGCTTTGATCTCCATATCCTAGCACCATGCACGCTACCATGCCATTCTGCACTTATGCTTGTAAATTTCTTGTCAGCATCTAAGGTGGCCTGCACATTAATACTGGGATAACCTTTCCGATTGATGTACTCATCACCATGTAAGGATTTTTAAAAATTTCTATTTGGGTGCAATCCAAAGTCCTTATAGCGGTTGTCAGTCTAAAACGTCTTTGCCACTACCTTAGCCGTATTAATTTCCTGCAATTTGGATGGGAATTTAATCAAGTCGTGAGCTTTTAGAAGGATCTGATCCATTACGTAGTTAACCTTTTTACATACCGTAGCCCAGTCAACTCCAAAATCTTCAGCCACACCGGTCTGGAATCCAAGATCGCCCATACAAGGAAGAAGTATCTCCACCCGTTTTCGAGAAGTCAAGGCTCCTCCATGTGTTTCATCAGTTGACAACATTTTCACTTTCAAATCGTAACAGCTCTTTACATCCATCTGAACACGAAACATTTTCTCATGTCTGGCCGGTAGGAACATTGCCATGATGCTAACTGATGGACACTTCTGAAAAGCTAGCATGCCCCCTCCACGTCATAAAAAAACTTAGATGTATCTCAGCAAAAAATCTAGATTCTACTCTTTATTCAAACAATAAATCCAACCCATCCGGAAAAGTCAAGATACATCTAGGCATACTAGAGTCTACAACTTTTATTCACATAAACCTAGCTAGATACATCTAAAAAGTCCAAGACCTAGCTACATCTAGTTTTTATACACATTACTCAATGCTTCAGCTCATAGATGGAGAAACACTTTCAATTCCAAGATGAATTGACCTGTTCACCGTTTATTCGATTTTTAAAGGTAGTTTTTATTTAAAACAAGGTTACTTTTCCTCATCATTATTTAAATTGTTAATAAAAAGATTGGCTTACTGTTTAAAAATGGTGATGCCTTTTTATTATACTTTTTTTTAAGAAACCACTTATTTCTATATTATATAAATATTTTACAGGTAAATTATGATGGAATACTTTGTAGAATCACAACAACCTATGTTATAATATTATACATGAACCACAATTCACAAAAATATTACTATTGTTAAAAATATAAACAGTTTAAAAAACAAATATCATGATTAAAAGAGATTACAATTTGCAAAAATTTTACAATGATTTTAAGTATAGAATACAACTGACCACAATTATTATAATGAGTACAAACAAATCACAATTAACATAAATAGTATGAACTAATAGACAACTAGTTTTTAATATTTATTTAGCATTAGTCTAAATTACTATTAAAAAATTATGTCATAGCTAGTTTGGAAGGGCTGAGTTCACTTCTTATTTTGTTTAAAATTTGTCCAGCTTTAGAGACAATTCTTTCACAAGGGACAGATGTTGCAGTAAGGCAGAACCTCTTCAAAGGAACTTGGTAGAGTCTTTGATATAATGCTTTACAATCATTCCACCAAGTAAGAGGATCGCAAATTCTCAGTAGTAGGGGTTCTGAGAGATATTTATCGAGTTCCACAATGCTGGGAGCTGTGGTATTATTTTCAGCAGTCAGTTGTTTGACATACTTATCAAACTCTTCCCAAATACTGCTTTTTGATTCAAGGACCCTCTTGGCAACCACTGATGGAACACTGTTAACACTGGTGTTTACTCCGCAGATTTTTGCAGCTAAAACATTATAGGCTTCCCTAAATTTCCCTTCATCTGCAAACCCTTGCTTCTTAAAGCGTGGACCTAATAAGGTTATTTGTGCTACCAGTTCATTACTGTCCCTATCTTTAAAATTTTTCCCGAAATTTTCTAATAAATCTCTACCCATATTTTGCACTTCTTCTGGCAGCTCTGGGATTTCCAAGCAAACCTTAACCTGTTTGGCCAGAGCTCAAGATAAGACAGTTGTTTGTGACAATGAAACTCTTTTCTCTGAGCTTATTTCCTTAGTCATTTTATACAAAAAACAATAACATGTCTACATGGTGCTTGATAACGCTCCACTCAAAGGAGGAAATAATTAAGTAATTCCCTAGCTGCAGTAATGCATTAGTGGATGTAAAGGTTCTTTGTTTTTGAGAACTCTTGTTAACATGTCATATGTCGAGTTCCAAAGGGTAATCATGTCTTGTTTTAACTTGAGCTCAGGCAACTCTGTTTTTGGACACTGTTTAACTTTGCTAGAGTGTGTGATCTTTGTTTAAAATGCTGATTGGACAGTTAGATTCAATGTGTGGACATAGCAAGGAATATGCCTCCAGTGCAACTAGCAGACGGCAGCCACTATGTTGGTAGCATTATTATCAGTGACGATAGCCATTACTTTGAAATCAATTTCACAATCCTTCACCCTTTTAAGAGCATGCTGGAAATATTTACTGCTGTATGCTTTTCACTAAATTCAATGCAACCTAATAAATTAGAGCACATTCGAATGTCCTTGTCCAAAAAATGCACTGTAATTGCATAAAACTCATTGTTTACGGATGTCCAGCCATATGCCATCAAACACACTGCCAATGCAAGGCTTAGTCGTTCTTTCACTTTTTCTAATGTGGATTGGTAGAGCAGTGGAATTAAACTGTTTGTAAGTGCCTTTCTGCTTGGAATTTGATACCCGAGGCACAGTAACTATACAAACTTCCTAAACTCGCTATCTTCTACCAAACTAAAAGAATGTAACTCTTCCAAAATCATGTATACTAGTTGAGTATCAATTTGTTTATGGATCTAGACAGGTTTAATAATGTCTACATATTTTGAAATTGGAGATTGTTTGGGGCTTGGGTGCAAGATGGGTGTGGTGATGAAATTTCAGAAGCAGTAGAAGTAGAAGCATCTAGTTGCAAATTCGGCACTTTTTTTTTTTGCTTCCGAATTGGTGCTTGGTGTTGTAGAAGTCGATACAGTTGAGTTTTTGTTCGAAGAGCTACTGGAGAAAGTTCCCAATAAAGGCACCATTGGGTGCTTAAGCTTCAAATGACTAGATAAGTTTCCTGTTGATCCTCTAGCTGTGCCTGACAATAACGGCATTTGGCTTTCCTGGTTTCTTCTTGTGAAAAACGGTACCAAATCTTGCTTTTTTTTCTCTCAGCATTTTGTAAATCTGTGAAAAAGATGATACACTGTATACCATCTAGATTTAGAGTGTAGTAAAATATTAGAGCCTAATACCTCAAGTTTCACTTGATTTTTACTTCAAAAATGTAGGTCTAAGTCATATGTGTTTGTCGCTAGCTCCTAATCATTGAAGGGAGGGCAGCAGAACGAACCTATTCTCACTTTAAATAAGAAAATAAAAATAATTTCCTATCAATTAATAACATGTATAGAATTGTATAAGTCGTATAATAAATCACCTTAATCCATTTAATACTGCTTCAAACATATATTTTCAATTTTCTTAACAAAACACAACAACGCCTGTTGACCTAGTAAGCATACTTAACTATATTTAATGAATGGTGTATAATATTTTGTAGAGCTCCCAGCACTAATTTTCACTCAATTTAAAGTATTTTTGATCAAATTTTTGTTTGGGAACAATTTCCCTTTGAATGATATTGCAGAGTAAATTAAAAGAAATAAACAATTACAAAATTACAAAAAATTTAAGCTTGGAACAAACCCAAATCGAAGTGACCTGATCATTTAAAATTGCACTGATTCCAGTTATAAGATTGAAACAAACACAAACACAAACTGAAATTATTTTATCATTAAAAACTGCACTGATCTCAAGATCTGACTAAACTGTTCTGTAGAGTTAGAAATTGAATGAGAGTGATAGAAAAATGGTGACCAACTGGCCTTCCTCTCACTCACTGATCCGTTCATTATAGAGTTGACAAAATAATTGAGACCAATAGAAAATGGTGATTGACTAACCCTCCGCTCACTCACTAATCCGTTTAGTAAACGAATGACAGATAATGAGAGAAGAGCGGTAAATGAATGGTGTAAACTCAACTGACCTTGATTCATTGTTTGAATGAATGAACGAGAATGAGAGAATGTTGGTGGACTGCTGAGCAAAATAATGGTTTGAAGAGGAACGTGTGGAAGCAATGCACTGATAACTGAGGCTAGCCGAGTTGAACCGAACATTAAACCAGGGTTCATACGGTCCTTGAAAGACCTGCAATTTAGTGTGTCTTTATTAAACGCCTGGAAAAGTGCTTAAATTTCTCTGGGCCTTGAAACGTCCTGGAATTTCCAGGTTTCAATATTTATTTTTGAAATGGTTGTGAAGAATGGCTGTAAAGACCGTGATTTAAGAAGCACTGGGGCGGTAAATATCTAGTGCATCCTCTTTGTTCAAGCGTTAGCTGCTGTCTTGTTTACTTTACTCTCTGCTGTTTTTGTTTGATTTGTTATCGCATCATCAGCTCAGAGATAGTTGCACCCATAGGTATGGATCTCTATAGGGGAAACAGTGTTAACCTCTCTGACAAATGCATTCCATACTGTTGATGAAATACAATGTTGTTTTCTTTAATTTCCTATATTTAAAAAGCTCAAATCATGTGCATTCACCCCCTTTTTTTTTGTAAGTGGTTATAAAACTTTCATTTGTAATAATTCTTTTAGGATATTTGACTACCTGTTAACACTTAAGATAAATTATAGTTTTGCACTAAAATGCCAGCCAATAGCTATTAGTTCATCTCCCATTCACCTTAGCGCTCAAATTCCTGTTCTAGCCATACTACAATGTATACTGAGTCTATAATTACTGCACTAACCAATAAACTAAGGAGAGTGAAGTGACAACAAAGTTAAACTACTATTTTTATAGTCCTCTATGTTGATTAAATTTAGTGAAAAGTTGTTTTAAATCTATTTAAAATTTGATACGGTTCATATTTTCTTTATTGACATATTTAGCTTTAGGCAGTATGATAAATAACAGTTTTAGTCTTTAAGAAATTATTGAAAAGTCCTTAAATTTATGTTTCAAATGTCTGTAAGAACTCTGCTAAATAAAGCCCATGAAAGAATAGACAGTGATAGCAAATGGCTCATTTAAACTGTAACCTTGTTACAACACCTGAAGATGAGGATGGTTTGGCTTACCGCTTCTGCCCCAGTCGACTCATCACAACAAGGCTCCACGCAACAACATCGTGGCACGACTTATTTCAGACTGACCTGAGGGAACATTGTTTGCTGCTTACCTCTAATTGTGCCTCGCCCAAGAAAATAATAGAGTCGATATGTGGAGGTTGGGTGCACGCCGACAACTGTGATTGGAGGATAACGGAACTATTGTTTGATGCACGTTGGAATTATGCCTAGACTGTGTGAGCATGTTCCAGAACAGTGCTAAGCCCCCTTACCGCTCTACCCATCCCTGCTTCCCGCGCTTTTGAGAACACATGACCCCAATTGGCAGAACTTTGTAGTGCCAGTACACATTGCACTACAATCGCTAGGTGAGGCACTTTGTCTTGGATAGATTTAGCTTTGTTTATTTATAAATTCTGTTTGACATTGATCATTCAAAATTACCGTTTGGGATGTTATATTATAAATCGAATCTTTATTTATCTATACCGGGTCTCCTGAATTTCTCTTAAAGACTATGGCTAAACGTAATACTGCTGCACAGTTGGACCCAAAACATTTGTCTGATAGAGAAACTCTTTTATCCGCTTCACAGATGAGTTTGTTTTAGAGCACCGCTTTTGGTCCTGTGTTACATTGGGCGGTATTATATTGTAATTTTCCCAAATCCTATGTTTTAAGATTATGCCACGTTATTAATGGGAAGCTTATTTGTTATCGTTGAACATCGGAGATTTATTCTTTGTTGGTTAAATCAGGGGCCGGGAGTCGGCGTGCTTATTCTTTTAACTCTAGTTGAAATGTTTAACATTAGTTTTCCTAACTATAACAGATGTTTCTATTTTTGTTGTATATTTCTATTACACCCATTTATGGCTGTTAAGATATTCTTTTATCTAGAACATTTTGTCTATTACTCTGATAAATTGGGAGTCGCCGATGGCGACTAGCTAATATCCTTTTGATATTACCATAGTCTAGGGTTTACTATCGCCATCCTTCATTATTATTGTTATCTCCACCAGATTTTTGCAAAGGTCAATTTAATCATTGTTGTTTAAATTGTTTGTTTGGCCATTTATGAACTCAGGAAGGCGTCCCGAATTTTTGTTGTGTTATTATACTCTTCACCCATTATGTATGAATACAGCGCCTAATGCTGGGCATGCCTCATCTCTCATAGAGCCTTTTGTCATTTTGTTGAATAAAAATAAAACTCTCTTGTAACCAAACTGTCTGTTATTTAAAGGTATAAGGATACATAAAAAGGGGGGTTACAAAATCAAGATCCGTATCGTTAATTCTATTTACTGTTTCGCTCATATTGACCCATTCGTTCATGAACAACATATCTCTAATAGGTAGTGATTTAATTGACAATGATCTCCAAGTTTGTGGTGCATTTTATAAAGATTAGAGATGTATTGATACCGTTTTTTCTCGATTCTGATTATTAAATTTAACCTCAATTATTTGATTCTTGAACATATACTATTTCATTATTTTCCCAAGCATCCAACCTCATATAAAACATTTATTCAACTTTATAGCATAGAATTTTTTTTTTTTAATTTAACAAATAGGGTTGTTAACTGAGCGAAATATACCAAATAACGGCAAATAAACTAATATTAGAGATTTTTGAATACTACTTATACTGAATTTTTATGTTTTCTTAGTTGGCAGTACTTTCATTGAGAACTAAGATCAAAGTATCGAGAATCGTAATATTAAGATAGTCTAGCGATGTCGTCGCAATCCCTCACCACCTCTTTCAGTCTGATTGGTTGCGGCACAGCTTGCTAGTTCGTAGACTGGCCGCGGAGAAGGGTAGGAGACTTACGAGGCATCATGTCGTTCGAGATACCGCTTGTTTGTGGGCAATTTGTGCCCAGATTAAGAAAGCAGACTAGTTACAATATCAGTAAACCACTCTGTATGGACAATAAACCAAGTTTAAGTAGCAATGACTGTTTCAATCTGTGGGCTTCAAGGTTGGGTTTTAATAAACAACAAATCCACTAACAAAACGTGATCTCAAGAGTGAGTTCCAATCGATTATTTCGATACCTGTAGGAATTGAGGGTATTGGGGTATCCAAGTTTGACATCCCTAGTAAATATATATTCTTCCTGATGCATTGGCTTTTCCAGTAGAATTCCTGTTCTGGTAGAAAACGTAGGGAAACAATGAAACAAGCTTATGGCCCATAACTGTCAATAACTTTTGCCGAATACATACAAATTTCTTGCCTAATTTAAAACTATCTCTTTAAATTTTTGCCACACTTCCTGTATTAACAGCATCCGAGAAACACACTTTTTCAACATTAAGGAGGTTGAAAACTGGTTGACAGGATTAGCTCTCATGTATGTTCACACGTGAGAACGTCATTATTATTATTATTATTATTATTATTATTAGCACCGCGTCTTAGTACCCATTCGGGTTATATGCACTTACGCTAATGTGTAATGGTAGGGTGATTGTGAGATGAAATGAAGGACCTACAGTTTAACGTGGAATCCGAACCACGGTGGAGGCCTGGCATTCCCCACATTCACAAGATGTCTTGTCAGAGGTGAAGGAAGGGTTTGGTAATCAGATAAATCTTTGCCGGGACTGAGGATTGAACCCTGGCTGCCAGCATAGAAGTCTGACACCTTACCCCTAGACCACCAGGTCACCACAGAACCTCGTCATGATAACTTAGTTTTGTAGTATTTTCAGCACATAATTGATTGGAATAAAATATTCATTTGTGTGCTGTAAAATATAACTATCAATAATTTTTGTTTAAAATCCCCCCTCCCCCTATAATACCAATAATAGCTAAGCTCCATCTTGGCTAAATATAAGGGAATGATTCTTCTGACCTACCAAAATGGGAACCAATAGGACTGAGGCAAGACATAGAGGCATAAGGGGGCATGGATGTGAAGACATGCGTTGAGATGCCACTGCTCTTGGGACTACAGTCTCTTGTCAATGGCCGAGTGAGGCTAGGGCTGTATGTGCTCTCGGTAGTCGGCCAGCTTGTCCAACAACCTTGTTGTATCAAACTTGCATCTGATCTGTGATCAATACAATGATTATTATTAATGCAACTGGCCTTAAATCAAGTAGGCTTGCTGACCAATAACTCTACTTATTGATTTTCATTGTTGGGTAGCATTTGAAATGTACATAGTTTTAAAATAATATTTTGTTCTTTTTAAAACATGCTTTACAGCCCACTAGATTATCAAACTTTTAAAGAAGTATATAAGGGCAAGGCCTAGACACTTACTAGAACATTGTAGGCCTCAAAGTTTACAATTAAAACACAAGACAGTCAACTGCAGAAGCCAAGCTTAAGCCTTATTTTGAGTCAAGAAACAGCCAACAACAGAATATAAGAGAACAAGCTCCTCTCTCTAGCCATGGTGCCATAGTCTATTTAGTGTTTTACTCTCTTCTGCTGAAGAAGGGGACTGATGTACCCCAAAAATTATATAATTATGTATTTTGTTTTAATTGTGAACTTTGAGGCCTACAATTTTCCGATAGGTGTATAGGCCTTGCCCTTATATCCTCCTTTCAATGTTTAATCTAATATAGTGGTTTGGCGCTAATTTTCTTTAGCTTGCTAAATTTGTTAAACACAAGAAGAGATTATTCAGAACAATATATAGTTCTTAAACTTGGTCAGAAATGTCAATTGGTAACATAATATTACTGTAAATTCTTTAACCTTTAAATCTATCATTTAATAATGAAATAGCTCATGTCCTTAAACATTCCTTAAGGGCATACTTAAGCAGGTAAGCCCCATTTTTACATTTAATTCTATTAAAAAATAAATTTGAGGCTGACTTTAAAACGCGATAATGCAAATTAGTAATATATAATACTTTTAAAAAAAATGACATTGAATAACATATATCTCAGTCATTATATTAAGAGGCTATTAGAGATATCAAATTATTTCCTTAGTAAACTTGATATATACAGTATTTTATGTTAATTTCATGGACAATTACTCATTGGAAACACTATTATAATAAACAATCATGAATATAAAGTTTCATTATTTCATCATAAGTATAGAAAATTATGTGTTGGTGATTAAACGACCGAATAAGCATTCAACTTCATCACAAATGTAGTCTCTTATCTGAATGGTAGTTTCACAAACCTCATAATAAATTATTTGTCTTGCATATATTTTGTAAGAGATTTCAAAAAGTTTACATAAAAAGAATGACAAGTCACTTAAATCCTATAATAAATTAATATATATTATAATAAAAAATAAATATATATTTCACGGATTCACATGACAAAAGTTATGAATAAGGAATACCTAACTTATAATCACATTTTTCTGCTCCTGAGCATAAGACTTTGCCCATTAAGTGAATCACAGAGCTTAAGACAAACTAATCAAATTCAAGCTCTGACCCCAAGTGGAATTTACAAACACCACATTCACTTAGGGGTAAGTGCTGAAAGTTTTGTTCACAATTTTTTTTTTTTGCATAAAATAACAATTCAGTTAACCCAGATGAGAATATTCAAGAGGTATTGTTGTTGGATTTGAATGATGATTTATTAAGTCTGGCAGGACTTTAATTTAATAACACTCGCCCTTAGCTAATCTAAAGCTCCTTCCAGAAAAGCCAAACAGTCGACTGCATCTATTGCCGAATCTAAATCCTTTCTTTGTAAAGTTTTTTTCTTGGCCTGTGATGTATAAAAGTATGCTTCTTTCACTATGGAATCGATGAACAGTTCCTGGAAAAAATAACCCTTAGTAGTTTTCAATGTTAAACAAGTTTACCAAACATATTTTAAATAATATACTGTATAGTTTAAAGATTATCCTTATCTTATTTTCTCGTGTAAATATATGTATTTGTATAGTACTTGTGTACTTTTCAGTGCTGGCCTGTTATAGGTCTTACGACTGTTGGCCAGCACTATAACAAAGGAAATTGAAATTATTATTATTTGTTGTTATTGCTGCTGTTATTGTTGTTTATTATTATCATAATCATCACATCTTACTACCTATTTGGGTTGTACGCACTTACGCTAATGTGTAATGGGTAAAGGTGATTGAAGATGAAATGGAGGACCTACAGTTTAACGTGGGATCCGAACCATGGTGGAGGCCTGGCATTCCACACATTCACAAGTTGTGATTAATACACGTCTTGTCAGAGGTGAATGAAGGGTTTGGCAATCAGATAAATCTGTGCCGGGACCGAGGATTGAACCTCGGACCCCAGCACAGAAGTCCTACACTTTACCCCTAGACTGCGAGGTCACCTCAAAACTATGAATAGAATATATTTAGTTTGTGACTTAAAACAGGGGTTCACAAACATTTTAGTCCGAAGGAACCAATACACCAGAAAAAAATAAATGCTGGGAGCCCTCATACAATTTTTCAGCACTAATATTATGAACATTCAATAATGACAGTTAAATTTTACAATTATAAAACAGCAAAAAACATAACATGTTCATGCTGCGCCTTTGGCAAATGTACTTTATCCAGATTTGAAAAAATTGGCAATCCTAATTAGTGATGCCATTATATAGTACACAAAACCAATAATGAATTTTTAATTTTTATATTTATAATTATCTTATCTTATTATAATTATTATAATTAACCTAACCTTCCAAGTGTTGATTAAAATTTGAATTACTATAGAAAAATAAACAATTTAATCGGAAGGAATGGATGACGTCACAGCCATTATAACTAGGGTGACCATACACAGCCTGCTGTTTTTTGGGGTGATGTCCTGTTGTCCTACAGAAAAGGGTGAAATACAGGTCCATTAATGCTGATTTTAACTAAGTAGGCCTACTTTTAAAAATATTTATTGTGGAGTTAGAGAAAATATTATTTTGAATTCAACAACATTAGTGCAAGGAACGTCATCCCCCAAGTTTTATTTTTTCGAGTTGTATTTAAAAGTTATATTTGCCAAAAGCAGGATTTATGTAGGAAAAAAACCTTTTCAGAACGGATTTTCTAACAAAATCCGATACCTAGATTTTACTTTTTTTATTACATAGGACCTACATCTATCGACTATGTTGAACCTAGAGTTATTTTGTTTTTAATGCTACACATTGTTATGTTTTTACTGGAGTATTCATTTGAAGAGATTAGCAACGTACATCCTAAATTTATTTAGACAATAATGAAAGCAAAAAAATAACTTAATTAATTTAAGTGTGTGTGTGATTGGGGTTCGAATCGTGGTCGGGTGTACTAAGTTTAGTTTTCCATTCACAACCTACACAAATGAAAGTACACGTCCTTTAAATTTGACCTTCCTCATTCCTAACACATTAGCGTAATTAGGACATATGTGAATGGCCTGAACAAGTAGTAAAACAGAGTGATAAAATTAAAAAAATTGTAATTAAGCATAGATGTAAGCTATATTTTAGACTTACTTTGCTATTAATAACACTTATAAGGTTAAGTTTAAAATATAGCTAGTTTAATTCTCATCAAACTGAACATGTACGTGTAATGTGTCACATTAGAACGTGTCGAAAACTACCTACTTAATTTTTCACAAATGAATTAAGTTGTATACATTGAAATAGGCCTGATTTTTATAAAGTGAAAGGGAAATAATCTAAGACTAGCTCTCTGGTTCCTGTGATCATTTATAGTTATTTTACGTTCTATTTAAATTTATTTATTTCATTTGAAGGAACTACCTACAACAGTTATTGGCTAGGAAGCCAACTTCCAATTACAGTAATTCGCTGGATTAATAAAGAACTACATTGGCATCTTAGCTAAAAAGAATAAACTAAAACAGAAAACTTGGCAATTTAGTGTGATTTTTGAAAGTAATTTAGTAATTTGTTTTTGAAGACAGCCTGAGTGCTGTCAAATAGAATTGTCACTGTTGCTTTTTAAATTGTTTGTACGAGGTATACGAGACAAAGGTGAGTTGTACATGTAATTAGTAGATTTTCCATTACAGAAGAATGTATTAGTGTTTCTTGTCAGTTTCGATGGCGGTAAGAGTTTAATGTGTTCCAGTAGGTCATCAGAGTCTATTTGTCCATTTATAAGTTTGTGAAGTAAATTCATATTAAAATATGTTCACCGGGTTTCAAGATTTAACAAATTAATAAAATTTGGATTATTATAGGAAAACAATTTAATAAACTTGTATTGCACTTTTTCAAGCAACTGGGAGTACTTTTTATAGTGTGGAGACCAAATAATAGAACCATATTCCAAATTGCTTCAATTTAGAGAATAACAGAGGAAAAGTTTTGCTCTAGTGTTAGTAAAGTTTATATGTGTAGAGAAAGTCAGTTTAGAGTCTAGAGTAATACCTAAATCTTTAATAGTTGATACTGGAGTTAAATAAATAGTGGTCAGATAAGATATAGTCAAATAGCACTCTGTTTCTTTGAAAAAGTTATTTTTACACAATTGTTCAGGTTAAGGATAAGATCATTAATTTTACACCATTCTGTAATGTTGTCCAAATCATAGTGTCAAAAGTTGCAGTCACTTAGTGAATCAATGAACGGTAAATTTTTAAGTCATCAGCGTAGAGTAGGTATTTTGAGCTAAGAGATACAAGGTCGTTTATAAAAATAATAAAGAGCAATGGTCCAAGATTGGACCCATGTGGGACTTGGGAAGTGACATGAACGAAAACCAATGACTGTTACCTATATAATGTTTTCTCCCATTCAAGTAACTTCTCAAACGGTTTAAGAGATTTCCGCATATACCAAAGTTCAAGTTTCTGAGAGAGAATGTTGTGATTTACTTTATCAAATGCCTTGGAAAAGTCTGTAGATTTAATCTACTTGTAGGAGGCCTATGTAGTTGCTAAATGAGTTGTAAATGTAGTCAGTGTAACACAATAAGTTAGTAACAATGGTTAGTACCACTGGAGAAACCACATTGTCTGGGGAATATAAAATGTTTGACATAAAAGAAAATTTTTGGGTATACTAATTACTCAATTAATTTACAAACAGTACAAAGTAAAGAAATGGGCCTATAGTTTCTTACGTCAGTCTGGTTACCCTTTATAATTGGGACAACAATGGAGATTTTCCAATGATCTGGGAAAATACCAGATGCCAGTGAAAGATTAAAAATAATGTGAAGGGGATGAACAAGAGAGGTTGCAGTTTTTGTAAACAAGAGGGGGTAGCATATTTCATTTGGTCCATAGCTTTTGTTAGTAGAAATTTTTCTTAAGGCATTAGGCATTTCACTCTGTCTAATGGGGATAGGGAAGAAAAAGTTATTAAAGAAACTATTACAGATCTGTTTGTTGAATTTTTGATTGTCGGGTTTGGTGAGTACAGAGTGAAAATAATGTGCAAAAGAGTTAATGATCGTTGTTCTGTCATAGGAGTTGTCACCATTATAAAACATGGTCTTTGGAATACCAGAACTGCCTCTAAGAGAATTAACATGCTTCCAAAAACATTTTACATAACCCTGTAGCTCACACTCCAAACTTATAATATAGTTTTGGTATAATTGTTTTCTTTGTTTTAATTTTATGCCGTAGATCTTGAAAGTGAAAATGTCTATGATGTTATTGGCTGTATCCACATAGACAAGTACACTTGACTTGATGCAGTCTTGATAATTTTACACTTCTCGCGGTTTTCATAGTGAAGACTGCATCAAACTATTCGAACGGCAACACACTTGGGCTCGCAGTACTGCTTCCTACCAAATAACTTAGAAACTAAGTAAAAACCATCTATTAGCTCTAATGAAAACAAAATATTTGTGCAAGTCGGTGCTCTAGCAGACAAAACGATAATACTAAAACAATTGCCAGTCAAACACCGCACCAACGCCGCGAGAAAACCATATGTCTCGTAGCTTTCCGTATCCATGGTTACCAAGACCTCGAGAAGACTGCATCAGTCTAGTCCGCGACTATTCGGACAGATCTACACTTTGTCACGTGATTGCCAATGCAGCTATCAATGCCACGAGCCAACGCGACGCCGCATAAGTAGACTATTCGGATACAGCCTTTGTCTTTATTGTTCTTCTAATTGTTATTTTTTTGAATAATTTTCACAAGGCGTTTATTGAAGTATTGTGGGTACCTACATCTGTTATGATAAAGTTCTCGCTCCAACATTTATTTTCATTGGGTTATTGTGTAAGATTAAGTCTAAGAAATGATTGTTTTTATTAGGTATAGAGTAAATCATAGCATATGAAAAAGGATATTAAAAAAAAGCCCCCAATCTTTTACTATACGTATGTATTTGATATTGGTTCTTTGTTAATTAACAAAACCTGTTTTTGTAACTTTAATGTAACGAGCTATCTTCTCATTTTAAAGCCAAACAAAACAAACTTTGAAATGCTTACTGTTGCTTTGGTTATAAGGAACACAGCTTCTTGGCTTGCAAGACTAACGTCTGGATCAACCTTCATTATGTGTTTTATTCTTGATAAGGGAAGCTTTAACAACTTTTCAGATTTTTCTTCTTCGGGTTCGTGAGAATTTATTGGTTCAAGATCATCCGCAATTATGTTAAAATTTAATTCTTCATAATGAGAACTTAGATTTCCCTCACTTTCGGCCATTGTTTTGAACTTGCTCTAAACAGTATAACCAAATATCAAGTAGTAAATACCTTGTTTGAGCCGCCAAGCTCTATAATAGTCTTACACGGAAGCCACAAAGGCACGATGTTGAGATGTTGATGGCGCTAATAGAAACTAATGCGGTGCTGATGTGGCAAAATTTGAAATTGGGTCTATATTCATGAAAACGCTAAGTATCGAATAGTTATTTATTTATTCAGAATTTGTTTATAAAAAGAGCAAAAATCGGCTCGTATACATTTAAACAATCTAATCTAGGTGTGGTTCATTAACGAACTTGTTAGGTACATACATTTAGGAAAGTGAGATCGATTACAGGGTATAAATTATTTGTCCTCACCCGACCACATTATTTTAGATGTACTCACCCCAACGATATTAAAATTACAAATAAACATAATTGTGTTCAAAAAACCTTTACAAAAGACAAAACAACGATAAGTATGACATACATACACAGACACAGGGTATACATAGACATTCTGCTCCAATTATAACATCAGTTGCTACCAAATTACAGATTCAGTTCATTTTAACCCACATATCACTTGGTCAAAAAAAGTTAATTTAATTTTAACTTTTTATACGCACTGCAAGGAATGTAGTATAGATTTTAATAATAGGTGTCTCTGTTGTGACAGTATTCCTAAGGTGAAGTGTTCCCTCATTTATATCTTATTATTTCTTCAACTTTTCGCGCCCACGTGTTTTTGTGTTAATAATTAGACCTTTAGTAGCGTGTAGCCTTGAAATTTCTTATTATATTAATAAATAAATGTGTTAAAATACTGCATTTGTAATGTAAGCGTCATATTTGAAGCTATTTTTTAGATCCCAAACACTTGCAGTTTTTTTAATCGAAATAGATATTTTTTTCTCAAAACACTCAAATATTTAAACTTAACCAAACTTTTTTTTTGTTCAGCAATAAAAGTTCTGAAATATATGGAGGAACATGGAGTATTTGGTGGCAGGTGATATCAATGTTTCTGATATTTCTTCGGACGATAGCTTCGGCTGGCGACCAGTAAAGAGGGAAGTTGATTTGTCTTTGGTTGCATGTAAGATGAAAATGAGTTCCTCCGACTCTTCAAGTGAAATCCTGACAAATTCTAATAGAAGTATCAGTGTTAATACAAATTTAAGTAAGACAGATCATAACTTATCACCTAGTGATAATTCTAACTATGATAGTGACGATGTGAACAAAACTAGCAAACTAACATCATTACAAACTACTGCTGAATTAAGAACAAGACAGCTGGAACATGTAAACATGATGAATAAACAGTTAAAAGTTGAACCAGATGAAACATCATCAGATGAAGATCTGAGAGAAAAAAACCATACCAACACCAGCGCAGCTGGGAAAATTCTAAACTCAAGTAATAGGTCCATGCTCTCCCACCCAAATTGGGATAAAAATAAAACCAAGCATAAAGGCCCCAGGGAGCCAGTGCTGTTATCTAAGGTTGGCATATAAAACCAAATTATAGTATTGAATTTGTGTTATTACATTTAACATACATGTTACACTGGTTTCATAGCTAAGGAAGGTAGATTGGCTCATAGCTTGCTATGGCATCATGATTGTGACCATTAAATTTCAACCCAAATTAAATTCCTGCTAGATTATAGTTTCATTTTGGCCTAGTAGGCCTAAAAAAGCCATTTTTTTAACATGTTTTCACATAAATAACACTAATAGTCAATATTTCTAAATACATTTGACGTGCATAAAAGAGAAATATGTTAAACTATTATTACAATTTAAGTCCAAACTAAGAAAATCAAAACTTGGCTCGCCTATTTCACAGGTTATCATTCCACCATATTTTTCGGCATTACCTGAGATGGATTGTACCCATTATGTGTCCCAGTTTTGGCTTTTTCTAAATTTCAAACAAAATAGGCCTATTCATATTGATATTTGCTATAAATTTTTGCAAATATTAAAACAGCCAAATAAAAAAAAATTGTAAAAAATATTTGTCCACATAAGTGACCTTTTGTTTAATGTGGCCTTGAAAGTTGTACTAAAGATTACTCATGTCCATCCACATTTTAAGTACCAGTACTAGTAATTAGACTTAATTGATTGTTAAGCCTACATGTACTTTCCTGAAAAAAAAATTCTTTTTATTAATGACATTGTTATAAAGCATGTTGAATAACCTTAGCTAAAACTCACAGTAAATTTATCCTCTTCACAAAATCGCATGAACCAAATTTGTAGGCCCTAATGACAACACATTTCAACTAAATCAAACAAGAACCAGTCACAATTATCTAAGTAATAAGCCTAGTGATGGTGTTGTGGAAATAGTACAACATGGTTTAAGTATATTTATCATAATAGACTATTTTTCCCAACCTAACTCGCTAAGCTATATAACCTTACCTTTCATGTATTAGTCTAATAAATTAAACAAGTTATTAGAAATAAAATAAACTACCAATATTAAATGCAATTTCTTGAAAGAATTAATCATTGGTATTGGTCACCACATAATCTAAGGTGTCACTATTGAAATATACTAGACTACCAATAACAGGTAGATCAATATTCATTTCCTGGTAGGGTGTACCGAGGATGGTTTTTCACTTTACCTTCATGCGAATATGGGTACACTTCCTCTAAATTCAAGCATCCTCATACCTAACATGTTAGCGTAATTAAGTTAGTACATATATGCATATAGCCCAAACTGGTGGTACTACTCTAAACTAAAACATCATATATTGACATCGTAGCATGCAGGATCTTGGGGTCTCACGCAAAAAATCATCACATAGAAGTTAGACATAGTCAATATTTACATTTTGATAGTCGAGTTTTGTTAAGATCAAATATTTATTTAATGTTTTCAAAATTTATAAATCTTGGTCTATGTTCTCTTGTGTATGTACAATAAAGTGAATACAATATCAAAATATTGTATCATAACACAGTAAAAACAGCTTAAAATGGGACAGATAAAACATACCTTCACCCTGAAACGCTCCATTCTCCTAAACAGCATGAATATCATCCAAACTTTTATTCAGATTTGATTTTCTCAGACATGGAAGGTTAGGTCAGGCTAGGTTGGGTTAGTTTGTAATATATAACATATAAACCAACATTTTATACACTTAAACAATCATTTTATTTAAGAATTACACAGCTCAAATATAAAATAATCATATATTTTATGAATACTACTAGCCCAACCTAATCTTAACCTTCCATGTTTGAGAATTTTAAATTTTAACAAAATTCATGTTGGGTGAATACATTTATTTAGAGTTTAAGTTATTTTCTTGCAAAGTTGTTACAATGTACATTGTGGAAAGATGTAACTAACATGGACCCTTTTTATTGGACACATAGTTCAAGCCCTAAGGAGTCACTCTCACAACCATATGGCCAATGACGGGGAGGTTGGGGCTGGTATACAGTTTGGGTGTACTGAGTGTGGTTTTCCACCTTCCCTCCATACAAATGCAGGTACACTATGTTCATTCTTCATCATCCTTAACATGCCTAACTTTTCTAGCATTGTGCCTCACTAATTTTTCAGGCTCTAAGCATATGTACTGATTACGCTAATGAGTTAGTGATGAGGAAGGAAAGGAAATGTACCTACATTTACGCAGAGGAAGAGTGGAATTAACCATTCAGGAAAAATCACCCTCAATAGGCCTACACCTAACCGGGATTTGAACTACATTCTCCCTGTTATCAGCAGTCTAATCTAAGCTTGTCAGACTTCTGTGCTGGTAGTATGGGGTTCAATCCCCGGTCCGGCACAGATTTATCTGATTGCCAAATCCTTCCTTCACCTCTGACAAGACGTGTATTAATCACAACTTGTGAATGTGTGGAATACCAGGCCTCCACCGTGGTTCGGATCCCACGTTCAACTGTAGGTCCTCCATTTCATCTCGCAATCACCCTACCATTACACATTAGCGTAAGTGCGTACAACTCGAACAGGTAGTAAGACACAGTCTTCCCTCTTTGTGTGTTGAATGTAATTTATAATGCTGTCTGATTGTATTATTTAAAAAAAAATTGAGTCGAGCCTTACTAAATCCGTTTATTTTATTAATACCTGCTTCAATGTTTGAATGCTCAGGAATAGTACACAAAGTGGGTGGAATTATTAACACTTTTTCTTAATCATACTGGGCCTATAGTACTTACATATAATACATTAATTCTTTTTTTTTATCATCTACAAACGACAATACAAGTTTCCAATGAAAACAAAATAAATATTAAGTTTATGTGTATAACAAACTGATATGTGGGGGCTATTTAAAGGATCAGTTGTTATAGCTGAATCAAATTCATCTAAGTGAATAATGCCAATTACGAGTCACCATGAATTTTAATTGTACAGATAACTCTGAGCAACCAATACTTTCACCAGTTACCAGATATACTCAATACAGCAACGGTTCTTAAACATGTTTTTAGATTATTCCCCACGGCCATGACTATTAAGTTTAATGTACCCTCAAGATAAAAAAAAATTCCAAATGATGGGTTTAAAAAAAATGACCACATGGTAAATTATCTTACTATTTAATCTATTGGGAAAAAAATTTGTAATCAAAATATTTCAAATGGGACAGAGCTATTTAGAGAGAATCCTACTGATGTAACATTATCTCTTATTGAAAATCGTTATGATTAGTTAAAAAAACATAATTTTACTGTAAAAAGTCTAGAAAAGTTTTAAACATTTTCTTCACAAATTCGTTCAAAAATAAATAAAGATAATTAGACCTAAACACAATATTTTCAAATACAAACTTTTAATTGTAATTCTGGAGCTGATTTTTTATGGAATTCCAAAGTTTTTTCAGTGAGAGGGGTGTGGATGCATGACTTAGCACAACTTTTTTTTTGTTTAGTTGTCCAGTTGAAACTTTCAAGTGAAAGTTCGGCTCAAAATCTAGCTTTTTGCAGTACTTATTTTTTAGGTGCACCATGGATGAAAAACCATTCTCACAGAGATATGTTGTTTAGAAAGGCTTCATAAACTTAATGGCATGGTCATCGATATGAGGAAACTTGTTCAGCCTTTGCAACCAAAAGTCTGCCAAAAATCTGCCAAAGATGTTTTCTTGAGACTAGATATGAAGGTTTCATCACAGGACAGATCAATAATTTCTTATGTTGAAAATAAGTTTGGTAGACTGGAGTCTTCCACTGCGGAAAAAGAGTCTCACAACCAAAACTCACTCCCAAAATTTTCACGAAAATATTCACCAAAGTTTTCAATCAAACACAGATAATGCTCTCTTATGTCATTGACAACATAATCATGAAGCTCAAGTTCATTTTCCTCTACAAAATTTTCTAAGGATGGAAAGAATTACATTTGTCCCTTCATAACTTCTTTGTTGCAAATTGAAGTTTCTTTCTTAAAGTTTTTATTTTGTCATGAACCATGAGTGTTGTGTGTTTACCCTGCACCTACTTCTCAGATCGTCACAACTATCTCAAAGGTCTTTGCACCTCCTTCTCAGGTCGTTGCACCTACGTTGCAGGTCTTCACACCTACTTCTCAGATCTTCGCACCTACTTCTCAGATCTTCGTACCTACTTCTCAAATCCTAGCACCTACCTTGCAGGTCATTGCACCTACTTCTGACATACCAGAGAATCTAGTATTAGAAAGGGCTCCGCGCACAAGAAACCGTGGACAATACGGGAAAGAAGGATGTACAAGCACGAGAGAAATCGAGATATACTGTGAACTATGCAACGACTAGTTTCACTTCGTATGTCTAAGCTGGGACGATGAACCCAGAAACATCCAAGGTTTACCTTCCATTGCGAAGGATGTCAGTAGAAAACAAGACAAGAACAAAAAGAGTTTAAAGAATGGAAGAAAAAGACTGCCACCCAGACAAGAAGGCTCTATATCCCAAGTTCTAACACGCTCCTTGCCCTTTTATGTGGGCCTGGACCATGAAGACCCCACACACTTCCTTCATAAATTGGAAACAATTCTTAAGGACAATAACATACCCCCAAAAATATGGACGACCACCCTTAAAGGAACAGCAGAAGCTTTTCAATGGTGGGCGTATTATGATCATTACGCACAAACCTGGGAAGAAGCGTCCAGAAGAATGACTGAAAGATTTGATTCCCATGCAGTACGAATCCACCTCAAGGCCAAACTTTATGGAGGAAAATAAAACCTCGACCACTTCCTGTTACAATAGATACATCTAAATAGAATACTATTTCCTATGGAGGCAGATGATCAGATTATAGCTGTATTGATAGAGCTCATACACCCATCAATACACCCGTCTTTGTCAACCGCCTCGCTTACATCCTCCGACAGACTGGTTGATCATGCAATGGCTATCCAACGAGGCACTAAGCCTAGAAGACAGGCGCATTCTGGAGAAACCAAAGAAGAGTCGAGGAAAGAGACACCTCCCCCTCTTAACTGCCATCACTGCCCAGCCAGACACTTTCACCGAGACTACCCAATACTTAAAGAAAGAGGGCTCAAGAATGGAGACAAAGATAACAGACACAGGCTCATAAACAGGGAAACGAACACCAGGGGTGAACCTAGGGTCAACTTCGCCCCTGACACACAGCTCCTTACTAAGAAGCAGACCCAATGGAACAATCTCGAGAAAACCACTCAATGTTTTAGGAAGAAACCTTAAAGCAGTTATCGACATGTGAGCGTCAGCCAACTTGTTGCACCTTTGAAACATTCCTAAGGAAACCCACCCCTTCATTGACACATAAGCCCACACCGTGCAACTAGTAAAACAATGAGTCGAAATGAAAGTGAGCGGGGAAATTAGCCTTAGTCTCTCAGTAACTACGAGAAGTATAGATACCAATTTCTTCATTACCAACGAACTTTCAGAAGACCTCATTTTGGGACAACCCTGGTTCCAAGAACATTTGACAATCATCAATTACCAACTTGAATGTATTATGGGAAAAACCAGCCACACTTTAGTATACTGGATAAAGGCAAAACCCAAGCTCAAGAGATCTTAGACAATCTAAATCAACTATTCCCTACAGAACAACAACCAGCCTTGAGGGACCTGCTAATCAAGCATCTAAAAGTGTTCCAAACCACACACCCATTAACTACTACCAACTGCGCTGAATCCAAGATTGTGCTCAACAAATCACCCCCACTTCAAGGAATTAGTTACTGATACTCAACAGACCAAAGACTCGTCATAAAGTCCAGGCCAAAGAAATGCTAGTCAACGATATCATCGAGGCAAGAAACTCCCCCATCCACTCTACCATTGTTATCATCGAAAGAAAAGACAAGAAACCTCGATTCTGTGTAGACTATCGGCAGTTAAACTTTGTCACATGTGATGAAGACTGTCCCAGGATATGGATCCCTTAACTTCTACAGGAACTGAGTACAGCAACCGTATTCAGCACGCTGGATTTTAAGTCTGGGTATTGGCAAATCCCCATGGCATCCAAATCAAAACACTTTATCACCTTCTTGACCCTGGAGGAGAAAGATTTCAATTCAAGGTTATGCATTTTGGACTTAAAGGCGCCCCTGGAACCTCCCAAAGAGTTATGATGCAACACATGTTCACCAGCTACATCGGAGAGTTTTGTCTGGCATACATGGACAATATTATTTTTTCCGAGAACTTTGACAACCATCTACGCTTTATAGAACTCATGCTAGAAAGATTTACAATCTACGATGTGGACTGGACAAATGTACTTTTGGAGCAAGTTCAATTCGATATCTAGGACATGTCATCAACGCCGAAGGAAACCGACCTCAACCCGAAAGAATAACGGCTACTCGAGAATATAGGACAACAACTAACCACAAGCAAATTCAACAATTCCTAGGTTATTGCATTTGGATGCGGGAGTTCATCCCTCATTTCACAGATCTAGCACAGATACTCACAGCACTCACAGGAAAAAGAAAGAAATGAATATGGACTGAAAAGGAAGAGCATTTGTTCACTGATATAAAAGAGGCTGTGTCCAACATACACCACCTAGCCCGATCTGATCCTAGCTTATCATTTATCCTACAAACCGATGCTAGCAAAATAGGCCTAGGAGCTGTCCTGTTTCAATAAGTATCCGGGAAAAGAAGAACTGCCATCAGCTGCCCAAAGGTATCACAGTTATGAACAAGAATGTCTTTCCATCATTTGGGGCATCAAGCAATACCACATGTACTTAGGCAAACCCTTTACGCTACGGATAAACAACAGATGCCTCACCTGGCTTGACAGAATAAAGACGGCAGAGCCAAACTAACCAGATGGGCCTTACTCCTACAAGAATATCAGTTCACCATTGAACATGTATCAGGAATACGCTACCAGACCTACTCTCCAGAAATCCTGCAGGATCCAAGGAAACTGCCGTAAATGAACCAGAAACAGACCTCCTAACTCCCCTTCTTCATGACCCTCCTGTCCGACAAGACCCCTTCCTCCTACAAATCACAGACCCTTTACTGCCCCTCAAGGAATGAATGAAATTAGCACAACCTCTGGACCTCCTAATCCAGAAGATGGAGGAAATACAAAGATTGCTCTGCGCATCCCAACAACAAGAACCAGAGCAAAATGACTCTCATGAAGAAGTATCACTACCACCAGGACACACTCCTGTACAGAGACCACTTCGACAAAGATTGGTGAACTGTAGTCCCTACCTCTATGAAACTTGAACTACTCCAGTACCATCACGACTATCCCCCAACCGGCCACCCTGGAGGGAAGAATACTTAGTTACAGATCAAGAGAAATTGTGCTTGGGAATGGAAAAGGAAGTGATGCAGTACGTGACAGGGTGCGATACATGCTCAAAAATAAAGACTGCAGGAAGGGTTACCCACTCCCCCATCAAGGCACCCAACCCACAGACCCCATGGTCCACCATATCAGTAGACCTAATGGATCCTTAACCCAGATCGACCCAAGGAAAGCGTTACATATTTGTGGTCACATACATGTTTAAGAGATGGATCGAAGCATTTGCCCTGACGAAAACAACCACAAGAACTCTCACCCGAACGTTAGAAAAAGAAGTATTCAGCCGGCGGGGCTACCTTGAAGCAATACTACTGGACAACGGACCCCAATTCTTGTTCAAAGTCTGGGATGAAGCATGTAGAGCATGGTGAGCCAAGAAATGGACCACGGCAACCTATCTCCCTATAGAAAACTCTACAGAGCCCAGGAATCAAGCGATTAAGGTAGGGATATACATTCACATAGAGAATAAAGACCAGAAGCACTGGGACAACATGCTCCCTTAAATCCTGTTCGCCTGCAGAAACAGACATGACAACACCATAGGATGCTCCCCTAGTCAGCTGCTTTTCGGGTACGAGCTTGTTTGCCTTGGAGACAATTTCTCAATGTCAGCGGTTCTCTACCCATCCTAAAAGGCGAAGAAAGAAGTCTTTAAGTCGATAAGACGACATGGCGCGGCAAGATACCACCAACAGAGGTACTCGGCCAAATACCACTCCACAGGAGCAACAGCTAAAGAGTCAGCACCTCTGGAACCTCTACTCAAGGTCCTTATTCGAAACTATCCCCTTACGGACGCCTCGGACAAAAAACCTCCAGATTCTGTCCTAGGTGGATTGAGTCATATCTCATTGAATCTCAATGTGGACCGCATCTTTACTGGGTGATTCAATAGAATAAGTCACACGTACGATTGAAGATTCACCGGGACCAACTGCAAATTATCCAAAGACAGTCTACCTTTACTGCCTCCATAAACAAGACATCGTGTGAGCCCCAGGAAGAACAACAACAGCAGAAGGATCTGATCGCTCAGGACGGGGAGGTTTGACACAACCCCGATCAGATCCACTCTAACACTGAAGACAGGATCCTTATAGCGAAAACGAGAGGTACTAAAGACAGAATGGAGCCACTGAGACCAGCCCAACTCACCCTTATCTGTGGACTGAGAAATGCCACCCCATTTCTATTAAATTAGTTTTAGGTTGTTTCGTAGCTATATCTGTTTTATGTCATATATCTAGGTTTAGGTTAAAATGTAAATATGTTAGAGTTCGGTTTCACACACCTCCCAGAGCAGTCTTCCTAGAGATTCACGTCCTGCTCCCCTCCCCTCCCCTTGTCCTTATGAAAGCCATTAAAACACCAGACCTGCACCTTCACCCACGACTCCTGTCCTCACCCCCACTCCATTCCCTGGGAAACTATGAACTGGGATTTTACATCAATCCTCCGGCAAGACCATCATCTGTAGATCTCACAACCTCTTAATCATCATCCAGGATACCTCGAGAACTTCTTATTACATGATGCCACCCACCATCCCTAAAATCTCTATAAGACCAAGACCAAGACCATAATAACATGACCACAGCATATCTATACAATTGTGTTGTGAGTTTGAGAAATATTGTTGAGAGAGAGAGAATATGTCACCAAGTCGTAACTGTTCAGAAAATATGTTCAAATTACTCTAAATATAAGCAAGATTTCTGATAATGTAGAAGGTGTCAAGGGGAGTGTTGAAAATTCTCAGAAATTGATCTCCAGCCGAGAGCAAATAGGGGAAGAGGATGTGTGGAAATAACCAGATAACAGTAACAGCCAACAATCAAGGTTTTCCATAAGTCCCTTGTTATTTTGCAAACTTTCCCTTGAGAGCTGCTTGCGTACCTCCTGAAAGGTTCCTGCGTACCCCAGTTTGAAAACCGTTGCAATACAGCAACAACTAATGAAAGATGGCTTTAGATACAAGACAAACTAGGATGGCTCACTGGTAGAAAAGTTGTGCGCCAAGCCACAGGTCGCAGGTTTTATTCCTGTGTCCAGGCTATCATTTTTCACTTAGGCCTCTAATTGAAAATAAATACCTATTGTAAAAAATTAATAAAAAAATAATATAAACATAAAATTGGAACAAAATTCATTTAAATCACAGAAGAACAAAATATTTACATAATTGGAACTGTCACAACATGGCACAAAAGGTATTTTAATATGCATCTAGAACATTTTTATTACTATAAAATATCAAAACCCAACAAAACCTAACCTTTCAAGCATAAACTAGCTATTTTTTCTGAAATTTCAAGATTCTGAAATATTTTACAATAAAATAGTGTATTATTCTTGTTCCTATACCATTCCTTCCCATAAATATATTTAAAATAGGCTTAAATTATTTAATCTTAATATAACCCATTACAGCTTCATCAATATTTTTATTGATTAATGCATTAAAGGTTAAGTTAGGTTGAGATAATTTTCATTATAAATATTTTAAATATTGTGGACCAAAATAATTATTATTAGTCTGATATAATAAATGTCTCAAGACACCATTGAAATATAATAGCTGTGAAGTTCCCATTTTTCATTGAAACGTGTGACAATATACTTTGGGCGGTTTTATTAGATGATGTTCAAAATGATTTTAATCAAAATAATAGGACAATAACTATTTATTTGCAACCTTCAACACTTTAGATATAATTTGGTTTTCCAAACATTTTGATATGTTTGTGTGGATAAACACTTAGATGCACGTTGTCAAATTGACATCTTCCAGGCCTTTTTAATTAATATTGCCGAACATTTTTGAGTAATCAAGGTGGATTTCCTTTTAATTTTAAAACTACTTTCATTTATGTGGAAGTGTTGTGCTGGAGTAAGAAGGAGCTACTAGAAACATCGACGAGCCAGCTTTGCTAAATTTGTCTTTAATTAGAGGAAGATTGACAACGCTGTTTCCAAATAGTAACCATTCAGTACTCTCAGAGATGATATCTGGTGTTGTAAGTTAGTAGCTTACAAGTATAACAGCCATGTTTGAATATTATTTTTTTTAAAGCATGAATAAACTTCACATTACATGTGGGCCGTTGTAGGGACTTTAAGGTTTATTTCGATTGGGACATTTTAAAACATCTGTATACTCCAATCCTCCCACAGATATTGATAAGCTTATAGCAATATCACACACTGCTTGTACAACCCTCAATGCCGACATGTTATGGTGTGTACAGGAAAGCATAATACCACAGGGTGTCACCTGTCTCGAACTAAATAATGGCTGGTTTGAACTCCTACAAGCAAGGATACCAATATGTTGTAAGGAGAAAAATATTCAATATTTTCACTGTGTGTGTTATGCATTTCATTACCATGGTGTAGGACGCTGTAGTGCATATCATTACCCCAATTGACATAATCTATTTTGAAAACTAAACACCATACATTGTTTGTTGTTTTACATTTTTGTCTTAAGCTATTTTATTCTGAAAATTGAAAAATGACACCTGGACATGGGAATCAAACCTGGGACCTTTGGCTTATTACGCCAATTCTTTCAATTTTCAGGATGTGATATCAAGATAGAGCAATCCTCACTAAAAACATAAATAATAGCTTTGGCTATTTGATTCTTAAATATGCAATCCCTTACAATTATAATAATTGTACAAGTGGCAGCAATAAGTCAACTCTTAGTCAAGGGTGGCTGTGTTATCTGATAGCTCGTGATCTTAATAAAATCACACATTCGTAGCCAACGATTTCCGCACGTCCATCCTAGACTCTGCCTTAAAATATAATTGAAGAATTGCCCTGGGAACGGGACGATTCCTAGATAGCTCATTGGTAGAGCATTGGCTTACTAAGCCAAAGGTCCCGGGTTCGATTCTCCTGTCCAGGTGTCATTTTTCAATTTTCAGAATATATCTAGATGGAGTAATCCTACTAAAAGCATTAATAATAGCTTTGGCTCTTTGATCCTTAAGCTATTTTGCTCTAAGGAATCGCACACATTTGTATACACTTTGTAGCCTATGTGTGTTTGCTATGAGCAGGTGTCGGAGCTAAATGCTGAGCAGTTTGAGGTGGATTATAAAGCGCCAATGCTGTGGTGTGAAGAGCTCACTGATGATAATGACGTGTGGCTGGTTCAATGTCCCAATACTGTGAGTTGAATACCAACATAACTTGAATACGTGTGCTAGGAAAACTTATTTATCAGAGAAAGGGCCTTATCTGACAGAAAAGTATTCATACATCAGATCATGTGATAATGAAGATGTCACTTTGGATAGATATTATCAATACATATAAAATAACAATAATAGTGAGATGTTTTCATTGTTGGTCACAGATATATTTTTAAAAGGCATTTGGACTCTATAATGAATTTTAAAGTTTTGTTGAAACTTAAATTTTTTGCAATTTCTTATCCATAAAGAAGTTTGTTTCCATGAGTTGTGTGTTCATTACTCAAGTCTCAGCACTAAACACATTTAAAAATCAATAAAAATAAACTAAGATATTTTAATCATGCATGGGAAACTTTAATCAAAAAAATCTAGAGTATAGAGATTAATTATGTAAAATAATATTTCATATTCAAATTAAGGTTCTGACTTGAAATCAAAATTTTAGTTCATCAGCAGAATCAAATATACTTGCATTACCTTTTAGTTCCTCTATTTAAAAGGTCTAAAAACAAACTCACAAAATTTACAAATTTAAATTTTAGTTGATTCAAAAAGTTTTTAATATGTCTATTATAATGTAACAACTATGACAAATAAACAGAGAAGTTATGATTCAGTTTCATCAATATTTTATTAAGAAATTAATTCCATGACTTAGGCCATGCCTTGACAAAATAAGTTTAATTTTCTGTTAATTTTGATAAGGAATCACTTATGTACTAAACTTCAATGTTTATTTTTCTGTTATTTAATTAATTTTTTATTGTTGTCTATTAAAATAATTATACTTTTTTAAAATCTGGGGGTAAATTAGTATTCTTGTATATATGTCAGACATGTTGTGTCATACGTACTCAGGAATTTGTGTGATGTTGCAGATAGAACCAGAGTGCCTTGTGAACCAACAGTTTTCTCTGTCTGGCGTCACAGAGTTGTCTATCAACCCTGGACAACAGCTGCAAGTGTCTAGTTTCCACAGACACTCTGAACCACTCACATGTGTCCTTCCGTCCAACAAGAACCTTTCTTTCACTACTGGTCAGTCCACTAGCAGTCCTATGTATAGTTAGCTATAAGTAGGAGGTTGGTACGAAGAAATTTCTACAAAATACAGACATATTTTCTTGTGGTCAACATTGATAACATTTTACTATATTGTTAGTGTTAGCTTATAGATATTGACAAAAGTGACAACTGCAGAATATATAACCTGCTTTCAGATAAGAAGAAAGGCGGCATTAAGGTCCCAACATAAACTTTTTTGAAAAATACAACACAGTTAACAAAAATAGTCATTATACTTGATGTAACCAGTCAGCTGCTGATCATCTTCTTCTTACGGAGTCGTCCACGGCAGTCAGTTGTTTAGGTAGAGCATCTCGGGGTTATAAGTATAATGGTGGTGGTAGAGGTACTCAGCCGATTAAAAACATATGAGGTAGTGTAGTATTTGAAGTTTTAATTTAACAAAAAATGTACATAATGGTAATACGGCTAATTAATTTAGATGAACGAATTAGTTACATTGATAAAGACAACTTTTTAGCCACCTGGGCTAAATCTCCTCTCCCCCATCTCTACAGGTTGAAAAAGTAGATAGTTATTACAGGCCTACTCTATTTTAGTGTTAACAGGCCTGTCTCCCGATCGCGTCTGTCCCGCGTCTCCCGCTTCCCTTCCATATAATGCAAAACCCAGACGCTCAAGCGAATGCACTGATTGGCCAGGAGTCCGCGCCAAAACCTCCCCCTTACCCGAAAGACCACATGTGCAAGCAACAGGTGCATCTCCCAGCTTCCGAGTTAAGATAATACTACGTTGCACGATGCTTAAAATGAAAAGTAAAAGTAATAAATTTGGATGACTCTAATATTCCAACAAATACTTTGAACAATGAAAAACTATAAGATTAAAAGTTTAAAGGCCTGAAAATGAAGTTAAAGAATTGAAATTTAAAACATTCATTGTTTAAAACTTTGATTATGATTTACATAAATTATAGTTACCATAAAACCCCACACTTTCTTATAATTAACCATTTGATAGTAATAAAGATAATTAAATTAGGCCTAGACGAATGGGAAATGAAAATGTATTTATCAGTTTAGTATTCTGAGTAGCTTGAGCATATTAATATATAAACAAATGCAAACTAATGTAAATTTAAACCAGAAATGGTTGAGAACTAAGGGTCTAAAACCCTGACCACTTTACATTGAATAAAGCCCAAACATACACTACATAACTTGAAGATTAAAAGAAAATACAATAGCTAAGGTTCACTATCAATAACAAAAACAAAACACAACGTTAACATTCTTTCTTATTATCCATTCATTATAACATTCATACATTCAGTTAAGTGTTAAATTACTGGTCTGGGGCCTGGTTGTTAAGTTTATCCTATAATAATTATAATTAGTTCCGAACCACCACTTAGCAGAATTAACACTATAAAACAAATTTCAATTGAAAAATTGATAACCTTTTTTTTAAGGATTTGAGTATCAAATCTGAAATTTTCTTGAATTTTCAAATCTTTAATACCCTTAAAGATTTGAGGGATTCAAGGATTCCATCCTTAATCAACAATTTTCTTTTTTTGTGATTTTGTAATCCTCCCAAATACACAAGTCTATATAATTCCTTTTACCAATTGGTTAAAATTGTTATATCAAGTTAAGGTCTTCATAGTTGTATTCAAGATACTATGCATTCAAGTAGGACTACAATTATTATAAACACTATTATATTTATTTGCCCTGTTTTCTCGAGTATGGGTCCGTTTCGACCACTGGCCTATTAAGCCTGTCGTAGCCTACGCCTGAGTAGTGGGGCTGCCAGTCATGGGTCCTCAGGTAGACCTTCTCTTGGTGGTGATTTTCCTAACCGGGGCTACGGGTACTGATGATGACTTAGCTCCTCATCACCAACACTCTCACTCCCAGCCCATCCAGCTGGGCAGACCCTGTTCCAAGTTTGTTGGTTTTGGCCCTGACTTGTCTCCTGTTTCTTGTCTCCACCTGACCTGGTTTTCGCTGGGGTTCAACCCAACCTCCACCAGGTTACTCAGATCCCTAGGAACACCACTTGGTGTTGAGATAAGGATTGAGTGGGAGAGGCTAAGCGGCACCCACTAGGTAGGCTGTATGTATTGTGCGTCACTACCCCATTAGTACCTTAAAAAAAGTACAGAATGTAAAATATCCTGGAAGTGTGATTGAGGAAGTGGACATAGAGGATGAGAAGAGGACAGCAGGGAGATTTTGTTTTTTAGTTGTGTAAGAGACCTGAAATGGAGACGTGTAAGGAAATGTTGTACAGGGTGTAATTTGTACTCATTGTCACATCTGCAGCAGGAACATAGAAAATGAATGTAATATAAACTAAAACAGTGGAGGCCAAGGGAATAAAGTTTGTGAGGTGCATGTTAGCTGTCACAAGGAGAAACACAATTAGGAATGTAGTTATCCGGTGAAGAGCTGGAGAACAGGGAGTACATGAGATAGTAGAGGAAGCAAGACTGAGGTGGTATGGCCCTGTAATGAGGATGGAAAAAGAGAGGATGCCAAATAAAATGTTGGAAAAAGACCTCAGGGGAGTCCAAGAAAGAGATGGTAGGAACAGATAACAGAAAGTATCCAAGTGAGAGGAGAAGAATGGAAGAATTTAAAGGAGGAAGAATGGTGGAAGGATAGAGAAAGATAAAGGCATTTTACTAAACTGACTTGGCCACAGGCTCTAAACAGATAATGTGGAAGATTATTAAATAAAATCCTTTATAAATTGTATTAACCGCTTTCACAATTTTAAGCTTATATTTCCCAATTTATATTAGTTACTAACAAGTAATCGAAGCATTAGCAATTAATTTCCATAACCAGTTCTGGTAATCAATTTTACTGAATCATTACGCCTTCAAAAATTATGCTAAATATAATAGCATAGATGCATACTAGTAAGTACTTGTTTATAGCTGGATGTGGATGGAGTTTATTAACTTTTTGAATCTTAGACGGAATTTCACTCTTCAATTTAAAAAAAAAACTTGTATTCACTCCTGTTTGTTTATGGTTTTGGAGTCTATCCTGAAACAAATTTATTTTAAAGTAGGTTTTTATAATTCATTACTAATGCCTGTATTAAGGTGACCTTTTTCACTTGGCGTGGAAATGCAGAGCCATGGGAACAAATGGTTATCTTCAAGAATTTTTATTGTTTAGCAATTTTCTTTCCGTAAATGGTTTGATCAAGAATATTAGTACGAGGTTTGGCTATTAAATAACTGGACTGATTCCCTAAAAACTTGTATTTACAAAATTACTTAATGGACATGTTATCACCTTCAATGTAGTCCTCTTACAGATCCCTACACCTCGCCATACAAATCTTCCACTGTTGGAAGCTATGTTGCAGCTCCTTTTTCTGAGAGGCTGTTCATGAGCTTCATCGCTTTTTCCTTTACAGCATCAACAGTCTCGAAACGGGTTCTTTTTATTGCAGACTTGATCTTCGATAACAGAAAAAAGTAACACGAGGTTAGATCAGGTGAGTAAGATGGATGTTCCAACACGAGAATCTTGTGCTTCGCCAAAAACCTATGGACAGACAGCGCTTTATGTGTTGGTGCGTTGTCCTGATGAATAATCCATGAGCCGTTCTTCCACATTTCATGTCTTCTTCTTATGCGTTCACGAAGGGTTGTCAAAACCTCCTTACAGTAAACCTTGTTAACAATCTGACCTTCAGGTACCCAATCAATGTGAAAACAATCCCTCGGATATAAAAAAACTATCATCATTGCTTTGAATTTGGACGTGCTCATCTGTGCTTTCTTTTGTCTTGGTGAACTGGGACTCTTGCAATGCATGGATTGGCGCTTAGTTTCAGGGTCGAACTGAAAAAAATCATGATTCATCACAAGTTATCACATTTTCTAAAATGTTTGGATAATTTTCAATGTTATGAAGGATGTCTGCACAAATGTTCATTCGAGTTTCCTTTTGCTCAGGAGTGAGCAGTTTTGGCTCCATTTTAGAGCAAACTTTTTTCATGTGTAAATTTTCATGTTAAATTTGTAAAACAGTTTCCTTATCGATATTAACTAAGTCGGCAATGGCTTGAATGCTCAGGCATTGATTTTTTCAAACAACTTCACTCACTTTTTCAATATTAACATCTGTTTTTGATGTGCGAGGACGGCCGAGGCAAGGATCGTCTTCGATCTCTTTCCTAACCTTCTTAAATTTTCTAAACCAATCGAACACTTGATATGAGATAAACAATGATCACCATAAACTTCCTTTAACAAATTGTACGTTTCTGTAGTGGGTTTCCCTAGTTTTACAAGAAACTTCACGTTGACACGCTGCTTATCTTTTACACTCAACATAATTTCGATGGAGCTCAGGTACACGGTCCACTTTGAACAAAGGCTACGGCTGAACTATCGGTCACAAGACCTTGAAATATTGAAGGTAGAGAGAGAAAATAACATAGATCAATATCTGACCCTGCTGGCTGTTGCTGAGACCTCAGGTAAGTGGCAAAAAAAAAATGAGCAACTTTTGTTGATAACCTACAAATCTTGGTACTGTGTTATTGTTTTAGTGGTGGTAGAACCGGCAGGCCTTCTTCTGGTCAAAGAGCAGGTTCAAATTCCCCCCACCATTATTCCATCTGGACAGAAGGGGCCAGTTCCATTTCCAAAACAACTCAAGATAAGGCATCCTCTATTTGGATCAGGTAACGTAATTTTTTTTTTAATAACCTAGAGGACATAATCTTATCAACAATATACTGGTAGTTACTTATAGGG
This sequence comes from Timema cristinae, assembly GCA_039000515.1. Taxonomy (NCBI): domain Eukaryota; kingdom Metazoa; phylum Arthropoda; class Insecta; order Phasmatodea; family Timematidae; genus Timema; species Timema cristinae. Next base: position 24,229,929 of record JBCFYV010000935.1, read on the forward strand.
GTAAGTAATGAGAAGGGTAAGAAAAAATAACCCTAACCACTATTTGTCTAAACCAACAAATATCAGAATTAGCATTCAGGATTGAACTCGGACCTCCTGGTCAGAGCCAAGCACACTATTGATGTTGCAAACTCTGCTGATGACTGATATGCTTTGGGAAACATCACCAAGGCAATATCCCTTCAACACTGAGAGACTATATGAAAAACCTGACAATACCAGGGAATTTTGTTGGCTTCATACTCATTGATGTTAATTTTGGCAATAATTAATTAGTCTCTTGTATTTTCATAAATGTCCTAATGTGGGATTTGTTGAGAATACAGTTTTTGGCTAGGTAATTAAATCAAGAGTTTCTTTTTCTGAGACCCACCTCGGTGGTATAGTTAGCTAATGCACTAGTTTTGTGTTGAACTAGAATGCCGAGGACAGGGAGATCAAGATTCAAATCTCGCTCGGGTGAACTGGGGTGGTTTTTCCTAAAAGTTTTTCCACTTTCCCTCCATGCAAACACAAACTAACTTCCTCTATATTCAACCTTCCCAATCCCTAACCCATTAGCGTAGTTAGTACTTAAGCGTATAACCCAAATGAGTAGCGGTGCTAAGTATTATTTTTCCTGAGATTTTGTGACCACCTTTTGCAAGTTTGAGCTTCATTCTTATCCAACACCTTAGTTTAGTGGTAGCGTGTCTGTCTACAGATCTAAGTTTCATGGTTTCGATTCCTGGCACGGCCAAAAAATTGATCATTGGGGAAATGTGGGTTTACCCTTCCGCAGTGATGAATTAAGGGCTGGGACTGGTTGTTGTGCCGGTTCTAGTCTTAAGTTAGATTATAATGCATATGAAGCTACAACAGGCCTAGTAAGCCAGTAGTGGATAATATTTGTCTTGAATAATAAATAGACCCTGGCCATAGGCTGTAACCAGTAATGGATGTAAATAAAAAGCTTCATTTTTATCATGGTGAAAAAATAAATTATTAAATTTTAGTAATCAGTTCCCAGTTGTTAATAGCCCTTAGCTTGAGTTCTGAACCTAAAAATACATAAGCTGATTTCTAACAAGATGGGATACATTACTTGTATATGGTTTATAATAAACTAAGCATTTCCTTTTGAAGGGAAAAAACAACTTATTTTGTCTTTTACAATAGAAAACTGGCCTTTTCAATTAGTTCTTTAAATAGCAACATAAACATATACAAGTTATACTGTAGCATTTCATAAACATGGAAAGGATGATAGATGGGAAAGGCCTACACTCCTAACAGAAACATATAGGCCTCAAACTTTACAATTAAAACCAACAAAACTTATTACAATGATATTTGTGGCACATCATAACTACTTTCTTTTTTTTAATCAGAAGAGAGTAGAAGACTGATTGGAGTAGGGTTGAGGTTGACCATTGGTGCTTGGATTTTGAAGTTTCCTGATCAAACTTGTATCATGTGTCTTGAGCCTTGATTATAAATAGCTAGATTTTACAGAACTAGTTTTGAAACTTTTTGGTTTCCCCTTATATATTATTGTCCTTGCTTGGACCTAGCATGAAATTTCTTAAGGGCTCTAAGCAAAGAATTGATCTAAAATTTAGGTATTGTAATGTGTAAAAGTAGAAATCGTGATTTTTAATGCTAACCTCAGATAAAAAAAGCTTAAATATCCTGAAAACACTAACTTTTCCTGTGTTTCATTTATTACCTATAAAATAAGTTAAAACGGATACTAAATGGCAGCCCTGGTATAGTGCTATCACCAGTGTTACCGTGTTGAAAATTATATTTCATGATATGGTATTTGCCAAATTACAAAGAAATTTTGTTTATTTAGAAAAAAAGCTTAGATTCATGTTATTCATGTGAAAACATTAGAATTTGTTTAAAAATTAATTTTATCATAAATGGGAATTTTGCACGCCCCTACCCATGACATTGTTATCCGGTAATTCATTGTCTTCACTTTCATGGCTCAGCAAAAACTATTGGCTAGTGTCAGCCTGCTTCTGTTTCATTTCAGGAGTAAACATTCAAGGTATCCACCACACACACACCTTTCCATACTCCAGTTCTGTAATTACTGCCTGCAATTGCTCGGATAAAATACAATTTTTGTCTGCCTGTTCTTGTTGACAAACACGACAATTCTGTTTAAAGAATTCATCCAGACGATTCTGGTGACTCTCATTGATAGCAGTTTGTGACCTTCCGCTTTGTTGTTTGTCACTCAGATTGAAAGTATCTCCTAGCTTTCTCTCATGAGCACGTGCAGCCCAATATTGATTAGTACTGATAGCTACACTTTTCTCTCTATAAACAACCATTATTTGCCAATGACTGTCAATAGGAGTCATGTTTTCTTCATTTAAGAACTCAATCACTTTATGCTGTTTCATCCACACTGACATACTGACCTAACCTACACTGCAAACCTAGTTTCGTGTTAAGCTAGACTGCAGAGGACGGGGAGATTGAGGGTTGAATCTCGCTCGAGTGAAATGGGGTGGATTTTCCTAAATGGTTTTCCACACTTCCTCCACACAAATGCGGATTCACTTCCTCTGTATTCAACCTTCCCAATTCCTAACCATTAACATAATTATTACTTAGGCATATAACTTAAACAGGTAGTATAAGACGCAGTGATAAATTTAAAAAAAAAAATATTCTGCTAACAACTTCAAAAAATGTAAATTAAAGTTGTATTTTAGAATGAGGTAGTCATGAAACTGGTTAGACTACTTGGACACTGTGATAAACATTTAAGAAAAATGATGACTTGTCAACAACATCCAGGTCCTATTAATAACCCAAGAATTTGGTACTTTTAATTTCCTATAGAATTTGTTGTACTTGTTTACACACAAAACCAAAATTTGTTAGATTATTTTTTTTAATGAATTTTCTTCTTGTTTTATTTTAGAATATATCAATGAACTCCAACATGCTGCATCACTCCATAATTCAGTGAAAGGGACTTTAAGGATACAGGGGAACATATAGGGAAAGATAATCACAGCATGACAGAGAGAAGAGGCAAGAAAAGGAAACGTGACAGTAAAAATGAAATATTAGATTACCTCAACCAAGACGCAGTTCACAGCGAACCATCCACAGTCCTCCATTTAGATAATAATGCTAGTATTTTAGATTTTAAAAGTGAAAGCAAAAAACACAAAAAAAGGAGGTTGCTTAGTTCTGCTCCAGACGATGTTTATAACTCCACTTTAAGCGAAGACAAACCTTCGAGACATTTAGTAAAAGAGGAATCAAATACTAGTTTAGAATCCACTGATGTAAATACGCTTTTAGAAACTACAAGTAAAAGGATTAAGCACAAACACACTGTATTTAACAATAGTTTGGGAAATAATGGGAATGAAACACACGAGGAAAACAATAGCAAATCTAAACATTCAAGTGGCAAGAAAAAAAGAAAGAAAAACAAAGAAAGAAATGTAGACGCAAGTTATTCAAGTTTTGAAACTTCTAGCACTTCCATAAGATCACAAGGGGATGAAGTTTTAGGAAATACAACCATAGACAAGAAGAAGAAGAATAGGAAGAATTTGCTTAATAACACATTATAATTAGAATGAAGCTAGCAAACTGTATCATCTTGGTATCTGACACGAGTGTTAAAACACAGTTCGAAATTTAAAACACAGTAACGAGACAAATAAAAGTTTTAAAACTAATGAATTGTACCTGTTAGAAAAATGGAATATCTTAAACACATTAATAATTATATTTCAACATAATTTTGACATGCACTATTATGGTTTGATGTATTTACCTTAATAATTTTGTCTAATATTATAAAGAAGGTACAGGAAAGCTAGATAAGAACATTAGGAAGGGCAAATATAACACTGCTGCAACTGGATAAAGGAGTAATTTATTTTTCTTTAAATAAAACTGGTAACTACCTACCAATTCCTTGATCAATGGTAACTGTCACCCTCCTATGACACCAGCGCTGAGTGGCTTGGAGAGTTAGGTGGTGGACCAGTCACAATACATCACATATGTTTGGACTTTACAAAGTGTTTTATCGAGGTGAAGAACTGAAACTTTACATTTGAAGGGACAGATAGAAAGTTATAGATGGAAGGGGACCGGGAGGTGTAGGGAGCTACAACTATGAGTGTCCTAGACCTATTGATCTCCTGGTCACCAGTAGGTCAACCCAGTCATTAAAACCAAATGAATCATGAATCAAATAGCCAAAGCTACTATTTATGCTTTTTAGTGAAGATTACTCCAACTAGATATCATATTCTGAAAATTGAAAAATGATGCCTGGACACAGTAATTGAACCAGGGACCTTTGGCTTAGTACGCCAATGCTCTTACAACTGATAAACAGTAAAACAAAAATTTGGTTTTAAAACTTATCAACATTATTTATTGCACTCACATAATGCTCATATGTACAATGCTCTGGCAGGAGGGTCAAACTCACTCTTTGTAAAGGCTCACATTGAACATTAAAATACTGAGGGGACTACCTTAAAAAAAATCTGTATCTTAGGTAAAAATAAATCAAACTTTGTATCTTATTTTACAAAAAGAAAAGAGTAGGCCTCTTGATAAAATAATAGACTATAGGTAGGATCCCCTCGGCATGTCTCGTGTCTGTGACCAGCAACCAGACTGGTTTCGATTGTTTGTTATGTGGCCAGTTCCTTCCAGGCGATTGTGACTGGTAACCAAAGTGCATGTCCACCATATATAAATTGCATCTGCATCTGCTCTCGGAGCAATGTGTACGCATACACACCACCAAGCTAATGTGTGTTTTAGTAGAGTTGTATTTAGTGTTGTATTTGATTGGGCTGGTTTTTAAAATGGTCCAAGATTTTTCCATAGAATAAGACAAACATTTAATTGAAGAGCCGTCAAAGCACCCCTCAATTTTTTACATACATTCGCCATTGAACTGGGACCAACATGTAAGAAGTAATAAATTATTTTGACATTTGTGTCATTATAGTTCAAAGCTTAACCATACTATCCCAAAAAAACAAAATATATGGAACATAAAATAAAACACAATTAAAACTCTGGAGAACTAGAAGAACAATCTAAGCTGAGATCTTTCTGGTTTGATAAACATTGCACATAGGCCTATTTGTTGCGCATATTCAGCACTTTTTTTTTAATTTGACTCCTGTGAATGAAAGAGTGCTGCTGCATATTTGGCACACCAACCTCATAAGTCAGAACTCTCCAAATTATGCCAAATTCACAAATATCACATTTTAATTGTATTTCCTGGACCTTCATAAACATAATAGGGTCACATTGCATGATGGTTTATATCATGAGGACTGTAAAACTGCGAGTTTGACAGGCCTGCCTTACGGGATATGGACACCCTGGGTGGGGTAGAAAAAAAATCACCATTACGGGCCTGGAAGGAGGAGATTTAAACACTAGTTAGAATAATCACACTCAGTGAAACCCCAGAGTCTTGTGTCGGTGAATAACACTATCTATGCAGCTATATTGATTGCAAGTATAAATGGAAAACTGTTGGAACAAGTGAATGATTTTGTATATGGGCAGAATGTTCTGTAAAAATGGAAGGATAGGTGGTGATATCGACAAACGGGTGAATGCATCTTGTAAAGTAGTTTGATGCATATGGACTATTGCAAAGACTGAAGTATCGAAAGAGGTAAGGATGGCAACATAGAAAAATGTGTAAACGCCAACATTGTTTCATGGATGTGAACCATGGGTTTGTCGGAAGAAACACAAGAGCATGTGAATGTGGTTTGAATGAGATATTAAGAAATGTATGTGGAAAAACTCGTATGGACAGAGTCAGTAATGAATGGGTGCTGAAGAGTGTGGTTTGCAAGGAATCCAATAGGTCATGTGAAAGAAGCGTGCTAACGTTGGTTTGGGCATGTTAAGAAGATGAGAGTGGAGCGAGTGATGAATCAAATATATGAAGGTAGAGTGTGTGGATTAAAAGAAAGGGCTATGATAGGTTGTAGACGAATGTTTGAAAAAGAGAAACATTAACATTTTAAGAATAAAAGAGCATGCATGACTTGGTGGAATGGTTGTTGAAGCAAAGGAGGTATACAAGGATAGTGAGGATGGATTAAGTACAGTTATTTTTGAGCTATATGTACAGTTTCTTGCCTACTCCGTAAGGAAATGGCGTGATTAAGTATTTATTACAAAATTTATCAAAATCTTTCAATAATACTCCTTATGAATTACTGAATAATTTATCTTAATATTATTAAATAAATGAGCCAAGAATTTAAATACAATTATAATATTCCCCCCCTCTGCCCCTCCATAATTGTGACAACATGAGTTTCAAGTTTTCAAATAATGGAATTTCTATGAAATTCACAGTACTGTTCAAACCTCATCAAGTGCATTGAGAGTAATTTTCTAGGTAAGTTGTTTATTCAGCTAGTACATGATCTTATGATTCATACTAACTTCAATTTCGTATTTTATAATTCATACCAACTTCACTTCCATAATTTTATAAATTTATAGTAACTACTAACTAAAATGGGATCTGGACAACTGGGTGCTGCTAACCGGGTGCGGCTGACTTGGCGCTGGCACTATGGGCGCCAATGTAAAAATGTAATATTTTTTTTACGTAAATATTCATTTTTGGAGTTGTCTAAAAAAAATCATAACAGGAACCTTAATTTGTATGTATTTATTAAGTTAGTGCTGCCTAATTGTAAAAAAAATGAAATATTATGTTAGGTATTTTTAGTGTTTTCTTACGTGTTGAATTATCTTTTTAATTTTAAAATATTAAGTATTATAACTTTATAAATACAAACAAATTAAGGTTCCTCTATTATGATTTTTTTTTAAAACTACTCCAAAAATGAATATTTATTTGAAAAAAAATCATTATTTTTTACACTGGCACCCAGTCCTTGCCAGCGCCCAGATGGCGATACCCAGTTGCCCTAGACTAAACAAAAATAAGCATTAAGTTTTTTTTAGCAATGTGTCTCACTGCCCTCTTACTATTTAGAACAGACATTTCATTCTGATTGAATAATCTAGCAATTAAATGATCACTGAAATGTTTGATTACTCATGATTCTTTTCTCCACCAACAACTGAATGCCATACCCATTTTATTTTGGTGGATCAACTTGTTTTTTTTAGGTTATTATCACCATGTTGTGTTTTAAGAATATGAGACACATCATTATGGGAACACATTATGTACTTACAAACATGTATCTTATGTGCACCACAGAATAATGTCTACCCAAGCACACAGAAAAAGATCATGCAGATGATATATTATGATTGGATTAGAACACATTTTCCTTCCGAGGTTCAGTAAATGTGTGAAACTCACTTTAGAATTAAGTACAAAAATACATCTGAATAGCTTGTGTCAACAATTTAATAATAATAACAACAACAAATACAATACTGGAACAACGCATATAATTATTTTAATCTGAAAAAGTGGAAATGTTGTGAAATATCAAAACTTGACCCTTGACTATAATTCATTCATGACCTAAGTTTACTTGGATGATAGTTCAAAATGTTAGAAATAGTCCCTAATATATCACTACGCCAACAGCTGACATCTATCAAATTGGATAACTGTAATGAAAACAGATGGTAGTATATGATTGTGATAGTTAACTACAGTGATTTAGGCCAATATTATTTATATATTATTTGAGGTTGGACACACAGTTTATTTATTGATTTATTCCACTTAAAAAAAATATTCACACCACTTTCACATTAACTTATAATGAACACAGCTTCAAAACAACAAATTTAAACCATGTGGTTGAACATGATGGTAAACAAGTTTTTTTACAATGATGCAGCATGCAATTGATGAAAATATTTTATTCAGTTAAATATTTTGAAATACGATAAAATAATCATAAAATCATTTATTGTGTGTAAAAAAAATGACCAAGACTTTTTTCTTTTCCAAGTAAATACAATGTCTCAATAACATTCCAAAATGAAGAATAAGTACTTTTAATTATGTTTAAAATATTGTTTGGAGTTGGATAAAAAGAAATTATTTAAAAAAATGAAATAGTATGAGAAAAATTAAGTTTACGTTATTTTTAATGTTATATATAACAGGTAATTAAATAACTACATTTATAACAAAATATTGATCTTTTACAAATATTGGCAACTCAAAACCTAAACATATGATTTTCGAACTGTCATCCAGGTGAAAACCTATCATGAACGGATTCTATGTAACTTTTCCCTCGTTAAATAAAAAAGAGTAATTATTGTACTACAACAGCTTTGCCCTGAAAATAGTCTTCAAGATACACTCATATTCTAATTTGAGCAAATGTTTGTACAAGTGCAAGTGTTGCCAACTGATGGAGCACGTTTATAATAGATTGTTTCCGTTCAAGCTGCCGTGCCGCTCCTGAAAATAAATAGTTATCATTGTTAAAAAGTTAAAAATAAGTACTAAGCTAAGACTTGTACAATTTATTCTAAATGAATAGCGAAGCTTGGGATATATAAAAATGATTTAAAAGTTAGGGATATAACTACATCAAGTATCATATTCACTAGGGGACAAATCTTGCATAGATCAATGATAGAACATCTCTGCCGTATCCAGGTTTCTTTTTTCAAATTTATGAATCTGTGTGCCAATATTTTATATAGCAACACACTTGTAAGATATAAAATGCTATTTCTTGATTCAAAACAATATGATAGTCACACATTTAGTTTTTAAATAGATTTTTTTTTTGTCATATGCACAACTAATTTAAATAGAACCACTGGAAAATTATATTTCATGTAAACTATCAATTTCAAACTAATAATAATTTAATGAAGTACAATTTTTTTAAAATCATGTCTTACTACCTGTTCAGGCTATACACATATTCGTGCTAGTAGAAGAGTGGAAAACCATTAAAAAACCCATCCTAAGTGGACCCAACCTGGATTCAAACCCCGATCTCTCAGTCATCAGAGGGCCAGTCTAAGACTAGCGTGATACATTAGACCATTTGGCCACTGAAGCAGGTTTTAATTATTTAATGACATTACATTTATTCATCAATTCCTATAATTATAAGTTTATTTTAATTTGGGTTATTAAACATGCACTTTCTACACTGAGACTCTTAATTCAGCAGGTGGACACACTAGCAACTTCTAATGGGCTAAGGTATCTAGTATAAATATTTAAACATTTATTAGATCAATTTATATAACGCTTTTAAGTCTGGGTTTGCTTAATTAATGTACTACCTTAAACCACATTTTTAAGTACTAAAAAATACCTGCTTTGGTGGTCATGTAGTTTAAGGCGTCACTCTCACAATAGACTAGACTGCTAATGAAAGGGAGATTGATGTTCAATTCTGGTCAGGTGTTCTGAGGTTGGTTTTTCCTAAATGGTTTCCCATTCTCCACACACATGAAGGTACACTTCCTCTAAATTCAACCTTCATTCCTAACCAATTAGCTTAATTTAGTACATAGGCATGTAACCCAAACAGGTAGTAAGATGCGATGCTATAAACTAAAATAATAATAAATAATTGGGCTTAAATGTTGATGAGAGATCGAGATAGTTGTCAGAGAAGAAATTAACAATTTTTATGAGACCACTAGATGGAAAGTAGGAACACATTGCATATCTATTCTGAATAATTAGTATTATTGAAACATCCATTTGTTTCTATGTACACTTAGTCCTAAGAGGTAGCAAGCCGTCTTATCTTGACTAAGAACAATATGTCCCCATCATATGAGGTACAACACAGTTGAACCAAGCAAAGTGAGCTTTAAGGTGAATGAACGGTACACACTATGGGTGAGGGAAATATTGAGAGGAGTTAGCTAGGCGAAGGCAGGACATTGGGTAGCATGGTTGTCTGATTCTAACACTCATAGTGACAATCCAATTCTGGGTAAGAGACACAATTCACAATGTTCAAAGAGACAGGAGTTGCAGTAGTTATCAGTACCGGCGTACTTTGTTCGATGAATGAGACCATTAGATGTTGTGGCAGAATCTCAAGCCCACCTTAACTACTAACCTTGAAATACCCATTGACACGGTTTCTAAAAAAAAGTTAGGTACAGAATTCTTTTGTCACTCCAATCTTTACTGTTTTGTGTATGTGTGTGTGTGTACGTGTGCTTTGGCACCTACGCTACCCACACCTATGCAAATTGTAAGTAGTAATGACAATATGGATTACTATCATGTTTATTTTAATTTACCTGATGCAGCAGTTGTGTTGAACCGGCGGCAAACAGTAATGGTGTTGCTACTGACATGATAACTACCAAGTACAGAGGCAACACACTTAATGGTGAACTCATGCCTACTAGGTGACAATAGAGACAGATTAATCTGCAAGGCCACTCTATTGCTCCATGTCTGTACATACTCTCTGTAAACCTGCAGGCACAACCAACATATTTTATACTATTATGACAATAGAGACAGATTAATTTACAGAGCCACTCCATGTTAGTTAAAGTTTTCATAGTGAAATACTTAAAAATATTAATTTAATTTCTTTAAAAAACTCATTTATTTAGAGCATCATGGCTTTTTACTGATTTTGAGTCTATTTTTCATATTAACTTAAAGAGCATTAAAAAAAATTAAAAAAAAGCTCGCATAATTTAATTTTCCCCAATTATTTTTTACATTTGTTTTACATTGTAACTTACATAGAGGGTAATTAATATATATAATTATTGTTTTATGCTAACAATATTTATCAGGCAATTAAGTCTAGTGTTTAATCAATAACTAATTTTATAGACAAATTTAATTTAATTATGATGGTCTACTCTCGCAGAAGACTAGACTGTTGATGAGATCGTTTGAATTTAGGTAGGGTGTACTGAAGGTAGTGAAAAAAAAGTTTTACACTCTCCTATGCAAATGTAGGTACACTCCCTCTAAATATACCCATCTTAATTCTTAAAACCATTATTATAATTAGTGTATAACACGAATGAGTAATAAAATGTGGTGCTTAAAAAAATTAAATTATCACTAAATTTGGTACAAACCATTTTAACTCATTACTTTTTTTCTTAACATTATTAATAACCAACAAACAAAAGAACTGATTTTTTATAAAATGCCCACTTTCAACCACCAACATAGAGAGCTACTAAAATTTTACACTATAAACAAATGTCTTTGATTTATTAACTACTAGCCCGGCTTCGTCCGGGCTAACCACGCAATCCATTGCCTGGCTGGCTACCCTGGGCAGCACTTTTATGAATTCAATCACACAAACAGAAAAAAAAGTGTTAATTTTATTTCTTCTGACCCAATCTTTAATGAATTAAAAAAACAATCCAATCAAAATTTTTATTAAAATTCCAGCTTCGAGGTGCGCATTGTGCACAGGAGCTACTAATTTTTAAAATTTCAGGTCTCTTTGTTAGATACATATTGCGCAATGCTCATGACAAACAGACACACAAACTATTTATTTTATTTATATGAATTAAAAGCGTATAACCTTAACTAAGTAGTAAGATGCGATGCTAAAAAAAAATTCATCTAAAATGTTACCAAAAGCTCTCAATAAAACTTTCTTATGGATTCATCCATAATTTATTCTAATATCATTAATCAAACAGACCAAGAATGAAATTACAAATGAAATATTTTTTCTTCTGCTGTTGTGGCAACGTAAGTTTTCAGTTTTAAAATAATGAGCTTCCTATGAAAATAAGACTAGTTGGGTAGGATTTATATATACAAAATAATAATTCTAATACACGAGGGAAGCTAGCCCTCGATGTTAATTTCGTATCGGCACAAAAAATAAATATATATATATATATAGGTGGTATACGTCAGTTTGGAAAGTATTAAGATATTTTAAAATTGGATATTTATAGTTTTAACTCAAGAAATTGGTCGATAAAATCACATAGTAGCAGTTATCATCTATAAAATCTTCTAATTAAAATGAGTATGTAGTGTAGTATAGACCAGGCTGGTCCAAAATTTTTCATCCCAAGGGTCAAATCTTTCAGTTTGCACCGTGGGCCAAAGATAAATTTACTGGTCCCATCAACTTAATATAGGCCTACAAAAAACATTTAATAAAGAATTATTTTCAGTATTTATACTTAAATTGTATTTTTGGTTGGTAGAATTTTTAATAAACCCTTTTGGCAGTAAAATTTGAATTTCCCAAAATGTATTATAAAATATGAACAAGTGCACACTTTCACAAAACAGCTTAGCATTATTTATATATATATATATATATACATATTATTACTTATCATTCAAATAAATGCATGATTAAATGCAATCATGACCATTTTTAAATAAATATTTTTGTTAGAATCATTAGTTATTTGGCATCTACCATTGAGGGTTATCTTTAATTTTCCTTCAGGATACTGTGGGGCCAAATTTTTAGTAAGCGCATTTGGCCTGCGGGCCGTCAGTTGGACAACACTGGTATAGTCTATATAGTATTATAACATTGAAGCACACATTTTATTTTTAATTTAATTCACCCTTACCCTTTCCTCTTTAATTTACAACCAACTTTCAAACTTGAATGATTTCTTTATAAATGTCATACTGTATTTCTATAATCCGAAGTTATTCATTTAGCTAAAGAGTAACTAAATCTGTTCAAGAGTTCCAAGGAACACAGATAGGCCTACATATCACTCACTATCTCATAATTATATTTCTTATGATATAATTTAAATTATAAAATCCACTAAAATCTATAGGGTACTATGCCATTTTAAATTTATTTTAATATAAAATTTATGATCTAGTCTGTGCTCTGTAGAGATGATATGCACTAGTCTGCAACACTCACTGCAATGTTGTTGATGAAGAATGTCAATTCAGGCGGTGGCTTGGAATGGTGGCTTGTACAGTTTGCATGAAGAAAGTGGTCATTTACATTGAAAATCTCTTCCACAAAGATTTCAGGTGATAAATCCTCAGATCTATAACAAGAAAACAATTAGATTAAAAAGACTCCTCATAAAAAGGTTGATTATATCTTTATCGAGATCATCTGATTTGTGAAACTATTCTCACAAAATGGATCCTTTAGTATAGAAATGTATAGAAACACGGCTTATCTAACATTAATAATATTACATGTAGTCCTTTTAGGATATTTCTTGATATCTTATATGGCTGAAAATTAGAATATAGGTGCACTATAATAACATTAGACAATAATTAGGTGTTTAAGGGTCTTTTGGGGGAGGGGTGATGATGACTACTTTGTAGGAGTGGAAAATCTTAATTTAATTTATTGTTTTCTTTCTTCTAAAAATAACCTTTGGACCACAGAAAGGGCGTGTGACTTTCAATTAATTAACTTTAGAGAAGCAGCCATCCTACTTCGGGGATCCACGCCCCTATGATCTGTGGCATAACAAAGAGGGTAGTAAATGCTCCTCATTAATTCCTTTCCTTTATTTTTTTACAACTAATCACTGCTCATCAATTAAGAAAAAGAGTCACAAATCACAATCAATTTTCCTTAGTAACTGCTGTTCCAAATGTTCAAAAACTTCCAGGAAAAGGGCCCTCTGAATAAATTTACTCTGGTTTCAGAGTTGTGGGGAAAATTAAAACCTCACTTTCCCTTCCCTCTTTGGACATTTGACTTGTACTTTTGAAATTATCATGCTCTGTCCCTGATTCTTGCATAGTACTACAATTACATATCAGTTTGTCTATTATTAGCAGCCCCACCACGAGGGGTACAATAGGTACCATAGTACCGGGCCTGGGACATTCCTTGGTGGGAGGAAGTAAGGTGAAACCGTCTGGCTCTAAAACTTGTCAGTTCAAGCGCATGACGTCAGCTTTGTGGGACTCATTTCACTGCGAGCATTATGCTCTGTGGTTAATGACACGTTTTGTGTAAACTTTAAACAGTTTCAACAATATGGCTTGTATAAATCACTACATAATAATGTAGAAGTATGTAAAGATTTTTAGAATATTTGTAACCAGAATAATATGGTTGTGGAACAATGAAATTATATATAGTTTAAAATAACTGTACAAAGTGAACAAACTTGTTAGATTCATCAAACAAATAAAATAAAACACATGTAAATAAACATTTTGCCACTCAAAATACTATCATGCACACTTTAAAGAACATTTATTCAAAAGCTCCATCAACATTAAATTAAAATATGAATTTCAAACAAAATATTTGACTTAAACGAATAAAGCACAAGAAATCTACTATTATTTACAACAGAAAACAAAACATAAGTAGGTAACCAACAAAAACAAAATATTATAAACCATTATTAAAATTAACACATGTTACTTTGTCATTAAAATAACTATTTATAACTGAAATATTAAAGCTACATTTATCTCTTTTGAGCTTTTTAATTAATGTTTTTACTTTCTAATATAAATATAAAGCTATGCAACTGGGAGAGTTTTCAACCTTTACATTTTTATGAATCTTTGCGTTTTATATGACCCTGATAAAAAAAAAGTGGATTTTACAAAAATGTATGTCCCTGGGACATTTTAATGGGTTTTATTCAAATTTGGTAGTCAGACGCTAGGTAGCCCTTAAATTAAGAGTTACTGAAGGTTTATTATTGAAAATCTCAAATTTTTTGAAGAATTTGTTTAAAATGGATACTACCTATCTACTTTGTTGACCTGGTATAAAAACTGTAAACCTGTTTTCAGGCAAAAATTGGTTTAAGGTAGCTTACTAATTACTAATTTCTTCTAAATTTGAAATATTTTTAAAATGGTTCTAATGATTTGGTTCAAAATGGATATCTAGTAAGATTTTTATAATATAAATATTTTTTAGTTGGTTTCTCTTAGAAAAATATTTAATAGTAATTTAGTACTGATGAATATTTTGTTTAAATAATGGCAAATTAAAAATAAAATTCTCACCATTTTATTCAAATTTTGTATTTGAGAACAGTTTTTTTATATTATAAATAATAATAATATATGATTATTTTTCTAATATAAATTAGTATAAGAGTATTTATGACAAATTTGAGAATATTTGAAATCAAAATAATTACTTTGGGGGGTGGGAATCACAATAAATAAGAATATATTTTAATTTTAACAAATTTAAATTATTTTACATAGGTTTAAAAATGACAGATTTTTGAGAGAGAAATGGCCTACCAATTTGGCCGGAAATATATTTTCAAATACCTTCCAGAGTTCTTTTACATGCAACAATTAACATGGGACCAACGGCTTTACTTCCCTTGGAAGAATTTATGCTATGGATTGTTACCGCTCAAGAAAAATCCATTGAACTCGGCTAGGTTTGAACCCACGAACATCGAGTTCTGAGGTAAGCACTTTACCTTAAGACCACTGAGGTCGACCAAGTTAAAGTTAAGTTTTAATATTTCATCACGTGTGCCTCATTTCATTGTTTTATGTATCAATTTACGATTATCAATTTTGTTTTATAAAAGGTTTTTCTACACATCATTTATTCTGAACGGTAGCAGCAGTCTTTACCTTAATTGATTATGCTATGACCTTATCTCATAAGCTGCACCATAGTATAATCCAACCGAGAGATATTTCAGCGTAAACGGAGTGTACAAACCCAAGTTTAGTATTGGAAAAAGAGAGGTGTGTGTATGGGGGGAGGGGGGGGGGGGGGGGGGTACTGCGCTTTTTTCCTGGCACCAAACCTGATTTGAGCACCTAGTTTGCCTGATTGTTAGTGATTGTTAGAATCACTAGAGCAATACTATCAATGCCCTGTTAACTTGATTGTTAATAATTCATTATCATAACAAATAAGGTTCGTGTTTTCCTTGTCCAATACTTACCAATAACCCTCAGTTGGTCAGAAACTGTGATGGTTGTGAAGAATGGTGCATCAGCAGACACTTCGCAACTAAACTTCCCAGCAAGATGCAACTGGACATCCAGTAGTGACACTTGCTGATCATTTGACAGCGATAGCTAGTCACACAAATTTATCAATTATTTTGATATTATAATTATCAAGATGGTGTGTATTAGTCTATTGCTACAAGCTTGAACAGTGGTTTCTAACATTTTAACCTCTCTTTAATAATATTTGGTGTTTGATAAGAATATGCATCCTACAAACGGGTTACATGGTGGTTGATACGTCTGACGCTCTCAGAAGACACAAGATGCATTAGAGGGGATGGAAAAAAACACAATGAATATTACATCTGGAGATAGCATGCGGGAATCACAGTGGATCCTATTACAATAGAAAAATACATGTGAAAAGCACATATGGAAATCACAAGTGAATATTACATATGTGGAAAACAGATGGGAAGATTACAAGTGGAATCATGAAAATCACATGTAGACTGTCACCCTCACCCTCACCCGTCCGGGGTTTGTACCCTGACTTTACCATAAACGCTGACTTAAAACATAATTCAAACGAGGATAGGACATTGATTTTCCACCCTATTTTCTGGCGAACACTTTAAAATTTCAACATTTCGTTTTTATACTCAGTGATAATCCTAAAATAAAAAAAAAATAGAGGGAGGGGGGCCAAATTAGAAGTCAAGTTGGAAATGACAGAAGCAGTTATGATAGGGAAATGCTGGAATAAAACAATTTTATGAAACGACTACTTGATAAGTATTGTTCATACAAATAAAGCAA
Source organism: Timema cristinae (assembly GCA_039000515.1). NCBI lineage: Eukaryota > Metazoa > Arthropoda > Insecta > Phasmatodea > Timematidae > Timema > Timema cristinae. Next base: position 24,246,631 of record JBCFYV010000935.1, read on the forward strand.
AGCAAAAAGTACTATCTTTTCTATACATTTTCTTTCTTTATCTTATTTTTTGGTCAATTTTTATCCTATTTTACTGAAGAAGGGTATTGATGTGCCCCGAAAACTACATAATTATGTGTTTATTTGTGTTTTAACTTAAAATTTGAGGCCTACGGTTTTCTCTAAGTTTCCGGTAATGTTTAATCTAAATAAAGGCAAAATATAGTTTTCTGAATATCAGTTAAATGGTGATTTATTTAAAAATTGATTCCAAAATTTCCAATATCAGCAAATTTTCGTGCAACTTCAATAGAATCCCGAAATATAGAAAATTATGAAAAACAGGAGGGTGAAAAAACGAAAAGAAAATGAAAACAATAAAGTAAATACGGAAACGGGAACCTGGTTTCATGTGTGTGCCTGTGGCGTGGGCGTAAATGACGTCACCAACAGAAATAGGAAACACGTGCACCCTTCGCGCACACACCTCATAAGAAATATATGTTTATTTTATAAAATTTTTATTTAGTAATAAACTAAAAAATAATAATTAAAAATACCCCTTTAATCTAGTGGATATATTGACGGTAGTTTAACACACTTTAAAACAAGTATTTTTCAAAATTCATTTTTAATTAGTTTTTAAATAAAATTACACTAGGAAAGAAATTGGAACCCTAAGCCTTAAGTCAGATGATCAGGGTACAAATCGTTGTCTGGGTCTCATTTTTATATAGTTACACATTTGTTTTTATGCTGGCCTAGCTGGCTGGCTGGACAGGGAATAATGAGGTCATTGTATTGCCAAATGTTTCTTGTTCTTCATTATTCGACTTAGGTCTCGTCTATAGAGCAAGCGATTTGCTTGGTGTTTTTTTTCTTCCTTTTTTCGTATGGTATTACTGACCGGGTGGGACATGACATCCAAGTTCGGTCTCCTGTTTATAGAATATTTGCTGCTCTTGTGGCACAGAACTTTCCCAGATCAAACCATAGAGGTTGTCTATACGTCGTACCCGCAATGAGATGATGTTATGATATTAAATACAAAGGTGTAGGGCAGTGGGAATCTTAAACACTAAACTAATTCCGTTGTGATAATTCCTCTTTTGGTAAGAAAAAACATCTAAGGTACCAGCAATGAATCTAACCCGGGACCCCTTGGATCCGTATCCAGGTGCACTGACCTCTACACCACGGGGTCGGATGCTTGGAGGTTACAGGCTAGTGTGTGGCGAGGGGCAAGCGTTGCGGTGTAGAAGTGCGTTGTTTCATCAAGTCACTGTCGAAACCTTCTAGGAAACTTATTTTACTAGAAAACATCTCTAAAACTCGATGGTATCACCTATTAAGTATATATCTTGCTCGGTTTATGAATATAATAAGATACACGTTTCTTCACAAAGTCTGTGCAGTACCCCCACATTCTTGTGAAAGCGTCACAACGCTCTTCTTCACTATCCATTATTATAAATCAAATAATACAATCTTATTGTTAACCGAACGGTTTCCACCTGACTAACTGGGTGATTTTATTCGACAGGTTGAATCACTTAGCGAGTTCCCAAGAGGGCTCGGTTTGCAGAAACTCTAGAGCCGCTTCAGGTATGAACACTTAGATTTAAGCTTACCACACATCGGATCGGAACGGTTGGAATCAGAACCCAAGAAACGGGAACGAGTTTTGTCCACACACTGGTTCGGAATTCAATTCATGTAACTCCGAAGACAACAACCAAAAAGGTACATCGATTTTAGTGATTTGGTGATAGTGAGTGGTAGCAGCATTGAAGAGCAGGTAATGGTGGTTGTTCTGTGCATTGCTTGCTGACAATGCTGATAAAGAAGAAGATGATGAAGAAGAAGCGGCTTCAAAAATACTTTGAATGCACAACATACAGTCAATACAACAGACATTTTACAAGATTTCCGCCCGTGCATTTTTCTTTTTAACAGAGTCATACTAATGTTATGTTAGCAATGTCATAAATTATAGGGGACTATTGAACTAAATTGATTATTTCTGATCCAAAATAACTTTTTAAAAATTGTAAAAAATTATTGAGGAACAGGAAACGAAGATCAACGAGTGTAAACTGAGTGCGAGTGTAGATGATGCAATAATATAGTACTGAGAACGTATGCGCATAGCTTTGGAATCCATAGGAATCCGTCAAAATATTCCCTTCTAGCAAACCAATTCGTTCCGTTCTGATTCAACGTTGACGTTTCCTATCCTATCCGAACCAGTGTGCGGGCCTCCATTAAAATGAAAGTAGTCAAGAATTTCTGATGCGTTACTATCCGATCTGATTCACTGTTTGGCAAGCTTACAATTCTATTTGTTCGTTCGTGTCTTGCTCTCGCCAATCAAGCCTCTAGCCTCTGACCTCCAAACAAATCGCTTGCACTATAAACGAGGCCTTAGAGTTGTCTGTACTCACATCTACGAAGAGGCCAGGGAAAGAAAGGCCCTTCCTGGAGGTCTCTCCTTCGGTACGTAGCGGTAGAACTCGAAGTTCCCTCGGTACCATTTGACCGAGTACAATGGATCTTTTTCCAGGTCGAACAGACAGAGCAGTGTGGCTGAGCTTCCTACGGCAACCACTGGCGGTAGCACCAGATGCACACTGGGTCTACTCGCATGTACTGCAAATGGGTCACGTGTGGAAAATTAATATAGTTAATGTCTTACAAGTGCTTAGTAAATGTTAACTTTAAAAAACTAAGATTACTACTTAATTTGCTCCCCTTGGAACATAGTGGCTTAAATAGTTCCTCTCTTCACCACAACGTAACAGCACTGTGTTAGAACAACATGAATAACTAGGTTATATAACAACATTTTCTCAAAATATATTTTGATAATGTATTAAGAAAACATAGTGATTATAGTAATAAAAAAAAGCTTCATCGGTTTATCCCGCTGCAACAGAGGTGGTGTGTCGCCAAACATGTCATACACTCAATAGTCTCCAGCAGTATACCTTCATACCACCTTGCCATTTCTCATATCGCTCAGCTACCAGATCTTGTCTAAACCCACAACTTAAGCCTCATCTACAGAGTCCGTAAGCTCCTCATCCTTATAGTCCTTAAATCCTTAATGGTCCTTAGAAATGGAAATCACGTCTACACAGTCGTATCCATATCCGTAATCACATGACCGTGTCAAACAATGTTAAAGTTGGAAACAACGTAAATTAGATTCTTCGAAAGAAAATTTTCTAGAGCTAGGCGCAAGCAGACGATATCACTCACAACTGACCATTATATTAACAAAAGTAGCTACACAGCATATTCTGATAAAACGTCCAGGATAGATTATATTTGGAAGGTAGGTTAAGGTCAGTCACAAATAATACATTTAAAATATGTGCCAGTTAGTTTAATTGATATGATAATGCCAATGGTACTTTCATTTTGATACGCGTGCAAGCTTAGTTTGCTGTAATCCTTATCAGTCCGTATCGACTAGTCATTAGAAAGTTAAAGTTGAGGAATAAATAAATTAAGGATGAGGACCCTGTAGACAGTGCAATCAATCTGTTAGTGTGGAGTCGATCTCTTACAGAGTACTACGCACCTTACGGATACGGGGTCTATAACGGGGATTTACACAGACAACTGCCTACAGATTTCTGGGGTCATTTTTTCGCCCCTCTGGGCCCGCGTCCCTGGAGAGGGCCGGTTTTGCCAATCCCTAGCCCCTGCTTCTTTATTATAAATTTGTCGAAGTTTGCGAACTTGATGAACTATTGATTGATTCACTGACTTTGGAAATGGTGTCAAGCTAAATTGACCAACCCTGATGAGCAGAGATGTAAGGGAGTGAGAAAGATATTTAAGAATAGACCTAAAAATAAAAAAGGTATTCTAATCTTTTCTTCTAGTATACGATTAACAAGCAGCTTAAGGCAAATGGGGGATTGGTTAACGCCCGATCTCTACTTATTATACCGGATTCATTTCCCGATAGGTATTAAAAGTTGTCACTGGTTTTGTTACCTTTTACTAAATTATAAATAAACGTTCTAAGAAATAACCCAATATTCTTGTACTCTAACGTACTAACGAGTAAACCTTATTATCACCCACAATGATGGTTGGGTGGTTTAGGGAATAAAGACTCCCCCTTTATATGGTCGCGGTTTACTTAAGGTCAGAGATCGGTTGCTAAGATAAGGGCCCATTTTCAAAGTCAGACTTAGTAGGTTTCAAGTGCGGTGCTATACTAAAACGCAAGACAACACCTACCTAGACCAGAGTGGAATGAGAAAGTTGATTTGCGAAACTGGCCCATACCGTTCCAGCTTAGGTAGGTGTTGTCTTGTATTTAGTATAGCGCCGCCCTTGAGGCGTACTAAGTCTGATTGCGAAATTTACTTGCGTCATTAATAGCTCTAGTCAGGCACGTAGCCAGAAAAAACTGACTATAAACTGGTTTGATTCTAGGTGCGCGAGCTGGTGAATTCCCTATTTCTCACTTGATAGGCTACCCCAAGGACACCCATAGACATTTTTCCCAGGGGGGGGGGGGGGAGTTGGACCGGGGCGTTTGGGGAGTATTCCAGGAATGAGGAGGGGTCCTCCGCCGGGAAAATATATTAAATTGAAGCCTCAAAAGACGCTTTTTAAGGCAATCCTTGTCTCCGAAAAAGATGGGACAGCATAAGAAAAAAGTTTCGATGTACCAAATGTTTTTGGAGTTTTTATGAGATTAATTACAGGTTTGATTAAATTGTATATTGTATATTCTTTAACAGTATTTTGATTTGAGGGAGCGGGTGATAAATTGTTAAACCTTCTTTGACTTATTGCGCATGCAGATGCACACTTGTATCTTTGTGGTAAAATACCCTGCAGGCGCACGTTCGGGAGTTATTGCCCGATGCGTGTTTCGTCCAAGAGATAATGTGTGTTTTTATGTTTTTATTATGTTAAGTGATATAAAACTACTATGGATGTCTCATTTTAATGATAAGTGATGGGATATTAGTGCCCGATTGCTAACAAATTCCCCCAGTGATCACCCTCTTGATAACAAACCTTAGTGGCACCTGTTAATATTCCTACCATTTTAAATCGTCATAATATTTAATGGATAAAACATGAGTTTTAAAATATCCAAGCCCTCGCCTAGATTAAAAAAATGAAGCCTTAAAAAAGGATTGAGGCACTGTTTGAGTGCTAGCTCCTAACACTGTTGGGCAGATCTTTGATTCCTTTATTTGTTACTAAACTACTGTAACGTGGGGTGCGCGTGACCTGGGAGGGTCACAGGCCGTTCACACGTGAATGTGTGAACCACGAGTTCTTTTAGAGATATTGGAATATGCTGCCGACCGAACACGAATGAAAATGCCCACGGAATATTCAAGGTTTTGATTATTAAAATTACCACATACATACACACACTGATTAACTATATATATAAATTAATTATAACTAAACAAGTCATTAAGTAAAATAAAAAGAGTCTTAATCAAGTCTGTAAATTAATAAACTAATAGAACACATAGAGATGTAAGTAAATTGGACAAACAAATTAACAACTATAAAACACCTAATAACTATTCAAATATTTAAAAACAGTCACAAAAATGTTCATTAACACAGTAGCTCACAATAACAACAAATGTCACTTGTCCCACACACGATACACGGTGGTGACCCGCTATACGCAAACGCCGGACTCACTGACCCACCCGCAGACGCGCCGACCTGCTCGCTGGTAATCTGGTTCACACACTTGACACGCCGGTCCACACAAGGTACACACGGTCCACACACTCTCACTGGGGACACCCGGACTCATTAGTCAAGAACCAAGAACTGAGTCTGCACGGCTATCGATGAGCGTGTTTATATAGGGGTGGTGACAGCTAAGGGTCTGGAATCCTCCATTTCTAGAATTAAAAGGCCAGAATAAAAAAGGATCCAGACCCCTCCAGACGTGTCTCCGTCCTTTCCCCGCACCCCCTCGGCCCCCCTAATCCCCCAGTCAAGTGAGAAGGTCCTGCTTACCTGCTAGACAAGGAGGGAGGCAGAGAGAACAAGGAGCGCAGCCAGGGTAAACAATGAGAGCACGCTGGTCCCACTGTTAAACACTATTCTTGTTACACTACCTATAATATATGGCCTTTCACTGTGGGCGCCCTTTGTCCCCCTCGCGCTGGCTCCCCTCCTAGCTATGAATAACATCATAGCCCCAGATACTCCCCCCCTCCCGAACATTCCAACATAAAGGTAAATACGTTTAATTTTTATTGAGGGCCGTTTTTGGTAAAAACATATTTAATAACATATAAATAATTTAAATTTTGGGAGGTGGGTAGGGGGCCCGGGTCCCCCAGGCCCTCTCCTTGGCTACGTCCCTGGCCCTAGTACACAGAGAAATAATATATCCAGACACTTAACCTTCAGGTTAATATTGTTGTACTCCTTTTGACAGCTTGAGCCTTTCACCACTAGGATCGCTGCGGTTAGTCCTATCATCACTCAGCAGTGACACTAGTGAAGCTCAGTGTTGAAGGACTCAAGCTGGCAAAAGGAGCGCGGAGAAACCCATGTAAAGTTGAGAGTCTGTTTATTACTTGTCTGTGGACTAGTATTAAATGTACACATCGTTTACCCTGAAAGGTAACAGCCATGCCTTGACGGATTACATTGTGGCCTATCTAATAAGCTTTATCCTAGAGGAATCCATCAAGTTAAACTTTCTATTTCTCAAAAGAGTAAACTGAGTGTACAACTGAACAGTGGCGGCTCGTGTATAGGCACTGCGGAACTGCAGCAACCCCTAATTCCACTTGATATTATCGATAACATTTAATATAATGAGTCCTTTTTTCTTTAATTATTTCTTTATTTTTGTAGTACAATATATATTCCTTAAGCTTAATGTCAGTACTTAAGTAGCCATCCCCCAGTTTATGAAAAAGATACAAACATCTTTGTATGTAACTGTGCGCTTCACAGTTCCAGCGACGTAGTGTTTGGCTGTTGTGCGCATGCGCACGTAGAAGGTGGTGGGGAGGAAGGCGGGACTGCCCGGTAGAGAGAGCACTGTTGCTCTCGCTGTACCGGCTCTGGCGTGATGATGGAAGAAAGTTTTTTTTTACTCAGCGTGTGTGTACCATATTCTTGAATGTGATAAAGTGTAGAAGGGTGTAGAATTAGATTATTATTCTGCTTCCAGCTATTCTATTTGATTCATTTTTTCTGTTTTTTATTTAACAGAAAACTTTAACCATGGCCTTGCGTTCCCAAGAAATAAGTTCTGTGACTGTAAGTGAACTTCAACAGCTTAAGTTTTCACAGTTATCTCTCCATGAGAAAGTTACAGTTAAGAAAAGAGGTCGTTCAACACCTGATATTCTAATATCTCAGCCAGGCAAAAGCAACAAAAAGAAATATATTCGTAGCTTTAATTCTGAATAGTACCAACGGAAAAGTTGGCTTTGCAGCTGTGAAGTAAAAAATGCACTGGTTTGCTTCCCGTGTTAGCAGCACCCTCACTAATTTTAGCCAAGAGCTGCCACTGCAACTCAACTAAAAACTAAGCCTTACGAGTCAAAGTCAACACCATCACCCACAACACTAATATGCTCTGCATTTAACTGCACTTATAAAGTGTTACACCTCTACCAACTTAATTTTAAACTAAACTATTAAAATAAGAACCAAGGATATGAAATATATGAAATGGTTGAGCAAAGTTAAAAAAGTCAACAAATTCAAAACAAATTGAGTAGGTAAATAAACAGTATTTTATTTGTGTAATTTTTATATTTTTATATGGACCATTGCCAGTGTCGCTCAAAATAAAGCGAAGTAGCTAAATTAATGTGAACCTTGAAGGCTTTTTTCTAGCTAAAGTATACTTTTTATTTCGAACACTTCTAGCAGTGCTATTAATGAACACATTGTGCACAATCTGATGATGTTTGAGGGGGACTGTTGTGTTTATATTTTATATAATACGTGGATTGTTATTAAATCTGACTTACTTTAAACACACTTTTAAAACAATATTTGTTTTATTTAGATGATTCTCTAATTTAATCAAGGACATTTTTATAATAACATTCCAATGTATTGTAATACTTTTTGGGAATCAACCATGAATTATATATAATTATTATATTAATTTGGGCGCTCCACTATTCCTATCCTGGAAAATAATTAACATTGCAATAATGCGCTTGGTAGTTACGTATGCATCAAGTTTGGTTAAAATCGGTTTGGAATGATATATCAATGGCTTTTGTTGAACACTTATTTTAAATAACGTGATCAAATAAGAACTTTTTGTTGCTGCCCCACAGTTGGGCAGCAATCATGAAGATATAATTGTATATGTTCATACGTCCCAAAGATGTTGTTTTACTGCGCGCTTGCTATCACACGGCTATGTGATGACCCGATTATATGTCTAACCCACTGTTGGTATAATTATTGGTTTTTTTTCTGTTGCAATTAATACATTTCAATGTTTATACACTATTTATTTAATTATACTTTCAATATTATAAATTCAACATTAAAGTGATACAATTATTACTCGTTTAACGAACCGACGTGGAGAGCCACAGCTAGAGATAGAGCTTGTTACTGATTGAGATAGAGATTTATAAATGCACAGATGCTCCAGCCCCTTATATATGACCTACCCCTTGCTTCTTGGGCCCCTTGTCTTCAGTGTTAAAACCAGCTAATAGGAGAACTCATGGAAACCTGATGTTGCGAAGGCTAGCTTCCTATTGGGTAAAAGGTAACCAACTCACCACCAAATTTTCAAATAGAACGAAATAAGTTTTTAAACAAAGAAAGATTTAAAATGTATTATATTGGATTTACTTCTGAAAACGCCTGGTAATCCATGGATGAAGTATTAAAAGGAAAATTTAGATACATACAGTTCTTTAAAGAGAACTCTACTTCATCAATAACTTTTTGAACATATGAGAGGAGACTAAAACAGTATCATTACAATAATTATAACTTGTATTATGCACCAACATTTTTGGAGGAGAGAGGGGGGTACAAAGCTGAAGATAAACTATGTTTGATGGTACGTGAACAAAAACGGTAGAATAACACTGACATAGATCATAAATTACAATATTTGTGTATTGTAGGCCTACAATTAGTGTTTCTTACAATAGGTTGAAATTATTTTAAAGGTTGACTTTGAACACCTTTTAAATATTTATATATTTTTTTGGCTCTAACGGGCATTTCAACTTTTATAAATGTAAATGAATGTTTTGCGATTATTTTCAAGTCCAAACCATGACCGTAATGGTCGATTTGTAATATTTGTTGAATTGTCTGAGCTTTAAACAGCCTTGGATGCAGAATGTTGAACCATAGAGTAAGATAAAGTGTAAGCCGGAAATATACTTGTGTCTTGTAGAAAAATAAAAAATATAAACTGAATAATATGTTCTCTTTGGAGTCTATGCACCCTTCATTTACCTTGAAAGGTAATATTCTTACCTTGACATATAACAAACATTAGCTGCTCCGGAGTGGAACATTACAAGCTAAGCTTGTCAACTCTCAGCGCTAACTCTCACCTTCTTATCGACTATTATTATTATTATTATTATTAGCACCGCGTCTTACTACCCGTTCGGGTTATACGCACTTACGCTAATATGTAATGGTAGGGTGATTGTGAGATGAAATAGAGGACTTACAGTTTAACGTGGAATCCGAACCACGGTGGAGGCCTGGCATTCCCCACATTCACAAGATGTCTTGTCAGAGGTGAAGGAAGGGTTTGGTAATCAGATAAATCTGTGCCGGGACCGAGGATTGAACCCGGACCCCAGCACAGAAGTCCGACACCTTACCCCTAGACCGCCAGGTCACCTCTTATCGACTAAAATTAATTGTTTCAAGTATAAGGTATTGTCCAAAAACCTGAAAAACTCAGAACTTTAGTAGGCCATCCAAGTAATTAGATTGCTCTCGGTAATTGTAAATATTAATTGGTGTTTGGAAGTCTATTAATTTTGACCGAATGATGAAACCTTTTGAATGAGTTGGATTGCTTGACATTTTGTTAGAACTATACAAGCCTTTTTTTAAAACTCAAATCTCCCAATCATTCTATCCGCAACTGACACAACTTTATATAAACACATATGATGAGAATGTAGATTCACCTGCCTTCACCTGGAAAGAGGAAGGATAATCATTAATGGTAACAAGCTGTAAATTAAATAGTTACCATCAATTAATTAGTCTTCTTTTAAAACAAAATAAGCCAAGATATCTTTTTTCTGTCACTGAGTTTCGTTTAATGTTAAAACACTGAGAAGAGTGCAGACGTTAAGAAATCCAAGAGTATTTATTAAGTGGTATGATATATTTTAATATTGTTTTCACCAAAAGGTAGGCGAAATCTCTGACCAGTTAAAAAGTTTGGATGGAAAAATAAAATTATGATAACGTACAATCCTACATTATCTCAACATTTTCTAGTGTGATCCTATCAAATATGATTTATTTGTTAGAGGAAAGCCAAATATAGATATATAAACTTTTGTTTTAGTCTCAGAAGTACGAATTTTTACGAAAATGGTTGAATAAAAAAAATTAATTCAAAATTCAAACTTTTTAACTCGTTGGAAACCTGCTGATAATTTTCGCCTACATTTTGTTGAAAGCAACATCAAAGCTATCAAACAACTTCTCAAATAATCCGGAATTTCTAAAGTCTACAACACGTCTCTCTACTCTCCCATACAACCCTCTTAATAATTCGGGTTGTACGTGTAACACTAACGGCACTAATATGTTAGGAATAAGAAAGGTTTAATTTAGAGGAAGTGTACAATCATTTGCGTAGAGGGAGAGTGGAAAACCATTTAGTCAAACCCTCACTTAGTACATCGACCGGAATTCGAACCCCGATCTCCCATCATTGACAGTCCAGTCTATTGCCCTAGACCATTTGACCACCGAGGAGATCCACCACCAATGGGGATATTGACTGGGAGTGCTAGCTCAGTGATGACTTGAACAATCCTGGTCCAGGAGGTCGTAGCTCTTACCCCGACAAGGCACATTAAGCATAGGTTTTTTAATTCATTGTCTTGGCGAAACTTTGTGCGTTTTATTTTCATTACCTTTCTTCCTCACCTCCCCTAGTTAAATGAAATAATAAGGTTTGTGCTGAAAACCGTAATGCTGGTAATAAAGTGTAAGGCGTCAAGCTCACACTAGACTGGATTGTCGGTGATGGAGAAGTAGAAGTTCGAATCTCGGCCAGGTGTAATGGAAGTAGTTTTCCAAATACGCATTGTGGTTTTTCCCATCTCCTTTACAATCTAATGCTGGTGCAGTTCTTCTACGCTACGTTCTCAGTCTTTACCCCTTTTATTAATTCATTAATAACCTTGATTTTAAACTTAATAAAACAAAAATGTTACATAAATTAGGGAAATATCGATAAGGCCCAACTTACCCACAAAGGGCTAGAGTGAACATCGCTACGGTCCATAGCAAGTTGTACATATCTGTTCAAGTTGAGAATCAGCGTGTGGATTTCATCTGTCTTCAACATCACACGTGGCGCAACACGTGTCAGACAGACGCGGTGGCTCTCTGTGAACAACTCTTGAAGAAAGCTTTCGTAACACTCGCATTGTCGCCGCCACATTACTCAATCTTGGTGACGTGTCTCTGGTGCACATACTGGCAGCTCTCTGACGGCCAATAGGTCTGCAGAACGCAATCATCACACTTTTATTGTTTCTGTGCCAAGCCAAAGCTCGCGGCGAAATAAATTGTTGGACGGTGTCTTTAAAATTAGATTGTATTTATAGATAGACCTGTGAAGCGGTTAGACATTAGTAAAATAATTTATCGGACATAATAGTTCTTTTGTTATTTTAATAAGGAAATGATTTACTTTGTTAATCAGTTCGAATAGAGACATTTCTTTCACTTGAGATACATTGTTTTTATTTACGCTTCAAACCATCTTTAAGACGTAAAAACTAACTGAGGGAAGATACGTCTTCGTATTCACCCGTCCATTTTCCCGCGCTTCGCGACACCAATGTTGCGAGGTAGAAAGCGTGTGCTCTAACAAACAAATGAAGGCACAGCAAGCGCTCCGTTCCGATGCGTCACGCAGCTGGTCGGAAACATCAATGAAGAGAGAAAGGAACTCTCCGAAATGTTTGGCAGTGTCTTACAAAAATAACATACGAGAGTCGCACCTGGTCGCGGAGAAGAATGGGGCATTCAAAGCTGCCAAAGTGCTGTCATGGCATTCTTTACTTATTCATTTGTTTTGGCAACACTCACCATGACGGATTAGGCTTTTGTAAAGTCTTGATAAAATTAACTCAGCGATATTATATTCTTTATTCTCATTATAATACATTTTAAATACTGCTGTAATGCCAGCGATCAAACCCTAATGGAGATCAGAATAATAAAGTGAGATATAAATAACATCTTCAAGAGATCTGGCTTGAGCGATGAGTGTAAGGCCGAACTAACCAGATTCCTTCCAAGGCTGGTTTAGTTAATGAAAGAAAAAATGGTATTTTAAAATACTCAGATACAAGGGTTACTGCATTTTGTTAATCGATTTAGAGCCGGAACCATTTTACCGATCGGGCTGAAACTTGCTCTCTAGGATTATCATAAGGTTCTGCAAAGGTTTTTTTTAGAACTAATTATCTACCCATAAAAATAGGGGTCGTTTAATTATGAGCTTCCATCATAGCAGGCCCAACTCAGTTCCCGGATCGTACCTGCGTTTGTGTGAGTGCGTGTGAGGTATGGCAGTAACAGGGAAAAGAAGATACCTACAATATGACAAAAAGGTGTGCAGTGCATTCGTCTTTGAATGATTACTCAAAATTTTCCGTGGTTACGATGTGGGACAAAGCGACAAAGTTTCTTGTTAGTAACTATATTATGTCCCTAATATGACAGAATGGAGCTTTGTGCACTGAGCTTACCTGTGAAGCCATTATAGAATGGCCAAAAACGGCCTTTTCATGGCAGTTTTTATCCTGATATAATTTACCATTTCATCGATATGCAGTATTGGGAACTTCTATTAACTCTATCTCCATTAATGTTTAATCAGAAATGATCCACATGCAATAGGGTTTGTGTAAATATACGATTTGTAGCCGACTGTATCACAGAGTTGATTGACACTCTCAATCGATTTACTCGAAATCAGTTATAAAGTAAAACGAATTTGATTACAACTTGTATCTAGACACAGGTTAACACTACAAACAAAATGGGAATGATAACCTTTCTTAGATGTATATAGCTTAGCGTGCAGTCAGTGAACTGTTGTCATCCGAATGAGCCTTATAGTCTTCACCCTAATTGTAACAAGCTTTAGTTAAAGGAACGAAAAAGTCTGTGCGGTGCACCAAACAACTTATTAATTTTATTGTGATTTATGTAAATTGACGGGGAATGCCAGGCCTCCACCGTGGTTTGGATTCCACGTTAAACTGTAGGTCCTTCATTTCATCTCACAATCATCCTACCATTACACATTAGCGTAAGTGTGTATAACCGAATGGGTAGTAAGACGCGGTGCTAATAATAATAATAATAATAATAATAATAATAATAATAATATGTAAATTGACAAATAAAAATCCTTACGTATAGTAAAAACATGAGATAGTTGAGGAAGTAAGGATGAGATGGTATGGACACATTATGAGTATGTAAGGGAAGAGGATTCTAAGAAGATAATGTTTATGAAGTATGTAGAGAAGAGACTGTAAGGGAGACCAAGGAAGAGATGAGAGGAGCAGATAACAGCAAGTGCAGGAGGAAGTATGGTGGAAGGAAAAAGGGAGATGGAGGCATTTTACTAAACAGACCTTGCCACAGGCTGGAAACAGATGATGATGATGATGATTATGAAGATGATATATAATTATAACACGCTGCTCATAGTAAACGACAGCAAAATCACTGTGAGCCATTTCACACGAGGTAACCTTCGCTCGTCAATTATCATCGGTCAACTATCACTATGTAACAGAAAAATCAATAGACCAACCTAACCAGAGTACACGAAAAAATAGGTCCGTTGTAATAATAGATTCAGAGGACGAGGTTCTTTTTTTGTGATTCCTTATGAGAAGGTGAAGGGAAATCACAAAACGAGCGCGGATTTTTTGTGAGCATCTGTATATTGGTAAACAAACGGTTGGAAAAGGGTTTATTCTATACTAGTTATGAAGCTCTCTGATTAAATTACAATAAATTTTTTAGGATGTCATGACGTCTTTTGATGAACTTCTTGGAAATGTGAGAGAAGAAATTGTGAAGCCAGATTGTATTCTTTTCATCCTGCGCCTTTTCGTCAAAACTCGGAACAAATTACCTGATGATGTCTTCCCAGGCCACTTTGTTTATTATGTTTGAGTAATCATCCGCTAATAAATTCCAAATAGCTAGTCACTGTTCCACTTCAGATATAAAATCGTCAATGCTTTATAATACCGGTAAACTCATCTCAAAATCACTGCACAAGATTTGACAATTCAGTCAAAAACAAACCGACTATAGACATCTTCCGTACCATGAATACATTTCAACATGTGCTCGGAGGTTGGCACCACTGGGTTTACTGGCCGGTGATTGTTGTCCTGTGTTAATGACACCATATAAACACGCTATTAACCAAGCAGTTGCCGAGTGGTCGATAGTTGTCCCGACAGGACAACTATTCAACAATTGTCAATAGTGGGTAACTTATGAGCGGACGCGGTGGGCAAACCAGTTGCTTCGTATGAGGCCCCTCTCACCTCCCATTTACGTTAATCAACAAAGCGATAGTTGACGGGCGATAGTTGCCTCATGTGAAACGGCTCTATCCCTGACGTTTTTAAAAACTCTACAACAGCGGTTCTCAAACTCTTTTTAGATTGCACCCCTTGGCCACGACTAAAAGTTTATTGTACCCCCAAGATAAAAAAAATCCAAATGACAGGTTTAAAAAATATATGACCACATGGTAAATTATAATATATTTAATCTATCGGGAAAAATATTTGTAATAAAAATATTTCAAATGTGAAAAAGCTATTTAGAGAGAATTCTACTTTAATAACCTTAATATGATCTCTTTTTGAGAATCGTTATGATCAGTTAAAAAACATATTTTTTTCCATAAAAAATCTGTAGAAAAGTTTTATACATCTTCTTCACAAATTCGTTCAAAAATAAGGGAAAAAAATTAAACCTAAACACAATATTTTCAAATCAAATTTTTAGTTGTAATTTTGGAGCTGATATAATTATTATGAACCCCAAAGTGTTTCAGTGATAGGGGTGTGGCTGAATGGCTTAGCACAACTTTTTGTTGTTTGGTTGTCCAGTTGAAACTTTCAGGTGGAGGTCCGCCGTCAAATTTAACTTATTGCGGTAATTATTTCTTAGGTGAACCATGGATGAAAAATCACTCTCACAGAAATATGCTGTTGAGAAAAGCATCATAAACTTGATGGCACGGTCAGTGTTATGAGGAAACTCGTTCAATCTCTGCAATCAAAAGTCTGAAAAATATGTTTTTTGAGCCTATATTTGCGGGTTACATCAAAGGACTCTTAAATAATTTCTTCCGTTTAAAATAAGTCTGGTAGTCTGGTAGTCTTCCACTGCAGAAAAGGGGCTCGCATCCAACAGTAAAGGGTTGAATATTCTCAGAAATCGGTCTTCAGCCGAGACCAAATAGGGGAAAAAGAGGGGTGGAAATAACCGGATAATGGTAACTGCCAACAATTAGGGTTTTCCATGAAGTCCCTTGTTATGTTGACAGTTTTCTCCTGAGAGCTGCTTGAGTACCCTCTGAAAAGTTCCCGCGTACCCCAGTTTGAGAACTGTTGCTCTAGAACATTAAAGATGCTTAGTCAACCCCCCTCGTGATCCACAAGACCATGTTTACCCCAATCTTGTAACTACGAGTTATCCCGAAATCAAGGCAAGCATGGTCCGGAAGAGTGAAGGAAAGTAAATGAAGACTTGTTTTACAGAAATCTATCCATATTATTATTGTAAGATCGAATTCAAATCTAGAACTCATCATGGTGAAAGGTAGAGAGTCTCCAAAGTGATGCCATCTCATCCAGGTGGTGTCTATCATCCGTTGCTTGCTCCTGTGCAGGGGAGGAATTATCAGAAGAAGAATCGTCTTGCTCTATTTCTTCCACTTGTACTACTGACTTATTAGGCCGCAGCGCGATTGTGAAAGAATTTAAAATGACTGTCGCATGTCACTTTTCACGTCAAATAATCAAACAAAAAGTAGGGTTAGGGCATTGTAAATAAATTAAAACACTAGAAAACATTTATAAAACAACAATTAAATTTTTCGGGGGTATGTTCAACACAATAATTTGACGAGTGTTGTAAGAAAGTCTCCTAAGAACCGATATCGATCAGTTACTCTCTTGATCTGAGCATGGCTCAAGAATGTTTGTGAGAGGATCGCCAGATTGATCACAGATCTCTTAGGCCACTGAACTAGGTAACATTAATAAAGGAATCCACATGGTCTTGTAAGATGCTCTTAATACTAGATATTTCCATATATCTTTGGCCAAATCCCTACGTATCGGGGTGAATCAACATTTTATTCTCTGCTATTTGTTATTAAAATACTTGTATCTTTTTATGTGTGTGCCGGGCAAATAACTCCATGCTGTAGACACAAAGTAGTCAAGTATAGGCTTGAACAGATGTCATCACAAAGTTAGACTCTTGCTCTGCACTTGGTTATTCCACCTGTTTAATATGGTGGCATTCCTCGACTCTTAACGAGCCTTGTTCAGTCTTCGGTCAAGCTAGGTCTCCGGAGTAGTCTAATGACCTGCCTATTACTGATATTAGAAAAGCTGGATTGAGGTGGATCTCTTTTACTTGAGCTTTCATGGTAAAAGTAACCAAGTGCTATTTTACAAGTTGATTCTACTCAGCCGTATATCAACCACTACTCCAAGAGCTGCAAGTCTCTGTCACGGTACCAGTCAGCTGCGATTCCATTAAATATTCTGCAACAAGATCTGTACTGTCCACATATATTACCAAACTTGTAAGGGATGCTTCGGATACACCCATTTAAAAATGTATGCTAATATAAATATTTAAAACTATTGGGAAATTCACAATAGATAAATTTGACAAATTAGAAGTTGGTATCTATAATTCTATATAATATTATAAAGAGGTAAGATTTGATTTTTTGTTTTTTTGTTTGTAATGGATACACTCAAAAACTACTGGATCGATTTTAAAAATTCTTTCACCAATATAAATCTACATTATCAGCGAGTAACATAGGCTATATTTTATTTTGAAAATTTAATTTATTCCTCATAAAAATGTCGATAGTATATTATATAGTTGTTGGAAAAAAAAAGTTGTTGAAGGAGGTGGGGGGTAGGGGGTGAGGAAAGAGGAATGAGATGAAAATAGGAGGGAGGATAAAAAGAGGGAGGGGGCGATACAGTGATGGTAGGACTGCATTTTCAAAACAAAAATAAGTAAAAAAGTTTTGTTTTTATATTGACATGATGGATGATTTGAAGCTTTGTTTTACAGGATTCTTTACAATATTTTTTTACGGGGAAGGGGGCTAGTTATTAAATAAAACTATAGAAATTTAATGCAAATTATTAAAAACTATCGGAGAAAAATATGAACTTTTAAATAAACTGTGGGAAATAACTATAAAATTAAACTAAAGGAATAAATGATAGGTAGAAACTATAGGAAAACATTATAGAAATATACTTTTGAAATAAACCATACATAGATAGAATTTTAGACAAGCACAGTAATAAATACAGTAAATGGTACGACACAATCGTACAAACATTCCCATGTACAGTGTATTATAGCTGGGAACAAAATACTAAAATATGGGTTTTCAGTAAACTACCCATAAATAAGTTTTCCTCTTGTTAATCACAATGAACAATATTCATATGGTAAATTTGTAAAACCATTGATATAAAAGATCAAATTTTCAAAAACATTTTTTCAAACTATCTTTAATTATTTATATATGTTCAAATTTTTTTTTTATTATTTATAAATAAAAATAATTACCAGGTAGCTACTGATTTTGACTAAATCTTTAACTCAAGGCCATTAAAAAAATAATTCAAATTTCCTAAAATTTGTCACAAGTAAACAATTATTGATTAATTTATTTAACAAATAAACATAAATTATTATTTATCAAGTAAAATAATTCCCGGATAGGAACCAATTTTAAACAAAAGCATTAGATGTAAGAAAACCACCCTATACAATAAATTAAATATTTATTAACGGTGAAGCTTGCCGAAAGAATGATTATAATTACGGATATCAACCGTAACTAAGTCATGAGCTAAGGCTTCAACCTGTATAGTTTGGTTTATCGTAATGTGTAGGTCAGGATTTGGCTCCCGGCTGTGCGGTTTTAAACAAACAAAACGTTTCCAATTCTTCCTTCACGCTAATGCGGGTATACCTCCTCTAACTTCTAACTTATTCATCCCACACCCTTATTGTAAACACATGGACTTTTTGACAGGTAGTAAATAATACGCCGTGTACAAAAAATAAATATTATGATTTGATTTTCTTTCGACGTAATTTGCCATTATATATCCAGGAAAATGCTGGTTAGGGGTATTGCAATTTATTCTCATCGTCCTCTGTCTTTATTTTCGAATATTTAAAGAAAGTAGGCCTACTTACAAAGTTAGTCATAAAAATGTTTCCAAAATAAATAAATTGTACTATGTTTGAGAGAAGTGACAGGTATTCTCGATCAACTTACTTTGTTAAAAAAAATAAAACCCAGCTGCACCGCGTTGGAATGTTGACATCGAAACCAAAAACGCCGAATTCTTTTAAAGCCAAGCAACATCTGTTTTTGTTCTTCTTTTCTTTAGATGTCAGCTATTTTTGTTTCCGTTGGCTTGAAAATAAGTTAATTTACTATCTCAAAACTAGAGAGTTACTTTGGGACAACTATATATTATGTTTTTAAGGATTCGAGGTTTTTGCATAAGACATATGTGTTTGGATATAGCGCCAGAAAGATAAAGTGTTTAAAGTCTGTTCAGGGATAATCAACTACACTGTACGAGGTTCAATCCTTGGTCCCGGTAAAGATTTATCTGATTACAAAACCCTTCCTTCACCTCTGACAAGACGTGTATTAATCAAAACTTGTGAATGTGGGGAATGCCAGGCCTCCACCGTGGTTCGGATTACACGTTAAACTTTAGGTCCTCCATTTAATCTCACAATCACTCTACCATTACACATCAGCGTAAGTGGGTATAACCCGAACGGGTAGTAAGATGCGGTTCTAATAATAATAGCTACACTGTAACCATTAGTTATTTTTTAAAATTGAATTTTTATCAAATACAACGCACATGGAATAGGTTAAGATTATTATAAATAAATAAATAGTATGAAGATAGATATTTACAACACTAAAAATTAGTTCAAAAGGCCCTAATGACCTCACTGTGTCGACGGGCCTCAAAACACACACTAATAGTTCAAAATATTTTTATAAGTTGATTATATTTAACTCATTATTCCTTTAAGTATCCAAGACATTCGCTATTTATTAAAACCAGTTTGATTAATCGTTAGTGTATCCTGTACACCTAGCTTTTGCCACTTATGCCACTGGATAATTTAAAGTCCTAGTTCTGCTACTTGTGGTTAACTAAATACGTCATACATCACTTCATTGTAAGTCACTCGAAACGACCGTGCACAAACCCATGTAGGAGTATTCTACAAGCACATACCACCGTGCACAAACCCATGTAGGAGTATTCTACAAGCACATACCACCGTGCACAAACCCATGTAGGAGTATTCTACAAGCACACACCACACTGCACAAACCCATGTAGGAGTATTCTACAAGTACACACCACCGTGCACAAACCGATGTAGGAGTATTCTACAAGCACATCCACCGTGCACAAACCCATGTAGGAGTATTCTACAAGTACATACCACACTGCACAAACCCATGTAGGAGTATTCTACAAGTACACACCACCGTGCACAAACCCATGTAGGAGTATTCTACAAGCACATACCACCGTGCACAAACCGATGTAGGAGTATTCTACAAGCACATACCACCGTGCACAAACCCATGTAGGAGTATTCTACAAGCACATACCACACTTCACAAACCCAAGTAGGAGTATTCTACAAGTACATACCACACTGCACAAACCCATGTAGGAGTATTCTACAAGTACACACCACCGTGCACAAACCGATGTAGGAGTATTCTACAAGCACACACCACCGTGCACAAACCGATGTAGGAGTATTCTACAAGCACATACCACCGTGCACAAACCCATGTAGGAGTATTCTACAAGCACATACCACCGTGCACAAACCCATGTAGGAGTATTCTACAAGCACATACCACCGTGCACAAACCCATGTAGGAGTATTCTACAAGTACATACCACACTGCACAAACCCATGTAGGAGTATTCAACAAGTACACACCACCGTGCACAAACCGATGTAGGAGTATTCTACAAGCACACACCACCGTGCACAAACCGATGTAGGAGTATTCTACAAGCACATACCACCGTGCACAAACCCATGTAGGAGTATTCTACAAGCACATACCACCGTGCACAAACCCATGTAGGAGTATTCTACAAGCACACACCACACTGCACAAACCCATGTAGGAGTATTCTACAAGCACATACCACCGTGCACAAACCCATGTAGGAGTATTCTACAAGCACATACCACACTGCACAAACCCAAGTAGGAGTATTCTACAAGCACACACCACACTGAACAAACCCATGTAGGAGTATTCTACAAGCACACACCACACTGCACAAACCCATGTAGGAATATTCTACAAGCACACACCACACTGCACAAACCCATGTAGGAGTATTCTACAAGCACATACCACCGTGCACAAACCCATGTAGGAGTATTCTACAAGCACATACCACCGTGCACAAACCCATGTAGGAGTATTCTACAAGCACATATCACACTGCACAAACCCATGTAGGAGTATTCTACAAGCACACACCACCGT
Organism: Timema cristinae; assembly: GCA_039000515.1. Taxonomy (NCBI): domain Eukaryota; kingdom Metazoa; phylum Arthropoda; class Insecta; order Phasmatodea; family Timematidae; genus Timema; species Timema cristinae. The sequence goes on from JBCFYV010000935.1 coordinate 24,267,749, forward strand.
GCACAAACCCATGTAGGAGTATTCTACAAGCACATACCACCGTGCACAAACCCATGTAGGAGTATTCTAAAAGCACATATCACACTGCAAATTACTTCGGCTAAACGCTACACCAATATCTGCTACGATGTATTACACTTACAATAAAATACCATCAACCACGTTGTATAAATAATTCCCCAATCTCTGATACAGTTTACTACACTTACAATAAAATAGCATCAAACACGTGGTCTCGTTATTGCACCAATCTCTGATACAGTTTACTACACTTACAATAAAATATCATTAAACACATGGTCTTGTTACTGCACCAATCTCTGATACAGTTTACTACACTTACAATAAAATAGCATCAAACACGTGGTCTTGTTACTGCACCAATCTCTGATACAGTTTACTACACTTACAATAAAATAGCATCAAACACGTGGCCTTGTTATTGCACCAATCTCTGATACAGTTTACTACACTTACAATAAAATAGCATCAAACACGTGGTCTTGTTATTGCACCAATCTCTGATACAGTTTACTACACTTACAATAAAATAGCATCAAACACGCGGTCTTGTTATTGCACCAATCTCTGATACAGTTTACTACACTTACAATAAAATATCATCAAACACGTGGCCTTGTTACTGCACCAATCTCTGATACAGTTTACTACACTTACAATAAAATAGCATCAAACACGTGGTCTTGTTATTGCACCAATCTCTGATACAGTTTACTACACTTACATTAAAATATCATCAAACACGTTGTCTTAATACTGTACTAATCTCTTTTCAAATATAGCCTACTACTCTTACAATAATAGTATAATATTACAACCGCTGCTACTACTACTACTAAGGTTGGCTAGGTAGTATATTCCAACCTCTGCTACTACTAGGGTTAGCTGGATGGTATAGTGGAGCATGACGCCTAGTAATGTTTGATCACCTGTGTAGGTATCAGACTATTTACCAGCGACTCTGTTGACACATTACTGTCCGAAGTGAGGACTGTCCTATTAATGGCTGACTAGCTATTCTTGTTCACATACAAACCACAATACCCGACGCCCCCTTCAGCGTCCCATCAACGCCTAGGCTAAGAATAAGACGCTTCTAATTGATAGTGGTTGACTTAGCCGGCAGGTTGGGAGGGTTCTCTTGAAACCATTCACTTCAAGACCCACAGGAAAAATAAAAGTGTTATTGGCCGATATATTTGGAGAGCGCCGTTTCAGCCGTTTATCAGAACTCTTGGACGAGGTAAGGTAATTGTGAAACCACAATGAAGAGTTGCAGCCAAGATGATACAGCCACACGAGCCAAAATGAGGTTTTGGTTTATTTGGATTTGGCACAGTGCTTTACTGTCATTTTTTTCTGGTTTAATTTGGCTGCTTGAGTTTATAGTTTTGTTGACATTACGTTCTCATGAGAAGTGAGTTAGAATGGTGGATTACAAGTTTATGGGCCAGTGGTTAGATTCTGGGCTGTCCCCATGGATTTTGGGTTATAATGGTTTATTACAAGTATATGGGACCGTGTATCTATTCTGAGTTGTGCTGAAGAATATATTTATTAATTGCATACAGGTTAGGCCGGTGATTCCGTTGTTCCAGTTATTAAATATATAGGAGCTAGAATTGAATGTGTAGTATCAAGAGTACCGTCATATATTAGGTTAGTTTTTAAGTGGGTTTATGATATAATCTTTTTGTTTATTAGCTGCGTTAAATAATCCGTTAAATAATGATGCATACCTTAATTAATGTCAAACGCAAGTATTCCATCACCGAAAAGAAGTGTCTCAGCCTAATTTGGGCTATGGAGACATTCCGTCCTCCATTTCGGGAAGAGTATCATTTTACCGTAATAATTCCCCACTATTATTTGCTATGGCTAAACAGAAGGAAGGACCCCACAAGACGATTGGCCAGACGGGCTGTAAAGATGCAGCGAATACACGTCAGGGAACCGAAAGAGAGAGCATCATATGATTACGGATGCCTCATCGAGAGCAGTTGAGTCGGAAGGCCTTGTGGTAGAATTTTAAGATAGTCCTGCGAAGGACATTTGGTATTTAGGAATGAGGAAGAAAGTAAAAAAAACCCAGCCTGATAGCTACCCGTTTTGGAGAGAAATTGGGGAATAGTTATACAATAAACCAAACCTAAGCTCTCTATTACCTGAAGATGATGGCTAGAGGTTAGTTGTGCCTAGGGAACAGCGAGACAAGATATTGAGTCAGGCACATGATATTACGACTTCAGGGCATATGGGTTTGTACAAGACGTATAAATGAATAGTTATGGATCACTATTGGCCTAAAAGCCTTGTGACGTAAATCATTAAATAAAGAATTGCCAGATGTGCCACCATTATAAAGTAGTATAGCGTCGGGGCGCCGAGAACCAGATGATCTTGGTAATTCACGGTAAACTTGTAGTCTCCATCATAATACGTTTGCAAGTCATTAAGATCTACCCAAAATATCTTCTCGGTTGACAAAAACCACATAATTAAAATGCAAGCTAAAATTAGAAAAAAATATATTTAAAAAATACAAGTATTAAAAGTGTTAAAAATAGTAATAGAAATTAAATTATTGAGAAAGATGGAATACATACTATAAAAATATAAATACCTGACCGTAAACCAATACAAACAAATGTTTGAAGTGACATTTTGAAATAATTAAAAAATGTATCCTCATCTTCCCTCAAGTTTGGAAAAGAGTGTAAAACGCACCCTTACTTAGTATGCAGCTAACATTTGGATAAGTCCAATATCTACGATACTTCTTATTCATGACGACTATATGAAGAGGAGAGTCCTCAGATGGATGTTCGCGAAGATTTCGCTCGAACTTGCGGAGTATTTGCGGAAAACGCGTGTCTCTCGATTAACAAAGTTTCCGCCAAAATTCCTCCCGTGTACACCGAGTCTAAGAATATGTTTAACTGACAGCTAGAAAATTTGGGAAACCCATTAAAAGAAACTTGAAAATAAATGGTTTGTTATGAAAGTTTTAAATGCTTAATGTGACATACAAATCAATATCAATATGGCTTAGCGAATGGATACATGAGATTAGATCTGGTAACTTTGGATAGCTGTTACTTACCTACACTGCTACCGTATATTAAGTATACATTACAGAGTAAATGAAATACTTATACTAATTATTCCTTTTCATGTTTCCAGGACGTTGGAGTTAGCCATATATCTCGTCACGTGGTTTAAGGTAAAACTCGGAATATAAATCAAGGATGAAGGTAGTATCTTACTCATGAGATGCACACTCCAAGATGTCTTTAGAAACGTCAATATATGCCGAACTAAACCATTTTCCCTTGATTTTAAAACTGGTGGACAAGGTTTCTGGCCCCCAAAAGTATGTATACTGGTAGTAAATAAACAATCAGTTTCTTATTTTTAGGTTTCCTCTGTTAAGATTGCAATAATTCAGATTTCTGGGTTTTGAAGTAACTCGCACCAGCAGCTAGGTGGCCTAAGGTGTTCAGGCCTCATTATAGAACTGATCAAAAATATGACTGAGGTAGGCCTACTCCTTTAGGGAGGTATCTAAACAAGGTTTATTGGTCTTCAAGTTACTGTGGGTGCTAACACACAAATGTACAGATACATTATATTTTATATATATTATTATTTCCTTTACTACGCTATAATTTAAGCTGCCTTTTAATGGGAGAAATAATATATTTGTCAGAATATATATCTATGTTAATGTAGATCAAGTCAAATACAGATGTGGAATATGTGGGCTTTGTATTAGTAAAAGAAACAATTTTTACCTATTGTTGGCAATACGAAACAATAAGAATTCTCTTTTAATTTAAGGTTGGAATTTATTTTGTTATTATTCTTTATATTTGCAATTGATTTGGAGTTCAAGTAAGACGGTAGAAACTAACATTTGATCGTGGTTTAAGACAGCATATTTTAAAAACCTTCACATTTATTGTGTTTTAACAGTAATAAATAAAGCCTATGTCCATCCTGGGAGAAAAGGGACATATGAAGGAAAATTCTGTCTAAATAATTCCAGTGGTTTTCGAAATTATCATGAACATATAAACAGGCAATCTTGCAAACAAACCTTTTATATAAATGAGATATATGTTGTATGTATATACCCTTACACTGTATGTATGATTAGAAGTAAAGGCTATTATAATTTATCGTTTCAGACCGTTTGAGACTTGATACTCTCTAATCCTGGCTAGCACTATTACTATAGACCAGAAAACTATTATCTGGTCATCTGAATTCACTATTTAAGCTACTGTTTAAACACGTGGTTCTCGTGGTTAAACTAACTAGCTGGTTATTCATTATATAGTAAATTGTCCCAGTTTATTATTATTATTATTATTAGCACCGCGTCTTACTACCCATTCGGGTTATACGCACTTACGCTAATGTGTAATGGTAGGGTGATTGTGAGATGAAATGAAGGACCTACAATTTAACGTGGGATCCGAACCACGGTGGAGGCCTGTCATTCCTCACTTTCACAAGTTGTGATTAATACACATCTTGTCAGAGGTGGAGGAAGGGTTAGTAAATCAGATAAATCTGTGCTGGGACCGAGGATTGAACCCCGGCTGCCAGCACAGAAGTCTGACACCTTACCCCTAGACCACCAGGTCACCGTGTTCCAGTTATAACAAATAAAACAGGGGGTCAACTTTATAAAGTGGTAGGTGACCTGGTGGTCTAGGGGTAAGGTGTCAGACTTCTATGCTGGCGGCCGGGGTTCAATCCTCGGTCCCGGCAAAGATTTATCTGATTACCAAATCCTTCCTTCACCTCTGACAAGACATCTTGTGAATGTGGGGAATGCCAGGCCTCCACCGTGGTTCGGATTCCACGTTAAACTGTAGGTCCTTCATTTCATCTCACAATCACCCTACCATTACACATTAGCGTAAGTGCGTATAACCCGAATGGGTAGTAAGACGCGGTGCTAATAATAATAATTTATAAAGTGTGGCCATTTACCAAGCTTTTCTGATAATCTAACAATACAGGGTGATAGCTGAAAACCCATTAATCGACACTCGAAAAGAACCAGTAACGGTCACATACATTTCTTCCAAAGATAGAGAGGTGAAAATCCTACCTTGACTGATTAACTTTCGGATCCTATTCTACAAGCTGTCCAATGTGGAATCAAGAAAAGTGACATTGGTGCCTTTCAAAATAAATAATTGTGTGAACAGGAGTTTGCACTTGGACAAGATATTTTTTGTAATGTGATGCTATTTATAAATATATAAAATAGAAACTGGGGTATTTAATTTCTTATTATTACTAAATTATGTGTCCAAACAAATCTCTTCACATATTTCTAAATAAATTATTTGGAAACCATATTGTTTAAGAGTTCTTCTCCTGCTCTTCTGATATACAACCTAACTAATAACAATAAAAAATAACATAATAAAGTGAATAATCAAATTAAAGTTATCATCAAGTTAAGTTTTGTTTGCACCTACAATTATAATAATATTCCATTCGAAAAAGTAATAAACTAATGTATATAATTTTATCTCTTATTAACGTCTAAACTGATGAATTAAATTTGACCAAACAATCTCATCTAATAACAACTCAAGTGAATATTAAAAAAAAGTTTTTCAAGCATTTAAAACAATAATCCATAAAGTCCCTTTATCTTTATGTGTAGATGTTTGAGCTCTTTATAAGATGGGAATCAATTGAAAATCTCGTCTTAAAAAAGTACATGCCTACCTATCCGTGAAACTTCATGTTTAAGTTTTGTATCTAATTACAAACCACTAATTTGATCACAGAGATGTATTACATTTTTTGAAGGGGGAGCGGGTCGTGGGGGGGGGGGGGAATGTTACACTAAAAATATAGCTTCCCTCTAAATGTTTAGCTAGATTAAATAAATAATTTGGAAATTTGATTCGGAATGCTAAAATATAAAAAAACATTAAAACATAGTGTATATTTCGAGATATATATGTAAAAAGGTGGTCAAATTTCCTAATTTTTGTAAAAATTATTTCAACAAGTGACTTTTAATTTATCCACTTTTTAACAAAATTGATAAATTCATATTTGATCATATCATTTGTTATACTATTTTTAGGTTCAAATATCTATTATAATGTGTTATTACTCAAACTTAATAGTACATTTCTAGTTTCATGATTAAAAACGTTCTCAGTTTTAACAGAGTTTCTACTTTATGTTTAAATGCTCAAATTTGATACAATATTTTAAAATTATGCTTTAGGTCAGTAAAAGTTTAAAAACATGTGTTTCACTAGTTACATATGCCATGTTTTATATCAAGAATAAATTGATTATTTTCACAACTTATAAAACAAAGTTTACTTTAGGTAATGGTGAACCTACATATTAATTTGTCTGAGTGAATACAAATATTATTTTATATCAAACGGGGGAAGACGTAGTGTTATTAGAAGATTCGAAGTGGCGATTCGGTCATAAACTCAATTAACCCAATTGAAGTTACAATTTTCTTAGAACCCCTGGCTACTGTTTTAAAACATTTGTTTGTTTAATAACCTCTCTTCAGTTTCCAAGACGTTTCAAGCCAACGAACAATATTCTCCTCCTTCCAATTTCATTTTGGATACTAAGGTAGTATACAGATCAAATTTCTTATGAGAGCCCTTTTAGAAAAAAAAAAAATTATTTATGGTCAAATTGTTAACATTTTACTATAATATAATATAATTTCTATTTTATAGTTTTTTCTAGCACCGCGTCTTATTACCCGTTTGAGTTGTACGCTTATGTACTAATTATGCTAATGGTTTTGGGGAAAATAGAGGATTTATTAATAGGAAGTCTACCCACATTTGCGTGGAGGGAGAGTGGAAAACCATTTTGGGAAAAACCACCCTCAGTACACCCGACCGCATTTGAACTCGATCTCCAGTCATTGGCAGTCTATTCTACCGCGAGAGAAGCGCCATTAGACCACGCGGTCACCGAAGTTGGTTGTATAGGTATTGATAATGTCAGAAGGGAAAGCTGAAGTTCACATGACTTGACTTATGATAGTAGACGTGATAGTAGATCCAGTAGCTTTTGTAGCTGTCAGATAAAATTTGTCTGTACAGTTAATACACGTGATGACACTGGTTGAGACACGTCCACACGTCCAGCTCGTCTACCCGTGGTTACTGGTGACGGGGAGATCTGGGTTCGAATACCGGTCGAACTTACCGAGATATTTTATCTAAATTGTTTGTTACTATCCCTCCATGTAAATCTGAGTGCATTTTTATTTCAATTCTATACACATTTTTTTATCTCATCAATGTAATTAGATGCATGGTATCAAAATTATGTGAAATTTTTTTTTTCATTGAATGTGTTCTAAGAGATGAAATTTTTGTCACATGATACCAATTTTAGCAAATCTAAGGTACCCGATCCGGTGGCTGTACGGTATAACGTGCTATCTTCACAGTGGAATATACTGCCGATACCAAGCAGATTGTGGTTCGAATCTCCGCTGAGTGTATGGAGATTTTTTTTTCTTCAACATTGTCTCTCATCTCCCTCCACGAAAATTTGGAAATACTTTCTATTAATAAAAATCATTAATCCCTATAACCTTTAGCGTAATTAGTAAATAAGCGTATAACCCGAATGGGTAGTAAGACAAGTCTCTAAAAAACCTGTGTTTTTTTAAAAAATGTTCACCCTTCTATAGTAATTTGTATTTCCTTTAAAAGTTTTTTTCACAAAACGGATAACTTACTGTTACAGTCTCATTCATTAATTATGATAATTTTGTTATTTTATAAATACATTATATTCCCCCAAAAATGTGAATTTGTTGTTACCATAACTGTATCTAGATTGAATCAAGTGAGATACAAGTGATTTAGGATATTTAAGAGCCCGTCTTATCGGAAAACGCATCTAAGTGCGGTTTTATATATTCTTCAATCGAAAACAGCAAGTTGAGATAACTTGGAGAGTTTATTCATTTTTTTTTTTTAAATTGTGTAATAATTTTTTATATATAAAATGAAAACTCCATGTTACCGTTTTACACTGTGACATGACGCGAAGCCTGTCGTACCAAACTATGTTGGGTGTTATCCGTGGCGGGAGGTGGGAGGGGGGACAGATGTGTTAGGCTCAGTACTTGCATACACAGTAGCTATCTAATCTATTTTATGAAATGAACCATATACATTCACTATTGTCTCAATTTAAGGAGGAAAAGATGATGAAGTTAAGTGAAGGGGACCAATATGGAAATATATTGGTATAATATTACTGTATATAAACGTCATTGCAGCAACTTTTGATTGATCCCCGATCTCCTAGTCCAGTCAAAGGCATTTACCTTGCGACTAAAGTGTATTATTCATGCTCTATACTATTAATATTCGTAATGTGTTTCAAATCATTAGATAATCTCCAATTGATAAAAAACTTCCCTCTCGTAATAATAGGATATTTAAGGAACCAATGGGTAAATCTACCAATAGTATTAATCAAATTGAAAAAAACAAACAAACATATTTGCAGCAAACTCACTAGCTACAGTTAATATGTCCATAATTAAAATTATAGTTTGTTTATATAAATAAAATGCAGTTTTATGAATAATCCTGTATCATCACGCGTCCTAGTGTTTGTTTTGACTATTATTGACACGTACTAACTAACTAAGCTAATATCACACGGTTTAAGAAAATACTGGTGAAAACACAAAATATAACTACTAGAAAACTTCCTCCCTCCAAGCGCACCGCTGGTTTGTAGAGTGTTATAAAAATACACACTGAAGAAATTGTGGACTATACTCGATTTCGTTATATTAAGTTCATATAATTACCTACCTCGGAAAATATTTCTTCCTTTTTCATTAAGTTATATAATTTTTATTTTAGGCTTACAAATTTTGTAATCCTTTATATTTGAATGAATTAAATTTATTAAAACTAATGGAAGAATTAATCTTTTTAATTATGTTTTCAAAACATATGTTTAACTTTAATCTTAAAACTTTTTAATTATATAAATATGATATTACATTTTAGAAAACATTCTAAAAATAATCTTTCGTAAGGAGTTTAGAGTATGTTATAATAACAAAGACTACAATAAGAATTGAAATGAATACTAAAAGTTGAATAGACAAAAATGATGTAAATGTGTAATCAATTTAATATCAGAGATTGAGCAATATACTAAAGTAAACAATGATATGGGATAGAAAGTGGACTAAAAATACTGTGTACAAACATAGTTGGCATATTTAAATGAAATGCAGGTCAATTAAAAGTATAAAAAGTATAAATAAATATAGTTAATAGGAAATACATATAAGAGTTGACTAATTAAAATACACTTAAAATTAGTTTAATAGAATTAGAAAATTTAAACTCATTTAATTAAAAGAAAGGATTGACATTGATTAAATACTAAATTGCAAAGATGTAATGCAGTTAAATTAATATACGTGAAGTGAAAATAAGCAGACTAATTAATTAATATTAATTAATTATAAATTAATATGATATTAGCTATCGATAAATTTTTCTCATATTTTTAATGCAAGTGGATCAAATAAAAAGTAGGAGAAATGTGTAATTATTAGTAATTGACCTACAATGATATATGTAATAAATGAAATGATAAAGTTGATTATTACTAATCAAAACGAAAATTGATCAATATGATATCATATTATTCTTTTAAATCTTTACTTAGTATAAAAAGGTATAATGAATAAAATAGGGATTCATATTATTAATACGATTATCCCTTTAAACGGCATTGGCGTTTTAATTCCAGTTCTAATAATGATCATTTATTGCTTTATTAGAAATAGTTCCTTCGTACAACGTGATTTAATATTATAAAAAGAATTAAAAGTATTCAAAACGTAATGGACTTAAAGGACTTTGGACCTAGATTCTGTAGACACGTCCCTCTGTTGTTGCAGGTCAATTTATCACCTTAGAAATTGATAAGATCGGCCAGCAAGCCATTTTTAATGAGATGATATCTTTTGTGGCCCATGATTAGTTTACATAATAGTATTACTTACTAAAAACGGACCATTCAAGAATTAACTAAAAAAACTGTAACACTAACTTTTGATAATCTAAATTGAGATGGTGATAAATGCAAGTAAGTTAAGCAAGGGTAGGTTAACACAAATAGTTAATCAAAAGAGAAAAGTACAAATAAACAGATAAGTTTATTGGCAGCAAAACAAAAGAGAGCAGTTACACATTCACAGACATAAGGGCATTCCATACTTTCCAAACTATATTAAACATTCGGGGTAGACAATGTAACAACATTGTTACCAAATTGCCGTGTTAGGTGTGAGGCACCTTAAATCAACACTCAACCAAGATAACAATGCTTAGGTTGAAGATTGAATAATGTGTTACTCCTCAAAGAGGGACATACCCACTTTCTAAAACGAAGGTGTACAAAACATGTAACTACAGCAATTATAATCAGAAGGATTAAATTAAGTTATGGGTAAGCAACAATACACAACACTACTCCAGCCATAATGATGTTGAACAACTTTTAAAATTAGAGAGCCGGTATCTAAAGAGTTACAGTGATAGCTGTAACTGAATTAGCTAGCATTGGTTAACTCCAAAAAAAAAGTAACATGAAACAAGATAAATGTTCCAAAGGCTGGGACTATTAGTCAACTAATGGTAAACAGAGATATATCAAAAATCAAGGCCATAAGGAAACTATGGTAGGCCTTTTCCTAATTAGTACTGCCTGATCACCCAATAGTATTGTTAAAACTCTACAATAATCTGGTGACAGACTACAACAATGGAAATCTTCTAAACAGTAAAGTGTCAAGCGGCACCTGAAGGGAGCTGGACATATATAAACATAACACCATGTGGGCCACCACTCTGGAAGAGAAGAATACCACGAGTGGATCACCGCACAGAGGTAGAACAACAATGCCTAAACTTAAGATTGATAACAGCCGAATACCAAATTAGGTCATGCAGTGTCGTCATGGATTAACCTAATCTCCCCTTTTGCCAAACAAAAGTTTAAACCATTTGTGACTTGGTCACACAGAACAGGTCATGAGACTGTTTCAAACATTTACGATTAGTCATATGGACGTAGCTCAATAATATATAAGTATTGTCACAATTATTACACTCTGTCTAAAATAAAACAAAATCTGGCTAAGATTACACTAGTACAATGACAAACATTGAAGCTTTTCATATGAAGAAGCCCATAGAAAACTACAAGTCCGTAAAATACTCAAAATATAACTTCAACAGAGGATATTGCATGTTTATTTGTGGCGAGGTGGTGAGACCTATGGAACCACCATCTTGGTTGAGTTAAGCTGGAAACCTCCTGGACGCTCGTGTAACAAGTTGTTGAAGTAGAATACAATAATAGTACGAGAGTTGCCTCATTATATATGAAATGGATCTGACGTCTAAGGAGAGGAGGGGAAGGAGTGTTTTCTCGCATGCAGTAGAAGCATCTAGTATGAAAAACCACAGTTGGCCGGAGTTCAAGGAAGCGCACTGAGGTCGCTCAGTCTTGTTTTGCTGAGGCGGTTGACTGGGTGGGGCAGTCGCGTCCATTTATTCTTTTTGGTTGTCCAGCCTGGCAGTATTCAAGTGACTGGAATGCAACAACAAAATTACGCAGTGAGCTTATCAC
>JBCFYV010000935.1:24279584-24291463 GCA_039000515.1 Timema cristinae
CCTTACTGGCTATAGGGTGTAGTGGGTGTTAGGTAGGGAGAGGACATGGCGCCTTCCTGGCTAATAGGGTGTAGTGGGTGTTGGGCAACTGGAGCAGCCCCATCACAATTAGACAAAGCGGCCCTTCTACAAGAGGTTGGTAGTAAAAATCTCTTCGCAATAGGGATGTAGCGTATTCTCTAGTTAACATTGATACATCGCGTACGTTAACAAGGTAACTAAGCAAAATAGAGCATTTAAAATCAGAAGATACAAATGCATGTTTACATACAAGTTTAATGTAGCTAAAGTCAAGCCAATACAAAAGTTAAAAAAATCACAACACAATCCAGTATTTCCTAAAACGGTCACTCGAGTTGAGCAGGATAATTATCAAGCCAGATAGTTATAAAATTAAGAATCTTCAAGAGAGAATTTGGAGTAAAGTGCTAATGGCTAAGCACAACAGGTTAAGTTACAAAGGTATGGGACAGTTATCTCTCAACTCCATTCATAAGCGGCCCAACCAAAAGTATATAAATATAGGGAAAGTTCCAATTTAGGGTTGTAGGCCTTGGTTTAACATGGACTGGCACACAACAACAGGTCTAAACCAGATTCATTAAAAAAACCATGCAAGGCTTGCAATTAATGAAGTGGGTGTCGATCTGCCCCAAAGGGTTATCGAACATTAAGGTAGTTTTGATGTGGGTCCACCATAGGGGCAGAAACAATCCATCAATAGATTAACACAAGTTAGATAACATACAAAACGCGAGCCATGCCAGCTGGGCAGGAATGACGCGCAAGTTGAGTACCGCAAACCGTGAACAACACACGTTAAATAACATATAACGCGAGCCATGCTAGATGGGCAGAATGATCCACAAGCTGACCACCGCAACTGGTGAACAACACAGTTAATAACAAAAAACACGAACCATGTCAGATGATCAGAAATGACCCACAAGTTGAGCGCCGCAAACTTGTGAACAACACAAGTTAGATAACATACATTACCCAAGATGTGCAAACCTAAACCTAACTAAGTACAACCATTGAGCCTGGAACAGCATAAACAGCCCTTTTCCCGATTATAGGCACTGCTGACTATAACACGGTCATGCAGGCTAAAGAGTGGGAACTACTCCTAATCAAAACGCTGGAAGGACCAAGCAGAAAACATGTGAAGGGAAAAATAATTTAATGGAATGTACACCATGTCATAAAGAGGCTAACCTAAAAACATATATAATAAACACGATAGTGGCTAATTCTCTCGATAGATACGAAAACTATCCCTAATACTACATGCTGACAATTGTGCCACCTACTCCTTACAAATTCGAATATTCAATTGTTACGGCTTGTTACTTCCGTCTATCTGGTCTGTCCATTGGCAGCATCGTCATCCCGCTGAGCTCTGTAGTGTAGACTGGAAGAAGAGACGTTGAAAGTGCTGACTATTTGACTGGTGATGGGTTATTGCGTGTGGTTCCCAGTGAACCATGGAGGTTTATAGTGGCTGAACGTGATGAAGAAGGGGGGGGGGGGGGGGGGAACACACCCCTCTACGTTGTAAATATCACATAGGCATCAGCCGCAGAAACGATGCGCTGGCCGGCCACGCCAAACTCCGTTCAGTTGTTTAGATTGCTCGGTAGAGTCAAGTGCAGTGCTAGGGAACTGCGAGAGTGGTCAACACTCCTGATGGCACCATTCTTGTTCAACGATATTTCCAAGGCGTGTTATCTAACACATGGAGATACATATTAATAGATCTGTATACATAATTAACAAACTTAAATTTAGGCAGTACAAGGCTGAACTGGTTAGCCCGTTACAGGGAGAGGAGAAATAAAACCTTCCTTAAGGATAACAAAAAGGAGTGTCTTAGGGGGTGGGTCATTTGCTCCAAGGAGCTGTTGGCGTCATTTGATCAACGAATCCACCTAAAGTTGAAGGTACAATACAATTAATCACTATATTACCCACGCACAATGGCTAACAATAGCAACGGCCTCTTTGGTCTTAGAACACCCTTATCAAATATTATACTTTTAATTTGGTTTGAACTAGTTACAGCTTTCAGCAGCCCAAATTAATTTAGCCAACCAGAACCATCTCCCGGTGTCATGGTGGCCCAGTCCACCTATGTCATCACACAGTTAAATAGTTGTCAGACCCCCTCCCCCTTAACCAAGAATGAGTGTGTAGTGTGCCTTGCTCCTTGTGACGCCTAGTCAGGTAATTGCCAAAAAATTCAAAGATCCGCCTGTTAAGGAACAATAACAGGGAGATTCTATGAGCTTTGTTAACGGGACGTTTGTTCCTCACACTGAGTGCTAAGGTTCTACCAATCATGAAGACATTGGTGTTCTCTTCTATAAATCTTTGACTTATATACGGATGTGATGTTCCAGCCATGTTTTAACCATCACTGGCAGGTGGTATGATGTCTCTATGAGCATTCAGTAAGAACTTTACACAAATTTAATGTTTTAAATTTAAGGGATGTAGATAATTTCATTGTGAACACTCTAATGGAAGTATATGTTCTTGATTTAATTTATTGTTCGTTAGAAATCAAAGACACCCTAAAATAACACATCAAACACAACTTAATTAAAGAGCTTTTGTTTTCAGGGGAAGCAACCTCTCGACGTTTTAAAACGAACCACATTTGCACGCCTTCCACGAGATCTTAACCTACAGGTACAGACTACAAACATACAAACTCATGTGAGGTAACTATTTTCCTGTTTTAATGAGATGGAATTGGTTGTTTATTGAGCGTATAGTCCCTACTGGACGTAATTATGGTTTTCCATAAATGTTTTCCTGCTCTTACTCCACGCAAGTAAAGGTACAGTACATCCTATATAAAAAAAACTTTTCATCCTTAATCCATAAGTATTACGATGCGGGTCACCCAGAAGTGTAGTACGATATGGCGCAAGTAAAAATAAATACACATTTGTGATAAGAATGGTCGTATATAGAATATTTACAAGATGTGGTCGGATATAGTTTATCAAATATGTTTAAGGGTTGTAAATAGCCCAATTGTTTGTGTATTAACTAATAACCATGTATTTCTAAAAATTATCTTCCAAATAAAATTATCATACAATAGTTCATTTTAAATTAAAGCTAGATTAAGCTAAGCTTGGAGAAATAAATGCCCTTGAGGTAATTCTGTTAGGTTGTACATTTGATTAACGTCCCGAACTGTCATATGACTGACCATAGTCTAAAATAAGAGGGCGGATGATAAAGTTGCGTAAGGCTATCTATTTGAGACAACACCCTACCAAGTGAAGATAAAGAGTTGCCATCTATCAATATCCACAAATGTCACTGATGAGAATTGTAAAGAAACATTAAAATGATTTAAAGGAAAAAAGATGCAACCACCTGAGACATAACAGTGTTTTAGGCTATATACACAGAGACATATTAGAGTCTTAGGCTATACCCACCATAGAAATATCAGATTCTTAGGTGCTATCAACTAGAAACATAGTATTGTCTCATTCAATACCTACCAGGGACATTGAAGTGTCTTTGCCAATACCCACATGAGACATAACAGTGTCTTTGGATATTTTCTACAGACACATAGCAGTGTCTTAGGCTCTACTCACAGAGACATAGCAGTGTCTTAGGCTCTACTCACAGAGACATAGCAGTGTCTTAGGCTCTACTCACCAGAGACATAGCAGTGTCTTAGGCTCTACTCACCAGAGACATAGCAGTGTCTTAGGCTCTACTCACCAGAGACATAGCAGTGTCTTAGGCTCTACTCACCAGAGACATAGCAGTGTCTTAGGCTCTACTCACCAGAGACATAGCAGTGTCTTAGGCTATATTCATCGAGATATAGCAATGTCTTAGTCTCTACTCACCAAAAACATAGTAGTGCCATTACCACTTCCCACCAGATAAATACGATTGATTTAGGCTCTAATCACCAGAGCCATAAGAGTTTATTAGACGCTACTGACCAGAGACATGGCACTGACTCATCCACTAGCCACCAGAGACATACCGGTGTTTTATGCACTATTCACCAGAGACATAGAATTGTCTCATTATTTACCCACCCGAGAAATAGAAGTGTCTTAGGCTATAGTCTCCAGAGACATAACAGAGACAAGCTATACCAACCTGAAATATAACAGTGTCTTAGCCTATAACCATCCTGAGATATAACAGTATCTTAACTGTAGGAGTAAGGAGGAGGTTTGTGGAAAGTGTGGCAAAGAGGGCCACAAGGTAAGGGAATGTAAAAGTAGAGAGGAAATATGTATTCCATGCACAACGAGGAAACGCAGTGAGAAGTGTAAAAAACCCAACTCAAGAGACTGTCCGACACATCAACTATTACTGAGGAGACAAATGGAAAGAACAGACTATGGTTACTGAGATACTAAATGAGATTGTTGAACTACTTAGACTGATAGCGACTAGACTAGACGTGTATCGGACTGGCTCGAAGAACGACAGGACGGAGAGTAGAACGAGGATACCTCCGTCCAAACGTGCAAGGAATATGAAAAGGGCGGCAGCACATAGAGAAAGGATGGCAGCGAAAATGGTGCTTGGATCTGTAAAGGTTATTCAAGATGGGGAGGTGGAGAAGGAAAGAGTGCAAAAATATAGTGGGCAGAAACTGGTTGAGAATAAACCTAGGACAAGAGGAGAGACTCTGGGGAACACTGAGCGGAGAGGAGGGGAAAGAAATTGTAAGGAATTTTGGAGGAGACTGAAGCAGCATGTTATCCCACTACCATCGGTGGATATGGGGTGCATGGTTGAGAGAGGGGAAATTAAAGTTGAGGTTGCCGAGGAACATATAAAATCTGTGCGTACAATGGTCCACAAATGGACTTACGAGTTTATGGCTGCACTCCTCAAATTTCTGGCTTCTGATGGACCTGAGGTTACTAGGGCATACTACCAGGAAATGACTGTGGAAGGTTTCATCAGTAGGCTTCTCACGCGGAGATGTAAGTACAACTACGGAGAAAATGAATACTACTGTACCTCCTCTGGATATAGGTCGTGTGGTTATAGCGAGGTTGCGGCGGGTCGGGATGGTAGTGTTTCTTATCTTAGAGACTATGAGATAGTCGCGTCCGGACTCATCGGGGTTTCGTCGACCACGTGTTTTGTAAACAAAGGAGAAAGAGATAACAAAGGCAAACCAGTAGTGAAGGATGTAGTTAGTAGAGGGTCCATCATAGGTTTGGTAGGACCAAACCTGAGGAATGAGGGGCGTGGAGACAGGTTGTACATGAGCCATAATCAGAGGGATGACCCGATAGCAAAATTTATTAGGGATTACTTTGTAAATGGTACAGAAGAAGGGGGGAAGACCTTTCCAGCCAGATATGGCACCGGGATCTATGAGTACATATATAGAAAAAGGATAAGGATTATTCTGGAGATGTTGTTCTTCGAGGCGTACAGGATCTCGAAGGAGGTCTCACAAAAGGTACATGTGCAAATCGTGGGATTTGGTCTTGGAGTTTGGAGTGGTTCGAGACACCAGAACGAGCTATTTTATAAAGAAGTAAGGGAATGCCTACTTGATGCTTATGGGAAGTATGGTGCAGGTGCGGGTGCTGTTGCGGTGTTAGAGCTGCTGTGGATGGATGGGGTTATGGAGCACTTTGAGGATCGGCAGAAGATTCTAGCGGATACAGGTATACGGGTAATATCGACCCGGCGAGCTCCCTATGAGATCTTCGGGGAGGGTGAATATTACCTAGTTACTACATATCCATGGGATGGAAATAGTTGGCCCGGCAACGAATTTTGGAATGGGAGGTTTGCGTCAACTGGGGACTCGGCGGCGGCATCCTCCACCCTGATATCACAACTGCACAATGCGGTAATAAATCCGCAGGTGGTGGAGAACATATGTATCATATGTGAAGGCATGAATAGGGAATGGGTGGAAAGCACCAATGGAGTCAAGTGTGAGGAAAAGGAGGAGGGGACGCCAGAGAAAGCTGGAGCGGGGACTTGCGGAAAAGCAGATCTGGGGGCGAAACATAAACAAAATTGGAAGCTCTGGGGATTTGGGTATGGCAAGAAAAAGAAAGAAAAGGGTATGGATCACAACACAAACAGCAGGGGGAGCCAGACAGCAGAAGTGAATATGGAGATGGAGGGGCAGCTGAAAGGAGAGAGGGATGTACCCTCTCAGGCGTACGGAACCCTCGAGGAGACGATGCGGTTATCTAGGTTAGAAGAAGAGAGAGTGCTGCACATGGCGCTGAGGCACGTGGTGAGACTGGGTCATGAAAAGGGGGACAGTATCACTTTTCCCTCTCCCGAGCCGTTGGATAGAATTCAACTAAGATCTATGAATCTACCAACGGACGTGGACAGTTTGCGGGGACTAATTGATAAGGTCTTCAAGAGGAGAGAGGAAACTTTTGATATGGAAAATACTTATAGGCAATTTGTGACGGCACACGGTCGCAAGACGTTTAACCCCAGCGTGGCATGGCCTGCGTGCTACGTGCACACATACTATCCGTAATGGGGGATAGCACCATTAGAATAGGACAGATTAATGGAATGAGGAGCGTGACCGTGTTGCATGAAGTCCGCAAGCTTGCTGAGGAGATGGGACTTGATGTTGTGTGTCTTCAGGAACCCTATACCTTGAGAGGGAAAGTTCCGCATATGCCGGTGGTCACTAGAATTGTTGTTAGTGGAGAAGCTCCAATGAGCGCAATAGTGGTGTTTAACAAGGAAATTGCCGTAACTAAGATTGAACAGCTCTGTAACCAGTGGGTAACATGCGTAGAACTGGGAACTAGCTCAGGCAGGTGTATAGTGGCAAACCTATATTTTCAATTTAGGCATCCAATTGAGCCATATCTTGATCAGTTGGAGATAATATGTAGGACATACGCAGGTGTGCCACTCATAATTACCGCTGATGCTAATGCTAAGTCTCCCATGTGGCATAGTAATAGGGTGATTGGGAGAGATAGAAGGGGTCGTGCTTTGGAGGAGTTCATCTATGGTCATGGGCTTGAGGTTGCGAACCAACCGAATAATCCCCCTACATATCAGGGGAGAGCTGGGGCTTCTTCCAACATTGACGTCACTTTGTGTAACGCCGAGTCCATGGACATGGTGGAAGGTTGGAGGGTTGTGGACAACGTCACGGTCAGTGACCATAACCTGATCGTCTTTGAATTTGTCGCGGGGAGGCTGGTGGATGGAAATGGGGAAGGGAAAAGAAGGAGATACAACATGAGCAAAGCTAACTGGGAGAAGCTGAGGGCTGAACTGATACTGCCCAGTCCAGTGGCACAAGGCGACAATGTCAACATGAAGGCCAAACAGCTGACGTGGGCTCTGCAGGATGCAATGAGGAAGTCGATACCTGTGGTGAAAGGTGATACCAAGGTTGGTAATAAGCCATGGAATGACAGACTGCAGAGTCTTCGAGCAAGGGCAAGGAGAACGCGTAGGAGATATCAGAGGTGTCGAGACCCGGCTGGTCGTGTGGTGCTGTTAAATATCTACAGGGAGAGCAAGAGAGAGTTTGAGGATGGGTTGTATCAGGAGAAGAGGAAAAGTTGGGAGAAGTATGTACAGGAGGAGTTACAGAGGGGACCTTGGGGGGTGCCGTTTAAGATAGCCTCCGGGAAATTACGCCCCCCAGCCATGATAACCACGCTATCTAAGGATGATGGGAGTACCACGACCAGTTGGGAAGAGTCTGCGGTTCTTTTAATGGAGACATTGTTGCCAGATGACGACGTGACAGAAGATACTGAAGAGCACCAAATGTTGAGGGAGAGGATGGAGAATGACGAGTATGTAAATGAGGAAGAGGTAGAACCTGTTAGTCGGGCGGAGGTGATCAGGAACATTGCTCTGATGGGTAAGAAAAAGGCGCCTGGTCCGGACGGGATAAAGGTCGAGGTGCTGGAGAAGACGGCTGACCTTATTGCTCCTTTCCTTGCAGGGCTGTTAAACGAATGCCTCGCTCAAGGCAGAATCCGAACATCTGGAAGCAGAGCGAGGTAATCGTGCTAAGCAAGGGGGAGGATAAAAATCCGCTTATTCCGAAGTCATACAGACCCATCTGCCTGTTGAACACAGTAGGGAAGTTGCAGGAGAAGATATTGTGTGAAAGATTACTGAGACACAGGACAGTCATGGGCATGCATCAGCAGCAGTATGGCTTCCGAAGAGGCAGGTCGACAGAGGACGCAATCTGCAGAGCAATGGAACTGATTGACTCGGCAAATGGTAAATACGTCGTAGGAATATTTGTGGACATCTCAGGCGCTTTTGACAACCTCTGGTGGCCGGCGATGTTTGACAGATTAAGAGAGATTCAGTGTCCGGGGCAGCTGTATAGGAGTCTTAAGGACTACTGTCGTAATAGATACTCCACCCTGAGATGTCCAGGAAATAAGGTTCAGAAGCTACTGACGAAGGGATGTCCCCAGGGATCGGTATGTGGCCCGATATTTTGGGATGTCAGCCTGGAACCAGTGTTGTACTTGTTGGAGGGATGCCAGAGACGCAGGGTGTGGTTGCCTTCGCAGACGACCTTCTAATAGTAATAGAAGGGTACTCGAGAAGGAACTTAGAGGAAAAAAGTAACCAGGTGCTTGAAGAACTTGACACCTGGTGTAAAAGTGTCAAGTTAAAAATGGCACCGGCGAAGACGACCTTCATGCTGTTTAAGGGTAGATTGGCTAGGGATCCGACCATAAAGTTAGGTACGAAATCTATAAGAAGAAGCCATACGGTCAGATACCTGGGAGTTACCCTAGATGAAAAGAGGAACTTCACAGCGCACATGGAGGGAGTGATGGGGAAAACTCTGTCGGTGATGAATAAAATTATAAGCATGGGACAGAGGCGGTTTTATCTGCCTATGCGGATAATAAGGACATACCATCAGATGATCCTTCTCTCCATTGTGAGCTATGGGGCGTGCATCTGGGCTCACAGACTAACCAATGTCGCTCCGGCTAAGGCGATTCAGGGTCTGCAGAGGAACATCTTATTGAGGCTGACGGGAGCCTACCGGACTGTAGCAACGGATGCATTGAGTGTGGCCCTAGGTGTATGGCCGTTGGACCTCCTCATAAGGAAGAAAGCTGTGGCGTACTGGCTAAAAAAGAGAAACTTGGAGAAGGTGAGACTCCTCACCACACACGATGTGAGAACTTTTGGAGAGGCGGAAATAGTCCTGTTGGAGGAGTGGCAGAGACGTTGGGAGAGAAGTGGGACAGGTAGGAGGACTTATCAATTGTTCCCAAATGTGGTTGAGAGACTAGAGAATAAGCACCTCCAGCCATCTCGGGGTCTTGTCCACTTCATCACGGGGAAGGGACCGTACCCGGCATCTCTAAGGAAGCTGGGATTGATAGAGTCGGGGAATTGTCAATGTGGTGAGGAGGGAACCCCTGAACATGTGGTGCTTGAGTGTGTCATTACACTAGAAGCAAGAAGGAACTACCAGAGAGAGATCCAGGGAAGATTAGTAGGCGAAGTACTGAGGGACCCAGTCTATTGGAAATTCTTAGACCAGATTGCACTGGAAGCGTCAGATAGAGCAAAGACAGCCTACATAGACAGACTTAAAGAGGCACAGGGACGAATAAGACGGGACGTTGACACTGACAATGACGAAGAAGATGACAGCGACATGGAGGGCGGGACTGACACGGACACTAGTGCGGTCTCAGCGGGGAGTGAGTAGGAAAAAAGGATTGTTAAAAGGGGATAAGTGGTAACAATCCTTGCCGGGAAAAAAAAAAAAATGTGTATGTGCTGGGAGGAGCAAGCGCGAGCCCTGGGAACTGGATTCCAGTACGACTGAGTGTCTGAAGGAACACGGGGGATGCCCTTGAGATCCAGAAGACAGTTTTCCAGTCGTATGAACAAAAGTTAGTGGAATGATTATGAACTCTGAGGGGTTCCCTGCACCGTATGACCCACCACCTTGGAAACAAGAGAGGTGGGTTGTGGTTGATGGGCCCTCAGAGTCAAGATGGAGAAAGGCGGCTGCCCTGCAGCCCTCTGGGTGATGGTGTTCCCCGGCAGTAATGGGAATAGAATAGTTTAGTATTTTAGCTTAGCTTAGTTAGTAGTTAATATATATAATTAGGGACGGGGGAACTAGATAGGGGGTAGATTAGGAAATTCAGCTGCCAAGGGTAGAAAGTAGGCGGGGCACCAACTCTGATAGGGCGCCTCCCCAGGTGGTTATTATGGGGATGCCCACCTCTGCTGAGCGCTTGGCGGACTCGGGAGTGAAATCCCGAGCATTGTGAAGGGCCTAGCGGGGGAGGGTACCGGAGGCGTAATATACCCGGGGTGGATCAAATTGAGCTAAGGGTAGTTGAATTTCATTTAAGTTAAGAGCCAAAATATGTGTTGTAATGATAAAAAGGAAATTCATATTAAAATTGTGTAAATTAAGTAAAAGTTGTGGAAAAAACGGCCCGGATTTAAAGATTGTAAGATACCGGGCCTGTAAACACTGAATAAAAAAAAAAAAAAAAAAAAAAAAAGTATCTTAGCTTATACCAACCTGTGACATAACAGAGTCTTAGGATATAAACACCAAATACATAGCATTGTCCTAGATACTACACAACATAGATATATCAAAGTCTTAGGCCCTACTCACCTAAGACATAACAGTGTCTTATGCTATAACCACCGGAGACATACCAATGTCTGTACGAATAATTACCAGAAAAAAGAATATCTTACGTTTTAACCACAAGAGAGATAGCAATGACATTGGCTATGCTCAACAGAGACATAGTAGTGTATTAGGCTATACTCACCCGATAAATAGAATTGTCTTAGGCTATTCCAACCAGAGAGATAACAGTGTCTTAGGCTCTAGCCATCTGAGATATAACAGTGTGTTATGCTATAACCAACAGAGAAATAGCTGTGTCTTAGATTCTACTCCCCAGAGACATAGCAGTTTCTTTAATTATACTCACCAAATATTTACCATTGTCCTAGTATATACCCACATGTGACATAAAAGTGTCTTAAACTATACGATACACAGACATAGCAGTGTCTTAAGGTCTACTCACTAGAGATATTGAAGTGTCTTATGTTATAACCACCAGCGACATAGCAATGTTTATGTTATAACCACCAGCGACATAGCAATGTTTCAGCTATACCCACCAGATACATAGCAGTGTCATAGTATATATTCACCAGTGACATAGCAGAGTCTTATGATATACACACCAGAGACATAGCAGTGTCTTAGGCTCTACCCAACAAAGAAATACCAGAGTCTTAGAGTATACTTACCAGAGACATAATAGTATCTTAGGCTTTACCCAACAGACATAACACTGTAATAAGCTATACTCACCAGAGACATAGCAGTGTCATTGGCTATACCTACCAAATACATAACAGTGTTTTAGACTATATTGGTGACCTGGGGGTCTAGGGGTAAGGTGTCAGACTTCTATGCTGGCGGCCGGGGTTCAATCCTCGGTCCCGGCACAGATTTATCTGATTACCAAACCCTTCCTTCACCTCTAACAAGACATCTTGTGAATGTGGGGAATGCCAGGCCGCCACCGTGGTTCGTATTCCACGTTAAACTGTAGGTCCTTCATTTCATCTCACAATCACCCTACCATTACACATTAGCGTAAGTGCGTATAACCCGAACGGGTAGTAAGACGCGGTGCTAATAATAATAATAATTTAGTCTATATTCACTAAAGAAATAAGTGTATTAGGCTATATTCACAAGAGACATAGCAGTGTCTTAGGCTATACTCACCAGATACATAGCCATGTGTTAGTCTATACCAACTAGAGGCATAACATTTTCTTAGGCTATAACCACC
>JBCFYV010000935.1:24291563-24302436 GCA_039000515.1 Timema cristinae
AAGCATCCCTACTCGGAAACAACGGGAAGGTCGGCGGTTCGCCACGAACGAGCGACCCCGAGAATGGATCAACAACAAGCACGACCTACAGGATCTACCAGTCAACATCACCACTAATAGCTAAGTACAGTCATCAAGTTCCAGCAACCCATTCTCCAAATGTTTAATCCAGTGTGGGCACATTCGATGGGGAGGGGTGGTAGATGGGCAACACCCATCTCAATCAGGGCTCACCAATAATAAATATAAAGAGTGATTTCTCCTTTTTTTAAGGTTAGATGAGTTTAATGGGAATCAAAATGAGTAAACTATAGGTTCTAGGGGCCAGTTGGACTTAACTACCTCTTTGAAATAAAACTGTTGAATGTTGGTCTAATAGGTAAGAAACATCTTAAAAACAATTGATTTGGTGACGTAGAAAAAAAGTTATACGTAGGAGTCAGGTCCCTTCTAACATTCACACTACTATACACCAAGGTTTAGCCTTACTATAAACCATTGATGAGGTATTATTTACTCTTAGAAAAAGGCTTAGCGCTATAGGGTTGAAGCCACTAGGTAATAATACAGACTAAAAAGAAAACAAGGTCTAACGAAAGGTGTACGTTTCGTTTGACGCTGTTGCCGAGGTCAAGGGGTCAATTGTCTAGCTAGCGCTACGCGTTAACATTGAGAACCTATTATTTAGGACATCACCTAGGCCAAATAGAGCAAGCGCCGGCGTAAGGTTAAAAGGGAAAAAGAAGGTAAGGGTCGAACATCGTAGAGTGAATAGGGGACGCGTAGATGAGAAGAAGCCGAACCAGGGAAATTATCTCAAAATCCCATAGGAATAGTAGACTAGACTCTTACCCAATAGTTAATTCTACTCGCCGTCATCATGAATTTGTTTCCCTGAAAACAGGTAACATAAAGTGAGTTGTTTCCGTAAAAACGGGTAACATAAAGTGATTTGTGTCCCTGAAAACAGGTAACATAAAGTGAGTTGTTTCCGTAAAAACGGGTAACATAAAGTGATTTGTTTCCCTGAAAACAGGTAACATAAAGTGAATTTGTTTCCGTAAAAACGGGTAACATAAAGTGAGTTGTTTCCGTGAAAACGGGTAACATAAAGTGATTTGTTTCCCTGAAAACAGGTAACATAAAGTGAATTTGTTTCCCTGAAAACAGGTAACATAAAGTGAGTTGTTTCCGTAAAAACGGGTAACATAAAGTGATTTGTGTCCCTGAAAACAGGTAACATAAAGTGAGTTGTTTCCGTAAAAACGGGTAACATAAAGTGATTTGTTTCCCTGAAAACAGGTAACATAAAGTGAATTTGTTTCCGTAAAAACGGGTAACATAAAGTGAGTTGTTTCCGTGAAAACGGGTAACATAAAGTGATTTGTTTCCCTGAAAACAGGTAACATAAAGTGAATTTGTTTCCGTAAAAACAGGTAACATAAAAGTGATTTGTTTCCGTGAAAACGGGTAACAAAAGGTGAATTTATGTCTGTAAACAGAGGTAACATAAAAGTGATTTTATGTCGGTAAACAGAGGTAACATAAAAGTGTATTTTTGTCTGTAAATGTAAAGCTATAGTCGATATATCCTTACGATGACCGGCCGGTCTAGGCAAACAATGTATTTAGGATGTAAACAATGTATTTAGGATGCAAACAATGTATTTAGGATGCAAACAATGTATTTAGGATGTAAACAATGTAGTTAGGAGAAGCTGTATACTTATTTAGTTTATTTATATTCCTAAAATTCATGTAGGGATAAATCTCTGTAAACGAAGTGTTTAAGAAGTTCCATATAATTTCTAGGTTTAAAAGGTTAATTCTAGCTTTAGTCTTAATATGCCTTATTATATTTAAAAGGTTAATTGAAGTTCATTTGGAGAGTGCAGAATAAATATGTTTAACCTCCATGGATAACGCTAAGTTCACAGTTTATGTATTGTTTATCTTGTATATAAAGTTTGACTCAAAAAAAAGGGGAGGTGTGTGTGGCGTGCGCATCGGGTGGCGAGCTCTGCAAACTCTAGCGCTTGTGTCGCGCTCGGCTCAGAGTGGGCTGACGCGACGAGAGGTGTGATGATTAACTGGCCTGACTTGAAAGAGTCAACACCTCTCTCCGAATGGCTAGTCTTGTCTGGGAGTCGTCGAACGATGTGCACGCCCACGAGTCAAAGGAAGTCTTCTGTGTGTTGTATATTCTTTAAATAAATTATACAAGTATCTTTCCATCCACGGCTTGATTATTACTTCTAATTAAGATCCTCAAATGGAACCTAGCACAGCACAGAAGTTACATCTTTTATCAACTACAAATTTGTCATCATGTTAATCTATATCTAATACATTGCATGATTTCTTCTCTATGAGGGAAATTAACAACTCTGGTATTAGAAACGTTATTGTTTTGATGAACATGGTTTTAAAACTGACGTTAACGTGAGCGAAGCTGCCTGCAAAAGCTAGTAAATAATAATTTTTTATATCCATTATGGTTTACAGTCACTTTGAGTCAGTTTTTTTTATTCAAACAATATATTTTCCACTACCAGCTTGCTAGACCTGTCGTAGCTTCATATGCCTTAGTAAATAATACTGCATTTACTAAACACAATATATATTAAATAAATACACATTTTCTCGATATATATTTGACAAGTTCAACATAAAATAAATTAAATATCTTAACAATAGAGGAAATATTGACAATACTTTTCAAAGAATCGGCGAGAAGGTTATTTTTCACATCAAAGAAGTAAAAATAGTATCTTTTTCTGATGTTTAGACTGGATGTTCTTACAGGAAGTCAGTTTCCAGAACGAGAAATTAATATGTACAACATAAAACTAACTCAAATGATAAGTCTATCAACGATTAATTTCGAATGCGACTTTAGCTCATTCAGAAATAAAAAAACATGTTTCATCAAGGTTTTAGATCATTCGAACAAAAGGACACTCGAGTACAAAACTAAAGAGTTAGAGAATAGGGGACCTGATTACCTTTCAGGGCAAACGGAAGGTTGATATTTTTACCTTACTAAAACCAATAGTGTGATCGATTGCATAGCGTGCTAATTTTAAAAATGTGGTGTATTGTTAAACGTACTTTTTATGAACATAATTATTAAATTATCACACGATTAACAAATTAGCTTAACACAACACTCCGGTCTTCCAGCCATTAATTCAGCACCATGTAAGAGTAAGCCCCAATTTCACCTTTAATACATTTTGGTTTGGCTTTAGGGAATTTAACCCAGGACCTTTATTTTAGTAGATCAATGCGCTAACAACTAAGTCGGACAGTATTTTAATCCTATTTTTTTTCTCTATTCCACGACTGGTTTATGAGAAGTATATTTATTATAGACAGAATAATAGTTCCAAAAACCATATCTATATAAAAACTTACATGATTACATAGTGTACTTATTATATATTATGTTAATATATTTATTATTAATCAGGTTCACAAAAGTAACTTAAAAAAAATCGGTTTTGTGTTTATTTCTACAGCCAACCCAAGTAAATCCTCAATAATATTTGTTTACTGGTAAACAGTTATTATTAATATTCGAATATATTGATTTTTAATTTGAATAATAAAAGTAATTTTCAAGATAATATTACCATTCTACCGTAAAACCGAATCTTCTTCTGAGAGGGGAATAGGGGTGGCGCCATAACCTATTATATATATTTTATTATGAATAAAGATTATTAACAGAATCTGAGTTGCAACAGTTCATTTTATCTCAAATGTGTGGAATACAAAAATAAGTTTTAACATATAATATTTAGCTAAGGATCAATTATTTGCCCAAAAAGTTATCAAATTTTATTGAAGTACTGTGTACTTATGAAAACGAGACGTTTATTCCTTGCCAAAAAATAACTTTTAAACAAATCAAATTTTAATCTGTGTTTTAGATTAAAAAAATGGATGCCCTATTTTAAAATGACTTTTATAGGAAGTCACCAAAGTCTGTTTTTATTTTCAGATCTAGCACCGCTGTTTTAAGGTCAGGCTTAGTATAGGTTACATAATTACATAGCTTTGATTTAAATACGCTATTGGCTGTTTCAAAGGACTAACAAGGTTATCCCTTAACCTCAATTCAAACTTCAGGTTACAGTAACTTAAATAAGTCGATGAGATTAGCAAATTAACTTCACGTTAGAGCATAAAAACATGGTCATTGAATTAAAAAAAAATCTTTCTCTTACTAATTTTATCTTCAAAAAAGATTTGTTGGATGTTTTCATAAAGTTACTTATTTTCATGTGAGCTGACAGTTAAAAAAAAGTATAGACATAGTTTAGTAAATAAATAAATAAATAAATATACTTGAAAACTTTTATGTAATAAATATCATTGTACCTCAGTCCTCACAAATTATAACCTCGCTGTAACAAATTTCATCTATTTTAGAACGCCTCTTGAGACAAATGCATATATCGCTCGTATTCATATTTAGGTTGAGGGAACTCATTTGGAAATACACAACTCTCGCTTTATTTAAATCCCTGTAGAGATAACCAAAACTTTATTATATGCAAATTGATATCATAGGCTACCTAGGTATCATTGCATTTACATTTTAATGCCAAATAAAAATATTTCTGTGTTCTAGTATATTTGTGTGTTTGCGTATTTTCAGTTAATTGTTTGTATATTCTTTTGAATGATTACTTTATCAAACATTGAGCTGTGTTTGTTACGCAGCTGTATACATTTATAGTAAATTTCAAGTCACATTACCTTTACTAAAAATCAAATGGAAGTTTTAACTTAACTTTACTGTAAACCTCAACTTAGTTAGCTAGTAATTTAACCAGATTTTTAAATATCATCCATTAGAGTCAATACAACATGGGAGCTATACTATATATTTTAAAATTAAACTCAATTATAATATTCCTTCATTTAAATGTGAAAAGTATCGAAAACCATAATCGCTGTACCGATTAAAAACTGAGCTCTAACCTCCCTAATCCAAGTTCAGCCCTTAGCACCTACAAGTCCTGCCAGTTGTAGCTCTCCCGTTCTCTAGCATTAATTGTTTATTTAATTTATTTAAATGTCTTTATTTACTCTGGCGAAGTTAAGGTGCAACTCCTTGTCCTACATTTAGCCAGGCTACAAAATTATTCATGAGTAAAACATATTTTCAGAATTAATAGAAGTACCTTAGTACACTAAAATATTGATAAAATTGGTCGTAAAAACTAAACAATCAGACAATTTCATACAAATCAACCGTAGGGCCTACTCATTATTATTATTTTATAAACTAATATACATTTATTGTCATTCATATGTCATTTATTAGCTTAATAAATAATTCATAGGTACTACAGAATTTAGATAAATTATTATTTAATACTACGTGCAAAGGAAGTTTCTGGAATAACGTCATCAAAAGAATGTGAAAGTGAAATTTTCAATGAGGTGTAGTGGTTGTTGGAGCAGGGAAGAAGAAGAGCTAGGGGGGAGGAGCTATGAATTGTGTGAATGTTGGACTTTCAGGCTTAACTGACTGAATAAAAAGATGACGTGTTCTTTAAGAATATCCAAGAGAAGAAAACATTAAAACACAACGTCTTTTTTAGACGAAAATAGTTTCCTTACTTATTTCAACTAAAACTAAATTTATGGGAAGATATATTAATAAGTAAATAATCACAAATACATTTCTGGTAAATATTGACAAGATACAATCAAAAGCTACTATTTAGTAGCCTATTTCCTAGAGTATTTTGTCTTTTTCTTGTTCGAATTAAGATCTTTCATAAAGTCATGAATAGTTTTAGACCTAAGCCGCCTCGTTTTTTGTCGCCTCTTTTTAACTCTACTCAGTCTGTTAATATTCTTCAAAGACAAGCTGTTGTTGGGCTGATAGAAGCACACATTCCTGTTACAGGACGTTTGTTCAACGTCCCAAATATTCTGGGGATCACGGCAACTCAACACCCTTTCAAGCACCCAACTCTCCCCTGATGACGGACTTCGCTTCCTCTTGGACTCGATCAAGAGGCAACTCTTAGTCACCCAGTCGTCCACGTTCTCGTACGATATTGAGTGTCTCGTTATATTCTCGCTCGACCCTGTGTAGTACTCGGTTCGAAGGTCGCTGAAAGTAGTGATGGGTAAAATGGAATAAAAACTATCGACTCATTCAATAGATAATCAAAACTATTGAAATTCATTCACTTTGGTGCTAGTAGAGAGTAAAATTAATTTTTTGAACATTTTACTTGCATTACTTTTATCAAATACTCGTTTTCTATGTAAGTCCATTATTGGGAAGAAGTAATTTTCTGTTATTTACTACTTATGGATTAAAATGTTTTCCTTATTTTTAGCACTGCATCTTACTACCCATTTGGGTTATATGATTATCTACTAGTTCTGCCAATGGGTTAGAGGTGAGTAAAGTTTAATCTAGCGGAAGTGTACCCAAATTTGCGTGGGAAGAGTGAGAAACCATTTGGAAAAAAACCCTTTCAATATACCCGACCGGTATCGAACCACGATCTCTCCGTCATCGGCTGTCTAGTCTAATGCAAGAGTAGCACCTTGGACCACGCAGACACCAAAGCCACTGGAGAAGGTGTTTTTCTTGTAATTTTTATGGAATATATTAATTGTTATTAAGGTTATTTTTAGAAAAGCCGTCTAAAATAAACATCAGGGAATATGACTACATTATCTGTTTCTATATTGAAGGGTACAAGCAGGACATAGTGAAATCAAAATTATACATTATTGTTTTGAATAGTTGGCATTGATAGGACAAGAGATTATGACGCACGTCAAGGTGACTATATATGGAGCTGCGAACGAATAGATTGTATTTTGTATCCGAACAAACTGTTTTGGTAACTATCGAATGATTACTCGATGGTATGGAAACATATGGTTTTCATCATTCAATAGTGTCCATCACTAGCTGAAAGCGTACTGATACTTCGCCTCAACCCTTCTCCTCTTGATGACGCAGTACATCAGATAGCACAGCCACATGACGCACGTCGGGGCCGCAGCAACGACCAACAACATGGAGATATGAACATCTGTATTAGGGCTCTTATCTCGAGTTGAGCTGCTCGTTTCCGACATTCTCCTTTTCGCACTCATGAGTGAGTCAGGTACTCTACTTTCCATCCATTTATTATCCCAACTAAGCTCTCTATTGTATTATGCTTCTAATATTACGCACACAGGGCTCAATTGTTTTTGCTGCCAGCTGAAAAGTCACCAATCAAAAACATAGCGATTCAATCAGCTATTACACTAATTCTAGCATAGATTAATTGCTTAGCATTTATTTTAATACTTGTTGGGAGTATTGCATTGTTAATAATATCGTAGATATTTTAAACACTACCAAATTATAAACAATAAAACACAAAACAAAGATTCAGACAGATAAGACGACAATGAAGATTAAGCCAACCAATGCCAACTATTGCCATTTGTGAGTCAGCTGGCTGTCAATTTGGTCTTGGTCATTATTTAGATTTATTTTGTAACACTTGTGACGACGGAATGCCATCTATATCTTTCACTTTGGCTATATTTTAAATTATATTTTAAATGAAAGATATTGATGGTATTCCTTCATTTATACAAATATATGTAATATGTATTATTTTATATTTATTGGACTAGTTGAAACTTTTAGGCCAATATAATATAAACTGCTCAAAGTGGTTCCGATGGATTTAATATCATGGCCAATATTTGTCTGAATATAACTTCTGCATGCTGTAACAAGGTTTAATGCTACAAGTACTTGTGGATTGGCAATTGGAGCGTAGTATAGAGGAAATAGACATAGCAGGACACAAGAAAATACCTAATGTCAATAAGCTATTTCCTATACGAGGAAATGCATAAGGAAGCTCTCCGAATAAGCAAAATGGTGATACCAGGACATCAGAAAACCTTATGTGTCAAACGTAATGCCAGCTACAACTTTTCTCCTATCAATCCTCATTATTTACAGCACCCTTTTTTTCTAACCACCACATCCCAACCCAATAAAGGCAGTTTTAATTGGTGAAATAAGTATACCAGAACCAACCGATGCCAAAAGAGATGCCACCAAGTTAATATGTTTAATCTGATTATCCTCATGACACTTATTGTTAGGTGGTCCTACCAGGACCAATATACGCCAAAGGATGTAGGCTGTCAGTCAGCATTTCATTTATTCTTCTACTCCACAGCTATCACCTCTCCTCCCACCTCCTCACTAAAACCAGACTCCCCCCAAGGTGTCACATCCCCGTTATCCCTCCTCGTTACAGCCAAACTTCTCACCAGCTGTCACCCCTCGTGACCCAACCTGTCAACCCTCGTCACAAACCTTTAAGGACCTGTCTTCATTAGCTCGCCAGTGTACACCTTAATATCTTTCTATCTTCTGAGAAAATAAATCTATAGGAATTTGGAGGAAATATTAAGAGTGAATTATCATACACTATTAGACTTGATACATTTAGAAGTAAAAAAAACAGATTTTGTTTACATAAAAGGTAAAATCGAGTTACATCAGTTCCTTCATTAGTTTTGTTTCAATAATTTCAACATAAGCTTTTCATCTTCTATCGCTCATGTAGTGTCAGTTGACATCAAGCCTATGGGATTTATCATCGACAACCCAAAGACTTAGGGACATCTCCAGACAATGTTTAGTAATAACCTTCTTCATCAATTTGAAAAAATTTAGTGTAACGCAGGAAATTCCGTTCAAAATAAAAACAATAAAAATTGTAGAGCTTACTAGAAAAGGGAAACTAATATTGAAACCTGTGTTCTACCGGAAGAGCTCTTGACTTTAAACTAGATAATCTCTTAAAACATCACGAAGCTCTTTAGTACACATATTTCCATTTTTCATCTCATTAGATAGTGTAGACATGTTTATATAAGTCGGGAATATCTATAAGTAGACCTATACTACTTCTTGAATATACAAACTGATATTTGATTATAATTACATTTGGCTAGTAGGTACAAACATATGAATCTGAAGTGACCTCTGATGAACAATTCACAAGTAGAAGGGTGAAATCATTGTAATCGAAAATAAACTTTGCTTATCTGAAAAGCCCCATATCTGGGACCACATTGGTTAAAATGTCATCCTCACCTATCTTGGTTTAAAGTTGGTGGGGATGTTGGAGTTATAATCTCATTTGGATGTGTTAAAATATTTATTCCTGAAGTTTTTCCCTTTTACTTCCACGCAAATCTGTGTACATATCCTTAAAATTCTTCTTGTCTCTCCCCTCCTCCCTTTAGCTGAAATACTTCAATATCTTGAATGGGTGTTAATTCAAGGCGTATAAATCATAAACAAATCAACCTTATGTGGATATAAGGGGTACACAAGTTAGGGTGATGTGGAGGGGTGCACAATCTAGAGTTGGGTTGAGAGGTCCATGAGCTGTAGCATTTAGCTATAATGAGTGTACAAATAAAATAAATTAAACATACCCCATCATACTGCAGCCAACGTCAACAAGGAACACTAACGCGAGTTAATATCAAACACACCTACTCAGCCGCACGTTGGATTTAATACTGACCCTCGATTGTGCAATCGGCCTGTGCCAAAGATCTTTTGTTGTGAAGATGTTCTACTCACCACTAGTTTAGGAGGAGCTTTGAACTGTAAAGACATTTCTCGATGTATATTCTAATGCACGTGTGTGGTTCCCGAATATTCCATGTGTGTCCCCCCCTTGTTTTCGTCGTTATTTTTCTGGGTTGCGTTGAATATATAATGGCGTCTGAGTGATCAGACGTCACTCTTGGACTTGATCGGGTTGGGAGCAGGAGAAGCTCTAGCTTCGAATAATATCAAATGTAAGGTCAAAATTTCCTTTCGGCTTCATTAATATCTTTTATTTAAATCATGTAAATTTCTTATTCTAAATTCTTTTTAGTAATTATATTTTAAATTTATAATAATTAAAAATATGCTCGACTTCACTTCTAAGTCAATTAGTTACACGATCGAGACATTTATATTAATTATCGATTTTTGTTTGTTCTTCGATAATTAAAAAATCGACTATAAACTTTAGGATGTTTACGATATGTTACCATTGACAAAAGAGTCGATCTTGAATCTCATGAATATTGTATTATTTGATCTTTCAATTATACATTTAAATATGTTCATGGGTTCAGTAATTCTTCTAAAATCAAATGATAGTTCTTTTATCCATGACGTCTCAACATTAGCTCTTTGCAATTTATTGTTATTATGGTAAAATTGTATAATTGTTTAAAAAAAGGGGGGAAGTAAATATTTGGGTAGAGTTCTAGATGAATATTTTGTGGCGTGTTCAATTGAATCGGCATTTGGAAGAAGGAAATAAATCCAAAAACCTGTTTTTTGAGAAACTAAAAAAAACCGTATAACATATGTTTTCTTGATTCAACCAAAACATTTTTTTTACTGAACATTCAGAACGTTATTCTGATCCTTTTCCAGTGTTCAGACATTTTCCAGGTACTGTACTCTGATTCGTAAAATTAAAATAAATTTGTGGATATGTTTCCTTCTTCCAAATGACGGAGAAAAGTTATTAGAAAATAAAGGGAAAACTCAATAAAAACCTTCAAATGTTATTCATAAGTAATATAAATAATAAAAAAATTAAGCTATCTGATAGAATCATGGATTAATAATATTTGGTTAATATTTTCTGATGTAGGTATTGTCATATTCCTGTTCACTTTTCCTTTGTATTAATGAAAAATAATAATTTGCCCCACTATGGCTCAATAAAATTATCACACAGTCTCAATAGTCAGGAATAACCATTCACTAAATATGATTTGAAAA
>JBCFYV010000935.1:24311671-24385446 GCA_039000515.1 Timema cristinae
CCTGTTGATAAAACTACTAACATCATTTATAAAGAGGCCTTGCCTTAAATTTTGTTACTTTATTTCCTTCAATTAATACAAATATTCTGTGTATCTAATCTTAAAATAGAAATAATTACACTACATCGATTTTTTCACCTCTGAAGTTACATCTTATATCAACTACAAATTTGTCATCATGTTAATCTATATCTAATACATTGCATGATTTCTTCTCTATGAGGGAAATTAACAACTCTGGTATTAGAAACGTTATTGTTTTGATGAACATGGTTTTAAAACTGACGTTAACGTGAGCGAAGCTGCCTGCAAAAGCTAGTAAATAATAATTTTTTATATCCATTATGGTTTACAGTCACTTTGAGTCAGTTTTTTTTATTCAAGCCATATATTTTCCACTACCAGCTTGCTAGACCTGTCGTTGCTTCATATGTCTTAGTAAATAATACTGCATTTACTAAACACAATATATATTAAATAAATACACATTTTCTCGATATATATTTGACAAGTTCAACATAAAATAAATTAAATATCTTAACAATAGAGGAAATATTGACAATACTTTTCAAAGAATCGGCGAGAAGGTTATTTTTCACATCAAAGAAGTAAAAATAGTATCTTTTTCTGATGTTTAGACTGGATGTTCTTACAGGAAGTCAGTTTCCAGAACGAGAAATTAATATGTACAACATAAAACTAACTCAAATGATAAGTCTATCACCGATTAATTTCGAATGCGACTTTAGCTCGTTCAGAAATAAAAAAACATGTTTCATCAAGGTTTTAGATCATTCGAACAAAAGGACACTCGAGTACAAAACTAAAGATTTAGAGAATAGGGGACCTGATTACCTTTCAGGGCAAACGGAAGGTTGATATTTTTACCTTACTAAAACCAATAGTGTGATCGATTGCATAGCGTGCTAATTTTAAAAATGTGGTGTATTGTTAAACGTACTTTTTATGAACATAATTATTAAATTATCACACGATTAACAAATTAGCTTAACACAACACTCCGGTCTTCCAGCCATTAATTCAGCACCATGTAAGAGTAAGCCCCAATTTCACCTTTAATACATTTTGGTTTGGCTTTAGGGAATTTAACCCAGGACCTTTATTTTAGTAGATCAATGCGCTAACAACTAAGTCGGACAGTATTTTAATCCTATTTTTTTTTTCTCTATTCCACGACTGGTTTATGAGAAGTATATTTATTATAGACAGAATAATAGTTCCAAAAACCATGTCTATAAAAAAACTTACATGATTACATAGTGTACTTATTATATATTATGTTAATATATTTATTATTAATCAGGTTCACAAAAGTAACTTTAAAAAAAATCGGTTTTGTGTTTATTTCTACAGCCAACCCAAGTAAATCCTCAATAATATTTGTTTAATGGTAAACAGTTATTATTAATATTCGAATATATTGATTTTTAATTTGAATAATAAAAGTAATTTTCAAGATAATATTACCATTCTACCGTAAAACCGAATCTTCTTCTGAGAGGGGAATAGGGGTGGCGCCATAACCTATTATATATATTTTATTATGAATAAAGATTATTAACAGAATCTGAGTTGCAACAGTTCATTTTATCTCAAATGTGTGGAATACAAAAATAAGTTTTAACATATAATATTTAGCTAAGGATCAATTATTAGCCCAAAAAGTCATCAAATTTTATTGAAGTACTGTGTACTTATGAAAACGAGACGTTTATTCCTTGCCAAAAAATAACTTTTAAACAAATCAAATTTTAATCCTTGTTTTAGATTAAAAAAATGGATGCCCTATTTTAAAATGACTTTCATAGGAAGTCACCAAAGTCTGTTTTTATTTTCAGATCTAGCATCGCTGTTTTAAGGTCAGGCTTAGTAGAGGTTACATAATTACATAGCTTTGATTTAAATACGCTATTGGCTGTTTCAAAGGACTAACAAGGTTATCCCTTAACCTCAATTCAAACTTCAGGTTACAGTAACTTAAATAAGTCGATGAGATTAGCAACTTAACTTCACGTTAGAGCATAAAAACATGGTCATTGAATTAAAAAAAAATCTTTCTCTTACTAATTTTATCTTCAAAAAAGATTTGTTGGATGTTTTCATAAAGTTACTTATTTTCATGTGAGCTGACAGTTAAAAAAAAGTATATACATAGTTTAGTAAATAAATAAATAAATAAATAAATATACTTGAAAACTTTTATGTAATAAATATCATTGAGTCTATATCTTTGTAACTCAGTCCTCACAAATTATAACCTCGTTGTAACAAATTTCATCTATTTTAGAACGCCTCTTGAGACAAATGGATGTATCGCTCGTATTCATATTTAGGTTGATGGAACTCATTTGGAAATACACAACTCTCGCTTTATTTAAATCCCTGTAGAGATAACCAAAACTTTATTATATGCAAATTGATATCATAGGCTACCTAGGTATCATTTCATTTACATTTTAATGCCAAATAAAAATATTTCTGTGTTCTAGTATATTTGTGTGTTTGCGTGTTTTCAGTTAATTGTTTGTATATTCTTTTGAATGATTACTTTATCAAACATTGAGCTGTGTTTGTTACGCAGCTGTATACATTTATAGTAAATTTCAAGTCACATTACCTTTACTAAAAATCAAATGGAAGTTTTAACTTAACTTTACTGTAAACCTCAACTTAGTTAGCTAGTAATTTAACCTGATTTTTAAATATCATCCATTAGAGTCAATACAACATGGGAGATATACTATATATTTTAAAATTAAACTAAATTATAATATTCCTTCATTTAAATGTGAAAAGTATCGAAAACCATAATCGCTGTACCGATTAAAAACTGAGCTCTAACCTCCCTAATCCAAGTTCAGCCCTTAGCACCTACAAGTCCTGTCAGTTGTAGCTCTCCCGTTCTCTAGCATTAATTGTTTATTTTATTTATTTAAATGTCTTTATTTACTCTGGCGAAGTTAAGGTGCAACTTGTTGTCCTACATTTAGCCAGGCTACAAAATTATTCATGAGTAAAACATATTTTCAGAATTAATAGAAGTACCTTAGTGAACTAAAATATTGATAAAATTGGTCGTAAAAACTAAACAATCAGACAATTTCATACAAATCAACCGCAGGGCCTACTCATTATTATTATTTTATAAACTAATATAAATTTATTGTCATTCATATGTCATTTATTAGCTTAATAAATAATTCATAGGTACTACAGAATTTAGATAAATTATTATTTAATACTACGTGCAAAGGAAGTTTCTGGAATAACGTCATCAAAAGAATGTGAAAGTGAAATTTTCAATGAGGTGCAGGGGTTGTTGGAGCAGTGAAGAAGAAGAGGAAGGGGGGAGGAGCTATGAATTGTGTGAATGTTGGACTTTCAGGATTAACTGACTGAATAAAAAGATGCGTTCTTTAAGAATATCCAAGTGAAGAAAACATTAAAACACCACGTCCTTTTTTAGACGAAAATAGTTTCCTTATTTCAACTAAAACTAAATTTATGGAAAGATATATTAATAAGTAAATAATCACAAATACATTTCTGGTAAATATTGACAAGATACAATCAAAAGCTACTATTTAGTAGCCTATTTCCTAGAGTATTTTGTCTTTTTATTGTTCGAATTAAGATCTTTCATAAAGTCATGAATCGTTTTAGACCTAAGCCGCCTCGTTTTTTGTCGCCTCTTTTTAACTCTACTCAGTCTGTTAATATTCTTCAAAGACAAGCTGTTGTTGGGCTGATAGAAGCACACATTCCTGTTACAGGACGTTTGTTCAACGTCCCAAATATTCTGGAGATCACGGCAACTCAACACCCTTTCAAGCACCCAACTCTCCCCTGATGACAGACTTCGCTTCCTCTTGGACTCGATCAAGAGGCAACTCTTAGTCACCCAGTCGTCCACGTTCTCGTACGATATTGAGTGTCTCGTTATATTCTCGCTTGACCCTGTGTAGTACTCGGTTCGAAGGTCGCTGAAAGTAGTGATGGGTAAAATCGAATAAAAACTATCGACTCATTCAATAGATAACAAATAATTCTAATCAAAACTATTCAAATTAATTCACTTTGGTGCTGGTAGAAAGTAAAACTTAATGTTTTGAACATTTTACTTGCATTACTTTTATCAAATACTCGTTTTCTGTGTAAGTCCATTATTGGGAAAAAGTAACGTTTTGTTCTTTACTACTTATGGATTAAAATATTTTTCTTTTTTATAGCACTGCGTCTTACTACCCATTCGGGTTATATGATTAACTACTAGTTCTGCCAATGGGTTAGAGGGGAGTAAAGTTTAATCTAGTGGAAGTGTACCCAAATTTGCGTGGGAAGAGTGAGAAACCATTTGAAAAAAAAAACCTTTCAATATACCCGACCGGTATCGAACCACGATCTCCCCGACATCGGCTGTCTAGTCTAATGCAAGAGTAGCACCTTAGACCACGTGGACTCCGAAGCCACCGGAGGTGTTTTTCTTGTAATTTTTATGGAAGATATTAATTGTTATTAAGGTTATTTTTAGAAAAAGCCGTCTAAAATAATCATCAAGGAATATGACTACATTATCTGGTTCTATATTGAAGGGTACAAGCAGGACACAGTGAAATCCAAAATTATACATTATTGTTTTGAATAGTCGGCATTGATAGGACAAGAGATTATGACGCACGCCAAGGTGACTATATATGGAGCTGCGAACGAATAGATAGTTCATTTTACTCGAATACAAAATACAAACTGTTTTGGTAACTATCGAATGATTACTCGATGGTATGGAAACATATAGTTTTCATCATTCAATAGTGTCCATCACTAGCTGAAAGCGTACTGATACTTCGCCTCAACCCTTCTCCTCTTGATGACGCAATACATCAGATAGCACAGCCACATGACGCAAGTCGGGGCTGCAGCAACGACCAACAACATGGAGATATGAACATCTGTATTAGGGCTTTTCTCTCGAGTTGAGCTGCTCGTTTCCGACATTCTCCTTTTCGCACTCATGAGTGAGTCAGGTACTCTATTTTCCATCCATTTACTATCCCAACTAAGCTCTCTATTGTATTATGCTTCTAATATCACGCACACAGGGCTCATTTGTTTTTGCTGCCAGCTGAAAATTCACCAATCAAAAACATAGCGATTCAATCAGCTATTACACTAATTCTAGCATAGATTAATTGCTTAGCATTTATTTTAATACTTGTTGGGAGTATTGCATTGTTAATACTATCGTAGATATTTTAAACACTACCAAATTATAAACAATAAAACATAAAACAAAGCTTCAGACAGATAAGACGACAATGAAGATTAAGCCAACCAATGCCAACTATTGCCATTTGTGAGTCAGCTGGCTGTCAATTTGGTCTTGGTCATTATTTAGATTTATTTTGTAACACTTGTGACGACGGAATGCCAACTTGTGGATTGGCAATTGGAGCGTAGTATAGGGGAAATAGACATAGCAGGACACAAGACAATACCTAATGTCAATAAGCTATTTCCTATACGAGGAAATGCATAAGGAAGCTCTCCGAATAAGCAAAATGGTGATACCAGGACATCAGAAAACCTTATGTGTCAAACGTAATGCCAGCTACATCTTTTCTCCTATCAATCCTCATTATTTACAGCACCCTTTTTTTCTAACCACCACATCCCAACCCACTAAAGGCAGTTTTAATTGGTGCAATAAGTATACCAGGACCAACCGATGCCAAAGAGATGCCACCAAGTTAATATGTTTAATCTGATTATCCTCATGACACTTATTGTTAGGTGGTCCTACCAGGACCAATATACGCCAAAGGATGTAGGCTGTCAGTCAGCATTTCATTTATTCTTCTACTCCACAGCTATCACCTCTCCTCCCACCTCCTCACTAAAACCAGACTCCCCCCAAGGTGTCACATCCCCGTTATCCCTCCTCGTTACAGCCAAACTTCTCACCAGCTGTCACCCCTCGTGACCCAACCTGTCAACCCTCGTCGCAAAACTTTAAGGACCTGTCTTCATTAGCTCACCAGTGTATACCTTAATATCTTTCTATCTTCTGAGAAAATAAATCTATAGGAATTTGGAGGAAATATTAAGAGTGAATTATCATACACTATTAGACTTGATACATTTAGAAGTAAAAAAACAGATTTTTTTTTACATAAAAGGTAAAATCGAGTTACATCAGTTCCTTCATTAGTTTTGTTTCAATAATTTCAACATAAACTTTTCATCTTCTATCGCTCATGTAGTGTCAGTTGACATCAAACCTATGGGATTTATCATCGACAACCCAAAGACTTAGGGACATCTCCAGACGATGTTTAGTAATAACCTTCTTCATCAATTTCAAAAAATTTAGTGTAACGCAGGAAATTCCGTTCCTAAAAAAACGATAAAAATTGTAGAGCTTACTAGAAAAGGGAAACTAATATTGAAACCGGTGTTCTACCGGAAGAGCGCTTGACTTTAAACTAGATAATCTCTTAAAACATCAGGAAGCTCTTTAGTACACATATTTCCATTTTTCATCTCATTAGATAGTGTAGACATGTTTATATAAGTCGGGAATATCTATAAGTAGACCTATACTACTTCTTGAATATACAAACTGATATTTGATTATAATTACATTTGGCTAGTAGGTACAAACATATGAATCTGAAGTGACCTCTGATGAACAATTCACAAGTAGAAGGGTGAAATCATTGTAATCGAAAATAAACTTTGCTTATCTGAAAAGCCCCATATCTGGGACCACATTGGTTAAAATGTCATCCTCACCTATCTTGGTTTAAAGTTGGTGGGGATGTTGGAGTTATAATCTCATTTGGATGTGTTAAAATATTTATTCCTGAAGTTTTTCCCTTTTACTTCCACCCAAATCTGTGTACATATCCTTAAAATTCTTCTTGTCTCTCCCCTCCTCCCTTTAGCTGAAATACTTCAATATCTTGAATGGGTGTTAATTCAAGGCGTATAAATCATAAACAAATCAACCTTAAGGGGATTTAAGGGGTACACAAGTTAGGGTGATGTGGAGGGGTGCACAAGCTAGAGTTGGGTTGAGAGGCACACGAGCTGTAGCATTTAGCTATAATGAGTGTACAAATAAAATAAATTAAACATACCCCATAATACTGCAGCCGACGTCAACAAGGAACACTAACGCGAGTTAATATCAAACACACCTACTCAGCCGCACGTTGGATTTAATACTGACCCTCGATTGTGCAATCGGCCTGTGCCAAAGATCTTAGTGCCAAAGATCTTTTGTTGTGAAGATGTTCTACTCACCACTAGTTTAGGAGGAGCTTTGAACTGTAAAGAAATTTCTCGATGTATATTCTAATGCACGTGTGTGGTTCCCGAATATTCCATGTGTCCCCCCCCCTTGTTTTCGTCGTTATTTTTCTGGGTTGCGTTGAATATATAATGGCGTCTGAGTGATCAGACGTCACTCTTGGACTTGATCAGGTTGGGAGCAGGAGAAGCTCTATCTTCGAATAATATCAAATGTAAGGTCAAAATTTCCTTTCGGCTTCATTAATACCTTTTATTTAAATCATGTAAATTTCTTATTCTAAATTCTTTTTAGTAATTATATTTTAAATTTATAATAATTGAAAATATGCTCGACTTCACTTCTAAGTCAATTAGTTACATGATCGAGACATTTATATTAATTATCGATTTTTGTTTGTTTTTCGATAATAAAAAAAATCGGCTATAAATTTTAGGATGTTTACGATATGTTACCATTGACAAAAGAGTCGATCTTGAATCTCATGAATATTGTATTATTTGATCTTTCGATTATAAATTTAAATATGTTCATGGGTTCAGTAATTCTTCTAAAATCAAATGATAGTTCTTTTATCCATGACGTCTCAACATTAGCTCTTTGCAATTTATTGTTATTATGGTAAAATTGTATAATTGTTTAAAAAAAGGGGGGGAAGTAAATATTTGGGTAGAGTTCTAGATGAATATTTTGTGGCGTGTTCAATTGTTGTCTAGGTCTATATTATACATTTTTAGAAGTAATATTTTTTAATCATCCAGTTAAGGATAACTAATTTGAGGATCTGTTTTTCTCTTGTAACATATGAACTCGTAGCTAATTTTTTTATATTGTTTTTAAGTGATCAATGCCATTTTACAGTAATGGGCTAATTTATGATAATGGCGATCTAACTAAAAGATTAATATTTGTTGAATAATATAAATCCTGTAGGTTTTCCCTATATATATATTATTGCTTGCAAACGTTGATAATGTCCCAGATATTTCGTATATGTCATTTTGTCGCATTATATTAATTATATATTTTCTCAAAGGATTGATTGCCTGTCAAATAAATACCAACAAAAAACATTTCATATTCTTATTAATAACTTTTAATACACCATATCCTAGGTATTTTATTATATGTTGTGTTATAGATGGAGTCCTTATTTTGGTGTGCCCCCTTTTTTTTTAGATTAACTTTCATTCTTTTATCTATCTTTGGAGATATACCTTTTTCGTATTAAACTCCGCAACGGGTGGGAGTTGCGGGGTCTGAGTTTTGAATGTTTGGCTACAGACAATCAAAACAAAGAACTCCAAGTACTCACTCCTATTGCCCCTTTTTGCTCCTTATATTTTTTGTTATTTTTGGACCTCCTGTATTCCCCTTAATCTTGTTAAAGGAGGTTTCAGAGCTTGAATGGGGGTGAGAAGTGTGAAAGTTGGGGGGTGGAGAAGGTGCGTGATTTAGGGAGGGGTGGGGTGAAGTTGTACACAAACTAGAGTTGGGCTCAGGGGTCCATCCACGTGATAGGGTTGGATGAAAAGGCCTACGTTTTTGATTGAGGTGAAGAAATGTGCGAGTTAAGGTGGGTTAGAGAGGTGAGTGATCTAGGGAGTGATACACGAACTAGGGTAGAGTTGAGTGGTGCAGGTGGTGGTGTGTTTGATTCACGGTTATTATTTTTGTAGTTTTTATAAAATAACATCTTTCAGAATTCATGAACAAAACTATGTCCACATTATATAAGTTCATTTTAATTTCTTACATAAAGTTACACCCTATTTACAGTAGAAGAGATGGTAAGTGACAGCTATCAGAAGGTTCTTAATTTCAAACATTGGATGGAAGTAACTAATGGCAACTTATTCGGTGATAGTTATTGATAATATAATATTGTTAAGCTTATTATTTCCTAATAGTTTGCCATTAGCCACTTTGAGCCAATGTTTACAACAAAGAGCTTTCTGCTGTCACCTCCTCGATGAGATGTATCTAGCACAGTTATTGAATATGTTCCATAGAAATGGTATGGATTTACTATAACTTTATCACTTCATTTAAAAGGTTTTTGTTCAAATTTCTTGATGCTCCTGACATATATCAATTAACCGTTGACAATATTTTATGTAGAAAATTAAAATAAATGTTTCTACTAAGAAATGTTTGATCTATTTTGTTAATTTAAATTAATTGAATAATAACAGGAGTAGTTGAGCTTGGAATCTGCCCTAAGCTATGAGTGAAGAATGTCTCTGGGCACGGGAAAAATCTTTGGATAGTTCAATGATAGAGAATTCTGCCTTCTATTCCCACCTCCAGGTATCATTTTTCAACTAATATAAACCCACCTCGGTGGCCGCTGGGCATAACGCGGTACTTTCCCAGTAAACTAGACTGCCGATGACTGGGAGATCAAGGTTTGAATCTTATTCGGGTATATTGAGGGTGGTTTTTTCAAAAATAGTTTTCAACTCTTCCCTCCACGAAAATTCAGGTACACTTCCTTTAAATATAGCCTTCCTAATCCTTAGAACACTTAGCGTAAAAATAACATGAGCGTATAGCCCTAACGGGTAGTAAGACGTAGGGATAAAAAACAAATTTTATTTACAAAATTATATCTTTATGTTAATTCCCTTCTCCTTATTTGA
Source organism: Timema cristinae (assembly GCA_039000515.1). Lineage (NCBI taxonomy): Eukaryota > Metazoa > Arthropoda > Insecta > Phasmatodea > Timematidae > Timema > Timema cristinae. The sequence goes on from JBCFYV010000935.1 coordinate 24,321,647, forward strand.
TAGTAGTCTTAAATCTTCTCTGACGACATTTTTCGGTGTTATTATTGATGTTACACCATCTTTAGGTCTTATTTATGATAAATATTATATTCTGTTAAATAACTATATATTATAAAAAAGTTGGTGAAATGTCAAGCTCTTACATGTAAAAACGTTTTTGGTGACCTGGTGGTCTAAGGATAAGGTGACGTACTTCTGAGCTGTGGTCCGGGGTTCAATCCTCAGGTCCTGGCACAGATTTATCTGATTGCCAAACCCTTCCTTCACCTCTGTCAAGACGTGTATTAATCACAACTTGTGAATGTGTGGAATGCCAGGCCTCCGCCGTGGTTCGGATCCCACGTTAAACTGTATTGTATAACTCCATTTCATCTCACAATCACCCTACCACTACACATTAGCGTGAGTGCATATAACCCGACGGGTAGTAAGTAAGACGCGGCGCTAATAATATTAACATATTTTTGTTGGTTTATCATCTTTATCATAAATAAGACCTGAAGAAATTGTATCATCAATAATAACACCGAAACATGTCGTCAGAGAAGACTATACAACTATAAAATAAGGAGAAGGGAATAAAAACAAATAATTTTGTCATGTATTACTCCTTAACAAATCAAATGTGCATATTTTAACACTAATTTAAATTAAAAAATGGGGTGTGGCTGTATCATGGACACGGCCGTGTGTTGTACGTGAATACGTTTATGTAACGGGTTACATATTTTTTTAAACAAAATATTTTTGTTTATGCATTTAGGATAAAAGCAAGGAAACAAATAATTATTGTTTTACAATATAACTTTATTAATGATAAGATAGATTTTGATAATATTTTTTTTTATTCTAACACCTTATTATATTCACTGTCACTACTTTAAACTAATGTTTTATATACAATAGATAGATTTTGACGACAGCTGACGATTAAAAATCAAACGAACATCGTAGCTTCTCCGAGTCAAAAGTTATACTAATTGCAAATCTCGATACGCAGCAAAATAACCTCAAAATGGCGGCGCTTCCCCCTCCACCGCGCACGATGCGTCACTGTTCTCGCGTATCGTAATGCATTCTTTGATCCCTTAGCTATCCAGTGGTATAATTTAATTTTGGATGTAGAGGATAGATTCGAAACTACAACGCCAAACTTTATCCCCCGATTTTGTTATCATTAGGTTTTTTTGGATTGCCCCCGAATGGTAGCAAATTTAAAGACGTATTCACGTCCAAAATTATTGTGGTCTCCACTTAACGGATATTTCTATAACTACACTGATTTACACCTTGGTTGTTGATATTAATCGATTAATTTTGACTAAAAAAAGGTTTTTTGCTATTAAAAACTGCAAAATTACTTATCAATCCCTTTAACCCTATTTTAAAATCCTAACTGTTGCCTTACAAAACTTGTACAACACTCGCTGCATAGCACCGTGAGAAATATTGCGTATGCAACACTTCTTTCAGATATGTGTACACCATCACATATACATCAGTTCAATGCGGCTTAAAACAGTTGATTGGGTAATATTTTGTTAGAGCTACTAATGAACATAACACTGAAACATTATATTTAATTTAGACTATCTAACATTGATACTATTAACATTACTATTATGATTAAAAATGTCAATGAAGTAAAACATTGCCCCCTATGAATTTACCTTGATTAGAGTTATTGGCAGTTTAATATTGTTCAATAGTTTCACATGAAATAACTGATTCAAGGGGAATTAACGCATTACAATTAAGTTGTTTTTTAAACTAGTATTCATCTGTAAATAAAAATTACAACAACAACTCCATAATAATATTCCGGGTATAATGGGATCATATTTACATTTTATTTTAAAGGATAAACTCACATTAATAGACTTTAACATAGAGACAGGCGAATCTCTTGATATTAATAATCATTGTTAAACACGATTTTTATGGTATTTGTTAATTAACTCGCTTAAAAAATATATTATTTTATCCTAATATTATATATTCCGAATAATTTAAACTATTTTTTTCTACTAAACAACTTTAAATCTTTACATTTGATTTGGATTCGATTCAAGATAGTAAAAAGATTATTCTGACTCGTTAAATTAAGATCTTGGAGTCAAACAGTCTTAAAATCATGGGGCGATAATTAACCATCTAAATAAACTAATTAGAGGTTGAAAATTTTAATATAAAGTAATATTATATTGTATTATGTTAAATTAAGTATTATAATAAATAGTACCCACATCTGTAATATTTCACAACAAGCTTATAACCAACAAATCTATTAATTAATGTTTCAATCTAGCAATACAGAGCAAGAAGTAGCCAATCAAGATATTTATAGTGTATTGTATGCGGATGTGACAATAACGTTTTGTTCAAGTTTACATATACTAGATACTGGAAGCTTATTATATTACTTATATATAGCTTGTATTTCTGTGAACGATATACTTCAGTAGCATAGACCTAAACGGGTAGTAAGACGCGGTGCTAAAAATAATATTGTGCATACCTCAATCTCACTCCATCCATTAAAATAATGCTAAGAATATCCTGGTAGGAATTATGTCATGACCTTATCGTTACTTAAGTTTTAACATTTCTCCTTGGATTTAATTTTGAAATATATTCTACAATTATTTATTCTTGGATTTGGAGTTGATATTTTTCCTTGGCGATCAAGTGAGAATAAAAGTAATTAATAGTATAATCAATAATACATTATTTAATAAGGAATAATTTAATTTCTAGGTTTCTTACTTACTCTTTGGCAGTAGGAGCTCAAAAGTGTATTGCCACACTTAAAAAAGAACGCCACCTGTACATTTATTGAGCTTGTTCTATCCAGTCTATATATTTCATCCTATCTCTTTCAGGTTCATTCTAATATTATCCTCCCATCTGAGTTTAGGTTTTACAGATGATTTCTTCTCATTGGGTTTGCCAGTAAGTACTCTGAACAAGATTCTAGATTCTCCCATTCACGCTGCGTGTCCTCTACAGTGTAATCTTCAAGATCTTACTATCCTAACAGTGTCTAGTGATCAGTACATGGTATGTAACTTCCTACACTCCCCATTATTTTCTTCCTATTTGGATCAAATATTTTCATAAGCACCTTGTTTAGAAACACTATAAATTGGTTTTCGTCATAGAAGGTAAGAGACCATGTTTCACAGCCATATACAACATCCGGTAAACTATTGTTCTCCGGAATATTTTACTCCAGGAACAGTCATGGAAAATATTTTGGTGTTTATTATTAAGATTATTTTTATGATTAGAGCTTATCACACCCACGCCTAGCTCCCAAGATGCAGGACCACCCCTATCGGCTGTCCACGACTGCTTATTCAAAATATTCGAAGCTACCCTTCACATCTGAAGAACGTATCCTCTATCCACGACCTGAGGACGCGATATACCGTGGATTATAGGGACTCACAAAACATAACTTTTAGGTTAAAATTTCAAATTTAATTGAATATAAATCTGGATTCTATTTGGATCTAATACTTTGAATCCGAATCAAATTTTTTTGAAATTATGATTAAGAGTTTTGATGTTATAAAGTCTTGAATGTACTTATATTGGATTTTATAATGACGAGAACCTTGTGGTGGAAGTCATGTAGTCTTAGGTGTCAGACTTGCATTGTATTTGGCCGTTGTTCAAATCTCAGCTGGATGCCATGTGTAGATTTTGTTACGTATGATATATCATTGTGGCTCACTCGTACTTTATCAAAGTTAATGCAGGTGCATTTCCTTTAAAACTACTTTCCCCCTCTTTTTCCGTTATACTGAGCCACCAAAATCACGTTTTTTATGTTGGTTAAGAATATATAACTATGACTAATCAAGTGAGTGAAAGAATGAGACCGTGAAATATCAACGGAACACAACATACAGTATATGAAATGAGAGATTTAGTGATTTAAAAAGATAGAGTGAGTAAGAATAAGAATAATGGGAATTAAAGGAGAGCATTATTTATTTTGACTTAAAGTTGCGTATAGCCTGAACACACTGTTGAAAAAACACAAAAAAAACAACAACTTGAAGATGGTGAGAAAAAATTAGTAGATGAGTAAGCTATATGATGAAACAAATTTTTATTTAGATATTGAGACATAATTTTTGCTCTCAACTAATTGACAATTAAGTCTCGTCCTTTACCAATTGAGTCTCAAGTCTACGTCCACTACCAATTTCTAATTAAGTCTTGTCTTCTACCAATTGCTAATTAAGTCTCATCCTCTATCAATTGCTAATTAAGTCTTGTCCTCTACCAATTGATAATTAAGTCTCGTCCTCTACCCACTGATAATTTAGTCTCGTCCTCTACCCATTGATAATTAAGTCTCATCCTCTATCAATTGCTAACTAAGTCTCGTCCTCTACCCATTGATAATTAAGTCTTGTCCTCTATCAATTGATAATTAAGTCTTGTCCTCTATCAATTGATAATTAAGTCTTGTCCTCTACCAATTGATAATTAAGTCTCGTCCTCTACCCATTTATAATTAAGTCTCATCCTCTATCAATTGCTAATTAAGTCTTGTCCTCTACCAATTGATAATTAAGTCTTGTCCTCTATCAATTGATAATTAAGTCTTGTCCTCTACCAATTGCTAACTAAGTCTCGTCCTCTACCCATTTATAATTAAGTCTCATCCTCTATCAATTGCTAATTAAGTCTTGTCCTCTACCCATTGATAATTAAGTCTTGTCCTCTATCAATTGCTAATTAAGTCTTGTCCTCTACCCATTGATAATTAAGTCTTGTCCTCTATCAATTGATAATTAAGTCTTGTCCTCTATCAATTGATAATTAAGTCTTGTCCTCTACCAATTGATAATTAAGTCTCGTCCTCTACCCATTTATAATTAAGTCTCATCCTCTATCAATTGCTAATTAAGTCTTGTCCTCTACCCATTGATAATTAAGTCTTGTCCTCTATCAATTGATAATTAAGTCTCATCCTCTATCAATTGCTAACTAAGTCTCGTCCTCTACCCATTGATAATTAAGTCTTGTCCTCTATCAATTGATAATTAAGTCTTGTCCTCTATCAATTGATAATTAAGTCTTGTCCTCTACCAATTGATAATTAAGTCTCGTCCTCTACCCATTTATAATTAAGTCTCATCCTCTATCAATTGCTAACTAAGTCTCGTCCTCTACCCATTGATAATTAAGTCTTGTCCTCTATCAATTGATAATTAAGTCTTGTCCTCTACCAATTGATAATTAAGTCTTGTCCTCTACCAATTGATAATTAAGTCTCGTCCTCTACCCATTTATAATTAAGTCTCATCCTCTATCAATTGCTAATTAAGTCTTGTCCTCTACCAATTGATAATTAAGTCTTGTCCTCTATCAATTGATAATTAAGTCTTGTCCTCTACCAATTGCTAACTAAGTCTCGTCCTCTACCCATTTATAATTAAGTCTCATCCTCTATCAATTGCTAATTTAGTCTCGTCCTCTACCCATTGCTAATTAAGTCTCATCCTCTATCAATTGCTAATTAAGTCTTGTCCTCTACCAATTGATAATTAAGTCTCGTCCTCTACCCATTGATAATTTAGTCTCGTCCTCTACCCATTGATAATTAAGTCTCATCCTCTATCAATTGCTAACTAAGTCTCGTCCTCTACCCATTGATAATTAAGTCTTGTCCTCTATCAATTGATAATTAAGTCTTGTCCTCTACCAATTGATAATTAAGTCTCGTCCTCTACCCATTGATAATTTAGTCTCGTCCTCTACCCATTGATAATTAAGTCTCGTCCTCTACCCATTGATAATTAAGTCTTGTCCTCTACCAATTGCTAATTAAGTCTTGTCCTCTACCAATTGATAATTAAGTCTCGTCCTCTACCCATTGATAATTAAGTCTTGTCCTCTACCCATTGATAATTAAGTCTTGTCCTCTACCAATTGAGTCTTAAGTCTACGTATGCTACCAATTGCTAATTAATTCTACGTCTTATATCAATTGCTAACTAAGGCTCATCCTCTATCACTTGAGTCTTAATTCTACGTCCTCTACCAATTGAGAATTAAATCTTGTCCTGTACAAATTGAGAACTAGGTATCATCCTGTATCAATGGAGAACCAATATTTCCACATGTTGGAAATCCCTCCATTAAGGAGATTAGTGGTCATCATAACATTCCTAAGCACCTAGCTCCAATGCTTGGATTGATAAGAAAGTAAGGTATCTAAATAATATATTATTACAGTTACTAAACTTGTATTTTCTAAATATAAAATGAGTTTCAGTACACGACTTACACAAACATACACAATACCTAGTCCTCTTACTGTCAATTTTTCCTCCCTTTACGCTCTTCAATTACACCATTTATCGTTCTGGCCAGGAATAGAACCCGTTAAACTTAGCTCAGTAGACAGACGTGTGGTAGCAACTGAACTAAAGTATCAGGCGTAAGGTAAATTTGACAATCTTGCATTAAAATATTTACTTAGTTTATCAATTAATTTTGGATTGAAAGACCGTCTCTCGTCTTTGAAGTCTAACTCAATGAAATTATGTCAAACTTATGAGTAGAGCTGTGATAGTATAATAACTACGCATACTAATTGAACTACAATCTAGTTAGAAATATATTTTTATTATATTTAATTTTCATTAATAGGTATATTTTAAAAGACAAGCCCATAAATACTAGAGTAAAACTTTTGTTAAATTTAAGACGGAATATAGTAAATTGAAATACATATTTTAAATAAAGAAATGTTTGATTTTATTATGTTTAAAGACGAATACTAAATAGATTAAAAGAGCCATTATAGTTATTAACTATGGTTGTAGTCGCATCTAATTATAATACTCTTTTGAATCGATAAATGTCATCTGGAAATTTCATTTGATATTAAAGTCAAGTCTACAAATAAGATTCAAAATACATACTTGTGCCACAACATTGTTATTTATTTTTAGTGTTAAGGAATACAGATCAATTACAGAAAACAACTTCAGAGTACAATAAAATATTGTTATTTGGTGTATGTATAAAATTCTAGATATAATAATATTATTATTGAGTGTTTAAACGTTACGTTACAGTATAATGAATTATATTAATAGTCATTAAGACCCGCTTAGGTGGCCGCATGGTTTAACGCGCTACTCTCGCAATAGATGAGATTTACGATGACGGGGAGATCGAGGTTCAAATCTCGGTCGGGTGTACTGAGGGTGATTTTTGCCTAAATTGTTTTCCATTCTCCCTCCACGCAAATGTGGGTACATCTCCTATTAACAATAACCTTACTCTATCCCTAAAACCATTAACATGATCAGTACATAAGCGTATAACCCGAACGGGTAGTAAGACGTGGTGTTAAAAAAAGACATTAAGACTGTTCTGAGAAATACAGGGTGTACCATGACATGTGGGGCTCACTTAGATGGATAGGAGACATAAAAACAACTAAAAATGTTCCCACAAGTGTGTGACATTTGACCTTGTTTCCAACATATATTCATGTTTGTAGCCTACTCGAGTAATGTGGGGCTGGTTAACATAATAAGAAGTGAGGTGACCTGGCGGTCTAGGGGTAAGGTGTCAGACTTCTATGCTGGCGGCCGGGGTTCAATCCTCGGTCCCGGCACAGATTTATCTGATTTCCAAACCCTTCCTTCACCTCTGACAAGACATCTTGTGAATATGGGGAATGCCAGGCCTCCACCGTGGTTCGGATCCCACGTTAAACTGTAGGTCCTTCATTTCATCTCACAATCACCCTACCATTACACATTAGCGTAAGTGCGTATAACCCAAACGGGTAGTAAGACGTGGTGCTAATAATAATAATAATAATTATAATAATAATAATAATAATAATAATAAGTGCTCAAAATGGCCAACTTCGGCCTGAATGCAAACTTGCAATCATCGTTTCTTAGAAGGTCACCCTATTTCAAAAATACATTGCGTTGGAAGATGCTTTTATTCAAGAAGGTTGCCATTTTGAGCACTTCTTATAATGTTAATCAGCCCCCCCATTACTGGAGTTCAGATATGGCTATAACTAGGAAACAAGGTAAAATGGGCCACATGTTTATATTAACTAATTTTATTATTTTTGTGTCTCCTGTACCCAACTGAGGTTAGTATCACATGATACGGTACACTCTGTATATTAACAAAGTACCGAACAAATTGATTTTAATTGTGAACTTAGGCAATGTGCAAAATCTCACAAACAAATAAACCAAAGTTATTATAAATACAATATTCTTAATTTTGATAATATAGTATCCTAAAATTAACCTGAGGAATAATTATTATGGGACACAAACTCCCATAGTTCAAGTTTTCATTACTTTCTAATGAACTTGTAACTTTATTTTAAACGGTTATATGCACTCAAAAAAACAAAATACTTGTTACTAGAGATAACATATCTTCTCAATTACTGTATTACTATTGTCAACCACGCAGGTTAAATAATATAAACGCAGTGAAAATAAAATAACTACACACTATTACACACAGGGCCGGATTTAGAGCTGTAGAAGCCCCAATACTAAAGACATATTTTTCTTTTCAAAGTTTCGAAATTATCATTTATGCTTTACGAAACTAACTACTAAGATCTTAATTTTAAAGATATTATCTAAATAAATATTGTCATTACAATAAATTAGATTTGTTATAAAACAAAAACTATATGTTTCGTTCTTGCCAAAACCTAAGGAAAATGCACTAAGAATTAAAAATACACTTACTATAGGGCTGTGTCCACCCCAGAGTAGTAATAATACACAGGTCAAGAAACGTTGGAGGTGGGGATGACCCAATTAATGAATCATTTTTATTTATATTTCCACATAAACCCACTAGATTCGCTGCAGTATAGGGATGTTGTCTAAGTTTTGAAAATCACAGTCAGAATTATTTGTTTGCCTCACGTGACATAAGTAATATTTTGTCAGAAATAAATAAGAATTGGTATAAATTATAATATAATTAAGTTGTTTAAGATTCATGTCACGGCCACAATATATGGATTCAAGATATATTTATTTTTTATTATTGCTACAGTTTATGAAGGCCCCTTCTTTGTGGAAACTCCTGGGCAGTCGTCCCTGTCACCCCCCTTAAATCCGGCCCTGATTACATACATACTCAAACTTACAAAATTATCATAGTGTGTAACAAACAGCAAGAAAGAAAACTTTTGTATTTTGATACACACATTTATAATAAAAATTATACACATATATAATTAAAATTATAAAGTTTTTGATGTCAACATAAACATCTGGAAAACATTATTTCTAAGTGAGGTGAGCTTTCATATTGTGAACCTATTTAAAAAAACACGTATCCAAGAGTTATACTTCAACATGATACACAAATACTACACTTAATGCCAAAGTTATTTATAAAATCTTGAATTATATTATAATTATTAATATATTTCATTAAATTGAAATTATATTAATTAGTACTTTAATTTAATGGTTCAAAAATATCTGTTAAAAATCTAAAAAAACAAATGATTCCATAATTTTAATAAAAATTGATATTTAAATATAAAGAAAGACTTGATATTTATATTCCTCTTATGATAATTTTGGCATTTTTTTAACAGTTCAAAAGCTACTTAAAACAATTACAGATTCATAGTCTTACAAATATGTTTTGTAACTTAGAAAAAACAATGTATATTGCCTTTACTTGTCAAAAAGAGCAACCATATTTATTTGGGAGGCAAATTAAAATGGACTTTGTTATTAGTAACTTCTCTATTTGTAAATAAAGTCCAAAGTTACCACGAAGTGACTATACAAAGACAACGCTCAGTTAAGTTAATATGAGTTACACATTGTTTAGATCAATCTATACGAACTGATGAAAAAAGGGTTTATTTATACTAATTTAAGACAGTTGATTTTATTAAGAAATTATCTTAATCAGTGAACATTAAAACATGAATATTTGTTAGGATTGGAACAATTTGGTTTGAATAATGTTGGCCACAATTTGAGTCAACTACAATTCAAAATGAAATAAGTCTTTGGAAGATTATTTAAGTGTAGTCTTCAATTTAATGGTTTTTTTTGTAACAATTAGATAAATTATATTTTTTCTGCTCATTGCCCATGTATTTATACAACTCAGCCTCTTTCAAATCGATAGCAACAACCACTCTGTGAATATATTTACTCAAAGTATTCGTAACTGAACACCAAGTCTTAATTAAAGCCCTCTTACCTTGTCTTTTAAAATGGTTTGTTATAAGATTACATTAACCTAGGATAAACTTAAAAATACTTGAACTATTATTAAATGGTCGACTAGTCGAGCTTAAATCACACTTGTTTGGCACAAAAATGAGTATTAAGATAGATATTTTTCAAATGAAAGCTTTATATTTTATGAACCATATATTAATTTAATATAATTGTAATAACATTTAATATAGATTTGGGTATAAAGGGTTCTGGGAAATCTTTATATAATTTAACCATGAACAACAAGATTTATGGTTGATCATTTTAAACACATTTACATAACTTTTCTATACTAATTAACTAATAATTTATGTTTAGTGTGAAATTTTCAGTTTTGACTGATTATGTACAAAAAAACAGTTTTCAATCTACTTTAGGAATTACAATACCACGCATGTTTTATATGACTAGTTTTCAAATAAAAGATTGACAAAAGATAGTTTGAATACATTTACATTTTTAAAGAATGGTATTGGATGATCCCATGAGTAAATAGACAATCTTCGGATTTTATAAATATTATATCAAATATACATTAGTTTCGCAATTTTTATTTTTTAGTTATGGCTTCACAGTTGACACCACTACAACAACAACAACATAACGTCCATCATAACATGTTAGTTGTATGGGTGACTCAAATTACCTCACTTTAGTAGCCTAGTCGCTTTAACTAGTCTCTAGCCAACTACAGTAGCCCCATGGCTTCTTTGGTGCTGACTGACAGCTCACAGCTGACTAATGCCGGCTTTGAAAAGTTACCAGACCAAATTATATATCCCTACGCCGAACGATATGATCTGCAAAAACATGTGTTTAGCAGCTGTCACTTCTGACAGTCAAAATGTAGGTATATACCTAAATGTTGACTGTCAGAAGTCAGCTGTGGGCTGTCAGTCAGCACCAATGAAGCCATGGGGCTACTGTAGTACAGCTCACAGAAAGGGTATACGTGGTCACGACGTTTTTGTTGCGTCAACTAGATCACAACTATGGCTGATACCTTAGTCAAAAGGTTTTTTCACAGACTTTGCTTGATGCAAATATCAGAGTCAATATTTGTGTTGAAAGTTTTCTTGGGTTCTTATATTATCTTCAGCACATTACACCATGAACATGTTTGTATAGAAAAAAATTAATACATATAGTCAGATTATATTACAAAGCTTGTTTTTTAACTCCTCACTAAACTAAACATAGTTCTAATTTAAATATATGAACAGGTATACACAACATGCTGGAAATAAATAATCTGGGATTCTTGAATTATCACCGGACCCCACTTCGGTGGCCGAATGTTCTAAGGCGTCGGTCTTGCGTTAGACTAGACTGCCAATGACGGGGTGATCGGGGTTCGAACCTCAGTCGGGTGTACTGATGATGGCTTTTTCTCAATTGATTCTCACTCTCCCTCCAAGAAAATGTGGGTACATATCCTCTAAAATTAAACCTTACTAATACCTAACAGATTAGAATAATTACTACATAGGTTTATAGCCCAAACGGATGGTAAGACGCGGTGTTGAAAAAAAGTTATCACTAGCTTAAATAATTTTAATGTAACATTATCCATAAACTTAGAACCATTCAAAATCACTGTAGCAGAGCTGGATAAAGGAACATAGTGGATAGCTAACTAAAGGGATCGTTTTAGATCGCCCTATATTCTCAAATGTAACAAAAAATATCCAATTCCACTCAGCGCATTCAGTGTTAGTCATTGTGATTCGAGATGTATCTGAAATGTGTTACTTCGACTATCTTGTTTAGTATACAATACTCGTCTACGATAACACTTCATAAAGTATAAGGGATTCTCAAGGTTATTTCCTAACTATACACTATGCTTTTATACGTTTTACAAATATGTCCAAAAATGAAATTAAATAAGTTAGTTTCTGCTTTACTTTAAATGTTAGTTCAAACATTTAAAGGAAAGTTAAATCATTTCACCTTCACTTTTCTTCTTTCCCAACCCCTTTCATTATTTTACTTCGAGACGGCGTAATTCCTTTCAGAGAACATGTCAATCTTTTCCACAGCACATTATTGTTATATAAGACAAACATAGTTTTACACTAATAAAATAAAACATTTTGTTTCTTAGTTAAATTAAAGTACTTTCATAGATAGATTAATTTACATTACAATATAAGAAAATAATCATTAGAAAATCATAATTAAATGTTGTGAATGAATTTTGAAAAAATTTAGTCAAAGTTTTAAAGAAGTTTCAAGAATGCAGTTATGAAGACTACACTGGTATCATTTTTGAGGGAGATGCGTAACTATTATTGAGAAACTGAGTTGTTATTCTCTCTTTTTAGTGTTGCCAATCTTACCTAAAATATATAGACATGCTGGTTCTCGGAAGTTGCCAGTATCTCAAATATTGCCTCACCTTCCAACATTAACAGTTAGCCGCGAGAGAATGAAGAATAAGCTTATCTCCATAAGAGTTGATTTCCTCCAGAAGTGATATTGGGTGTAGTGTAACTAAGAATGAGGACCTGATGCCCACGCAATTTTAAGGATGTATGTTTGTCAAGTATGAGAAGTGATAAGAGTTGGCTCAGTTAGCGAATATGAGAGTCTGATGTCTCTGCGAGGTCGCCTGCGGTTAGGAGAGGTAGTATGACCAATAGATGAGGTTGAACAGCCCGAACACAAGCGGGAAGAACAGTCGACACATCTCGTCGATCCTGCGAGCCCTCACCTTGTTCTTCATGAGCAGCGACGCCGCAGGGGACGGCTCACCGACGACCGGCGCCGCCTTATCCAGACCACCTTTCTTCTGCAACATCAACAGTGCGCGGGCAGGACTGTTTCAAATGTGAGTTCAGATGAAACGATAACCCACTACTAGTTCTATTAATGCTTTTAATACAAAGGTCGTTAGCAACTTAATCAAATTACTTAAGAACGAGTAGTTCCATTAATATTAAATGCACAAGTATTTTCTCATAAAGAGGATGGAAACCCCATTTATCGCATCTGTAAATGATTATAAACATCTGGTAATTGCTTAACCAGCCAGGAACCATTCATGGTATTTTGGTTTAATTTTTTTCAGAGTAAATTCTAATCAGCAAGTCCCAAACACCAATAATTGTGTATGTGTTTTTTTAACACGTAAACAGAACATACTGGATTGAGCCACACAATACCATTTCAGTTAGTAGTCCTCAGTATTTTAATAAAAAAACATTGTTTCTTGTATTGGTGTATACATTTTTTAAATTTAAAAGTATTAAAAAGGTATGAGCTTAACTTAATATCCATAACATACATGATATAACCTTTTACTTGACGGTAAAAACATTCTATTGCTATTATACACATTAGAAATAGATTTGTAATATTATTTCTCTCTAAAGTTTTAAGACCATTTGTACACCAAATTAATAAAGATGAAATTATTCAAGGGTTAAGAATAATAAGCATTTGTTATTAACTGCGTTTACTGCTTTTCGATACTTTTATGTGCTAAAATTATTCATAAACGAAATAATATATTTAAAAAGCTGAATGAATGTGTGCATTCGAATACTATCGAATCTTATTAGGCCAGAATTTCCTTAAATTTAATATAATATAATAGTATATAAACCAATTTAACACATGTATTACATCTCCAACATTGAAACTATAATTACCATCAATCGTATAATGTGTAAAAAAAAGTGACAGAAAATCTGTAAAAATCTCCAACTTAGATTTTTTTATTTTGAAAATCCCATTATAAATTTAAATTAATTTGTCTTGCATTAACCTCATATTCGAGTAATCCCTGATTACTGTAGGAATAAACTGAACTAATTTCTTTAAATAACTTTAGTTTTGGTTGGATGGTTTTTATTTTAAATAGTTTCTTTTTCTCTAATTTATGTTTATCTGTAACAGTTTTATATTAGTATTTGGGGTATTTAGCGTGAACTTGTCTAGTCATAATTAAATAAACTTACGACTTACAAAGTAGCTTAGATATAAAATGAAAATATCACCAAATTCCCCGATGGTAAATACATCACTCTTAGAGATTTCGTCATTAATAAACATCAAGGCAATACCGGGAATCGGACCGAGGCCTCTAAATTAAATAAGCAACACTCTGGCTGAAATGACAGTCGAGTAATAATGTTTATTTGTATACTATTTCATGTAATATGTATTATACTATGTGATTTCACAAAGATAAAAGAGGAATTTAACTAGCTAAAATTAAAATGGAACAGACAAAAGCAATACTCAGAAAGTAGCATTAATACTTTTAAAAAAAAGTTCTTCTATAAAATATATATTATATTTTATAGAACATTTACATTATAGCATGTGTTAGGGCATTATCAAACAAAATGGTGAGATATAAAATATTAATCTATACATGAGATGCAATTATTGTAGGAATTAACATAATATTATTTTAAATGACCATCATTCTAATTACAATTTTCCAAAAGCGTGCTGTTTAATTTTCAATTATTGTTTTTAAAAGTTTCATGTTACTTTGATAAATATTTGTCACATGTTTATGGATGTTAAATTACAATTGATTTTATAAACCAGCTGTTATTACTTCCTGCATAACGTCTACCAACTCAAGGTCGAAACTGCACACCTTCAACTCTGGTGTTTCAATGATATACTGACCGACTGTTGACAGCTCTGGTGTTCTTATCTAATAAAGGGGTGCTTGATTACCATGCTGTCTGCCACTGTCTAATAAAGAGGTGAATGTTTACCACGCTGTATCCCATTGTCTAATAAAGGGGTGCTTGATTACCATGCTGTATCCCATTGTCTAATAAAGAGGTGCATGTTTACCACGCTGTATCCCATTGCCTAATAAAGAGGTTTATGTTTACCACGCTGTATCCCATTGCCTAATAAAGAGGTTTATGTTTACCACGCTGTATCCCATTGCCTAATAAAGAGGTGTGTATTTACCATGCTTCCTCCCATCGTCTAATAAAGAAGTTCGTGTTTACCATGTTGTCTACCATTGTCTAATATAGAGATGCGTGTTTACCACGCTGTATCCCATTGTTTTATGAATAGGTGCATGTTTACCATGCTGCCGGCCATTGTCTAATAAAGAGGTGCATGTTTACCATGCTGTCTGCCATTGTCTAATAAAGAGATGCGTGTTTACCATGCTGTATCCCACTGTCTAATAAAGAGGTGAATGTTTACCACGCTGTATCCCATTGTTTTATGAATAGGTGCATGTTTACCATGCTGCCTGCCACTGTCTAATAAAGAGGTGCATGTTTATTACGCTGTCTGCCATTGTCTAATAAAGAGGTTCGTGTTTACCATGCTGTATCCCACTGTCTAATAAAGAGGTGAATGTTTACCACGCTGTATCCCATTGTTTTATGAATAGGTGCATGTTTACCATGCTGCCTGCCACTGTCTAATAAAGAGGTGCATGTTTATTACGCTGTCTGCCATTGTCTAATAAAGAGGTTCGTGTTTACCATGCTGTATCCCACTGTCTAATAAAGAGGTGAATGTTTACCACGCTGTATCCCATTGTTTTATGAATAGGTGCATGTTTACCATGCTGCCTGCCACTGTCTAATAAAGAGGTGCATGTTTATTACGCTGTCTGCCATTGTCTAATAAAGAGGTTCGTGTTTACCATGCTGTATCCCACTGTCTAATAAAGAGGTGAATGTTTACCACGCTGTATCCCATTGTTTTATGAATAGGTGCATGTTTACCATGCTGCCTGCCATTGTCTAATAAAGAGGTGCGTGTTTACCACGCTGTATCCCATTGTCAAATAAAGAGTTTCGTTATTACCATGCTGCCTGCTATTGTCTAATAAAGAGGTGCGTGTTTACCACACTCTATCCCTTTGTCTAATAAAGAAGTGAGTGTTTACCACACTCTATCCCTTTGTCTAATATAGAGGTGCATGTTTACCATGCTGACCGAGATGCTCGAGTCCTGATCGTCCTCGGTGACCTTGGAAGCGGTTTGACCGTTGAGTGTCTCCGGAGTCTTGGTTCCCCCCGGTTGTTTCCGCCACATGTAGTTGACGAAGGTGAACTCCAGTAGGGCGCAGAACACGAATGCTGCGAACAAGAATTAGTACTATAATTTCTTTTTACTGCTGTAAAATTGACTAAAAACAATTTGCGTATAGGTCTTGTAATGCGTTAAGTCATGCTATCTGAAGATGCCATTCTATATAAATTATCATTACCTATAGTATAACATTTATTATATTGTAACGCAGGGCGCGCGTGGCCTGGGAGGGGTACGGGCCGTTCACACTTGAACGTGTGAACCGCGAACTCTTTTAGGGATATTGGGGTATGTTGCTGATTAAACACGGAAGATTCAAGGTTTTGACTATTCAAACTAAAACATACATACATACACACACACTGGTTAACCATACATATAAATTAATTACAACGAAATAAGTCATTAAATCAAATGAAAATAGTCTTAATCAAGTCTTTAAATTAATAAACTAATAAATAACATAAAAATATAAGAAAATTAAATAAACAAATTAAAAACTATAAATCACCTATTAACTATTCAAATATTTAAAAATAGTCACAAAAATGTTCATTAAAACAGTAGTACACACTAACAATAAATGTCTACATCACACGTGTACTTAGGCCAACACCCGCCATGACCCGCGATTCACAAACACCGGTCCACTCACTGGACACGCTGGTCCGCACACTAGACACGCTGGTCCGCACACTGGACACGCTGGTCCGCACACTGGACACGCCGGTCCACACACTGGACACGCCGGTCCACTCACTGGACACGCTGGTCCACAACTCCGACTGGGGACTCCCGGACTCACTGGTTGAGAACCAAGAACTGAGCACACCTGGCTATCGATGACCGTATATATATATATATATATATATATATATATATATATATATATATATATATATGGGTGGTGCCAGCTAAGGATCTCGAATCCTCCACTTCTAGAATACTAGGCCAGAATTAAAAGGACCCAGACCCTTCCAGTCGTATCTCTGTCCTCCCCCCTTTCCTCTCTAATCCCCCAGTCAAGTGAGAAGGCCGCTGCATATATGCTAGACAAGGAGGGAGACAGAGTGAACAGGGAGCGCATCCAGGGTAAACAATGAGAGCACGCTAATCTAATTACAATATAATAAAATATTATCAGTGTTGACATACAAAAAATGTTGTATTTGTATACATGTTGCCTCGTCCCTGAATCCTATAATATGTACGTGAAATAAAAGGTAGTATTAGGAGACCAGGGTATATAACTGACTTTTGATATCTTCCTCTCCATATTTGCCTGAAAAACTCTTAATTTGAGTGCAATGTGTTGTTAATCAAATCGATCTGAGGAGAAAGTTGTTTTGCACATTCAATGAATATATTAACCTAACATATATCTGGAACAAAAAACTAAAAACAATTTCTTAAACCGTTGCTATAACGATTTTAATGAACGGGAACGTATTCAATATAGAGCCCCGCTAGGAATATTTCCTTAGGCTTTTAGTTCAGTAGACATGGCCGAAAAATGTATCATTGGTGAAGTTGTGGGTTCCCCCTTTCACAGTGATAAATGGATAGCTGAGGACTGGTTGTTGTGTCTGTTTTATATTTAAGTTAGTTAATAATTCGTATGCTCAGGGCTGCTTCTAAAGGGGATAGAGGGGGAAATTGCCCCGGGTCTTACATTCCAGGAGGCCACATTTCCTCCAAAAATTATTAAATTAAGTTTAATTTACTATTCTAAATTTCGCATAAATAGTGAACAGATAATTAACAGCAATAAATATTCGCT
Source organism: Timema cristinae (assembly GCA_039000515.1). Classification (NCBI taxonomy): domain Eukaryota; kingdom Metazoa; phylum Arthropoda; class Insecta; order Phasmatodea; family Timematidae; genus Timema; species Timema cristinae. The sequence goes on from JBCFYV010000935.1 coordinate 24,339,749, forward strand.
TATTGATAGGATTCCATTCCAGATTCCTGAAACCCCTAACTTTATGTAATTCAAGATTTAAATTATTAGAGTAATAAGCTGCAGTACAGTAGAATACGCCATCATTGTGCTACCACTGTTGGTCCAAAGAAAACTAACTTTGCAAGGGTGCAAAGAGGAATTTACTTTTGCTAACTTAATTTGTTTGCATTTAATTAAGTACAGTCATTCTAATTGGTTGATCAATATTCCATTAAATATGAGAAATTATTAAGTAACATAAGTTCTGATTATGTATCCATATGTTATAACGGCTAAATGCTAAAATTGAAAAACTGCCGTAAAAGGGGGGGGGCTTCCAATTTTTTTTTTGCCCCCGGCCTCACATTTTCTTAAAACGGCCCTGAGTCTGCTGATATAATCAGTCGGTTAAGAAAGTACACGTTAAATACAGTTTTTAAGATAATTCAACTTTTTATTCTTTACTTGAACTGAATATCTGTATTGGCTTTGTATGAGCAGTAAATCAAAGCCAACCTTATTATGTACACTTCTGCGTGATAAATTGTATTAATATTATTTTAAACAGCATATTATTTTACTTTTATTAATTTATCTAATCTAATTTGAAAGGGTCCCTCACGTTATATGGGGCACGTTAGTTCTTGTAAGCCACGACACAAACAAAAGTCCCTAATGGTAAATATTTGAATCAGCAACCCCTGTTCCCTCATTGCTGGTAAACTCACCTGTGCACGTTCCCATCCACACGTCGATGGCCTTGACATAGCTCACCTGGGGTAAACCGCTCTGAATACCTGAACAAACAGATACATTGTGATGAGAGTACGTCATTCCCTCTAAGAATATATTGAAAGTAGCAGTCATTAACTTGAGAGCAAACTTTAATCAAGAAATATGAGCTAATATCTTGATTCTTGGTAGACATGCGGACAAAGGCGTAAGCCACGTCTTGTCCGGTTTATCAGTAAAGGGGAATAGGGATTTAGAATCCCAGCCAGGTTTATTGAGGAGGTTTATTAAATTAGTTTTAAGCTAAGCACGCACAATAGGTAATTAAGGCCATATCTGGGCTAACATGATGGCCGCCATTGGCGCCCCCAGATACCCCACACCCCATATCCCCCTTAGCTTATCCCCAAACTTATTCTTCTTCCTCTCCTCCTATCCTTCATACATTCCCTTTCCCTCTCCTATCTCCACCCCTCTACACCTCACACCCAGTCGCTATATAACGGTAATTTTCCTACAAATGGTGATGCAACTCCTATTATTTTCCTCTCCACATGTGGAAGCCAAGTTATCAACGTCATGACGCATAACGGCGAATTCCCATCCTGACCCGATACTCTCCCACCCACCTCTCCACCACCACCCTCCTGCTTCCTACACTACCACCATTAGACTACGGGAAGTAATAACGTTGAGTTCCCTTACACAAATCCCCGTCACTACAGAACTAACCTCTTCTCCACACTTACTCATCATTATGTAGACGATGGCTCACTCTTACACCACCTCACACCCCACACCTAGAGCCTATAACGGTAAATTCCCTAGGAAAGATGTGCCTACTCTCCTACCCCATGCTTCCCCCACCCTTATTCCACAGTCTTTGTTCACACCCCTCACCCCTCCACTATTAAAACCATCATGAATTCTCCTCCTCCCCATAAACGTTTTCTAAACAGCTTCATCGATTTAAGCATTCATTAAAACATTATGTCCTTTACGTATCATCTTAAATGAATAATGAACTTAGATAAATAAAATAGTGGCAATTTAATCAATAATTACCTAAAGCTAAATAAAACCTTTTTTACCCAACTCAATCGGTCCTTATCCATAAACTATAAAACACTAATGACCATTATGCATCATATTATAGGAATAATAGACTAAGGAGAATATATGTTATAGACCTATGGTATATATATCTTAGGCTGTAGGAAAAGGAGGTGTAGCCAAATAACTTTCTCATTCCTGACCCTCTCCCCTCCCCTCACCATCCCCTCCTTGGTGTCCTCGACATGCGACAAACGTTCTGTTCGCATTTAAACTTTTAACTTCTTGAACTCATAGCAGTACATGCCTTTTTCAAACCCCACTCCCATACATACCGACATCCATCCTTCCACCCTACCTCATCCTTAGTCCTCCCCTATTAACCAATAATGACACTCATCTTCTCCACACATCCTCCTAGGGGTGGAGACAGGACTCTCCCCATGCCTTAGAGCAGGTACTGACAGGGATTCTCTACTGTTGATATACTAGGGGTGGAGACAGGACCCTCCCATGCCTTAGAGCAGGTACTGACAGGGATTCTCTACTGTTGATATACTAGGGGTGGAGACAGGACCCTCCCCATGCCTTAGAGCAGGTACTGACAGGGATTCTCTACTGTTGATATACTAGGGTGGAGACAGGACCCTCCCCATGCCTTAGAGCAGGTACTGACAGGATTCTCTACTGTTGATATACTAGGGGTGGAGACAGGACCCTCCCCATGCCTTAGAGCAGGTACTGACAGGGATTCTCTACTGTTGATATACTAGGGGTGGAGACAGGACCCTCCCCATGCCTTAGAGCAGGTACTGACAGGGATTCTCTACTGTTGATATCCTAGGGTGGAGACAGGACCCTCCCCATGCCTTAGAGCAGGTACTGACAGGGATTCTCTACTGTTGATATCCTAGATCGCACTGGAGAAGGGAATCAAGATTTTTACTGTATGTGCTTGACCAGACAGAGTCTTGTAAGCAGGTGAAAATACACACACTCTATTTGAAATGAGTTTTACCTAAAGAGTTAACTCTTGCCGTTCTTTAATTCCTTCCCTGGAGCTCTACATTCCATCAGAGCTACGAAACATACATTTCATAATGTTACCATGGTTCGATGATCATACCATGAATCATATTTAAGCGACATTTAATCAATATTCATACATATTACTTATAAAATATTTGATTATCATTAATAAACAGGAAAAATTTATACATGATAAAGTAGACCATCCGAGCTTATAATGACAAATTTCCTTAATCTATAGCTCTATTACGAATGTTACTATATTAAATAACCCTAGTCTCATCCTTAATACATAATAAATACTATACTTATCCTCCTTCAATACAATGCGGATGCATACCGAGTACACCTTCTCAACTTAATGCAAATTTTATTGACGCCAATATCCTTGATTCCCTATCTTAGAGGTGGACCCTCTCAATCTTCTTGTTCACTAAAGTATCTACTCCTTAGATCCAGATGTATTAATTATAAACGCTAATGACCGTTGTTCCTGAAGTGGCTGAGTGGTCTAACGCACTACTCTCGCAATGGAATATAATGCCGAAGACGAGGAGGTCGGGGTTCAATCCCGGTCGGGTGCACTGAGGGTAATTTTTTTCTAAATGGTTTTCTACTCTACCTCCACGCAAATGCGGGTGCACTTCTTCTAAGGTAATAACCTTTGCCGATCTCTAATACACACAGGCGTATAGCCCGAACGGGTAGTAAGACTTGGTGCTAAGAAAATGTTAATATAGTTTAGCCTTAACAATTGAGTGGACTTACCCGACGACTGGGATGATACAGCAAGCAACGTGGTAACGCCCAACGTCGTGCGGCCGGGAACAGAGTCGACGTCCATCCAGAAAGAAACCCAAGAGATGATGACTATGAGGATAGTGGGGAGATAGCTCTGGACCAGATGGAACCCTACTGAGCGAGTCAGATGGAACTCTGCCACCAAGCAGCTGTAGTTACCTAGCAACACAGACATATATATATATATATATATATATAAAATATTATGTTCACACTACTTTAGAGTCCTGGGTGGTACTTGAGATGGAATTTGGGTGGGCTTACGTTACCCCTTATAAAAAATATTTTAAGAATTGTTAGACAAAAATAATTGTTTTATAATTCTGTTAATACCCCGATCTTTTTTGAAAGAGCTTGTTTTCCAATATTATTCTCCAGTTTGTATTATGTTTTGACGAAAATTGGGAAAAGGGAAGATAACCTTGTCATGTTTTTTAAAGATAATTTTGAAAATAAATTGTTCCAAGCTATATTCCAAGTGATTCATCCCCCTCTGTTTTTTGGCCCCGTGGAGTTACATAGTCTAGTCGGGAAGGATACTGTGGTTTTGAAAATCCATAGATGTGATAAAGACTTAACCAGTAGGAAGGGAGCTTAGCCTTAATATTGTAAAAGACTAAGGTAAAAAGTGGCTTAATAAATATATCTTAAATAATTAAGGGGGTATATATATATATAGTGTTTTGTATGGCTTAGTTTGAAAGTAAAGACCGGTGGCACGCCAAACAAAAGGTTTAGGGCTTGAATCTACGTCCAGCTACCATTTAAAGACAACCCTATTTAAGTCAATATTTATTTCTCATTCATACATAGGGAACCGATGACGATTACTGTAGTGGGAATTACGAGGACCTTTGGGCCAAAAGGAGAATCAGCGAGCGTGTAGAAGTGAGGACAGTGACTAAGCAGGTAATAAGCACACTCTCAAGCAAACATTCTCAAACACCCTCACACTATCTTTAAAATCACACACACACACACACACACATCCATTAGCATACCCTCAGGCTCATTCAACCTCCTTTTACAATAACCCACACCCATACACTCTCAAATAAATCTACAGCCTAAAAACTCCTTCACATACACACGAACTCAATAAACACCCTTAAACTCGACCACACACCCTCAAACACAATCACACATCCTTAAATACACTTACATACTCTCAAACCTACTATCACACCCTCAAACCTACTAACACACCCTCAAACCTACTAACACACCCTCAAACCTACTAATACACTTTCAAACTCACTAAAACACGCTCAAACCAACTAACACACTCTCAAACCAACTCACACACCATCAAACCAACTCTCACACTCTTAAGCCCACTCACACATTCTTAAGTTCACTCACACATCGTTAAACCCACTCACACATCCTCAAATCCACTCAAATATTCCCCAATCCACTAACATACCTTCAAACGCACTAACACACTCTCAAACCTAATCAATCGCCCTTAAATCCACGCACACTCCCTCAACCCTATTCACACACCCTTAGACCCACTAGCACACCCTTAAACTAACACTCCAAACCTACAAACACACTCTCAAACCAACTCACACACCCTTAAACCCATCGACCCTCCTTTTACAAACATAAATACAGAAAAAAAAAATTCATAACTTTTTTCACATAATTTTACTATTACTATAATATTTTAGTAGGGTGCAATCTAGTTTAGTCACCAAACTCAACCAACATTCTCTCTAAAGATTTACAAAAGTCAGACTCTACTAAAACTATAAATAAACGACATTATTTGTTTGAAGGTCACCAGATCGTGATTCTTGGAACGTGCAGTAGACGATGGAGGGAAACAGATTGTTCCGGAAAAGCTACCTTGATAAATCTGAAGTGATGTTGGCTGAGTGCTGGCTGGGACAAGCGTCACAGTGTCACAAACAAGATTGACAAACACTCAAAAGTAAATAACGTAATGGTCTTCTTTATGTTGTCTCATATTATTTGATACTAAAAGTAAAAAATACACCCTTTCCCTCCTTCATCGAACAATGCTTTCAAACCCATAAATGTTCAGTAGTACTACCTGAAATGAAACATTTCTTTTTCCTATAAAATATCATATTTTTCAATGTTTTATTTAGTTGTATGAAAATAACTGAAATATAAAACCCTAAGAAATAAGAACATTGTTATTATGTGTAGGAGTGGTGTAACTCTATTTTGTAAGAGGTGAGGGCGGTGGAGGAAAGGGCAGGGTTGGGGCAAATATCAAAAAAACTTTTTAACACTTTACACTCTCCTATCTCCAGTTGATGGATGCTCATATAAGCTACTAATTGTAGTGGTTCTTATTTGGAATTTTTTTGAAAATTATACTCTTTTAAAAGTTTTTTTTTCGAAATATCGATTACTCCTGGTGGCTATTTAAAGTAGTCCTCCAGCAACTTTTTGAAAATTTTGGTGCTTTTAAAAGTTATTCTAAGGAGTGTTCAACAGATTTTTTATAAATTAAATTCCCTAGAATTTATTTGAAGTGGGTCTAAGCCAGAGTTTTTTTAAATTATGGAATGCCCTAGAAGTTCTTTAATGTGTTCTGCAGCTATTTTTTTTTTAAAATTAGAAGCCTCTAAGAACTATTTGAAGTGGTTTTCCAACAGCCATTTTTTAAAATTTGATGCCCTTAGGAGCTATTTAGAATGGTTCTCGCCTGAATTAAAAAAAATAAAAATAGATTACTTTAGAAGCTACTGAGAGTGGTATTTATAAAAAAAAAATATTGAAAACTTAATGCTTTTAGAAGCTAATTGGAATAGTACTCACTTGGACTTAAAAAATATACTATATATGAATGTAGGAGCTATTTTCATTGGTCCCCTATGGAAATTTCTTCTAAAAATTAGATGCCTCTAGAAGCTATTTGGAGTGGTCCTTATTTGGCAAATTTTCTAAAATTGAATGCCTAAGTTATTTGAAGTGTGATACAACGCCGTGTTTAGACTTCATATTAAGAAACTTCGGCAAATTTCGGAGTGAGTGAGGGGGTTGGGGGGTAGGAGTGGGTTGTGGTTAGACCACATGAACCACCCCCTCCCCTCCCTTTGACCAGACCTACACGTGCTTCTCACACTACGTATATGGCGAGGTCGCAGAGTCGGCAAGCTGCTAACAAACATGAATGGCTGTTTCGTTAACTTCAGTGACGCTCTGAATCTCGCCAACTAGTATTATATTAATCCTTTGAGTGTTTAAAATTCTGAATATATTTATGGATGTATCGACAGTAAAAATGAAACATTGGTTTTTATTTTCATCAGACTTACGTTAGTAGCATAATTAAGGGTTTTGCCCAACATTTCGGCATTTATTATGAGAATGGAACTTCAAAATCTCCAAAAACATCGAAACCACCCTTAATTAGTTTGGTATTTTATGTTTCGGCCTTGTTTAAGATGACTTTAAGCGTTTTTGTGTGAGGAAGTATATATATATATATATATATATATATATATATATAATATATAATAATATATATATATATATATATATTCTCACCTATTAGTTTGTTCTCAGAAATTCTTCATCTCTAGTAAAATTTCAGTAATTGAAAACAGGCTAATTTCATCTTTTAATAATGATTTTCTTCTTTAAAACTTGAAATGAATGGTTTTGAGCTATGGACCAGAGAGTTTTGGACTATGTATCTTTAGTTTACTCTGAAAGGTAAAAATCTTACCTTGCATGGTTACACTATGTTGTAACTAGTAATATAAGGTCATATAAGATCAAGGCGCTTTTCAGGGGCAACATATGTACCATTATTGGAGTGACTTTGATTCAAATTTAGTTATAGCATTTTACGGTCAATTTCTTAACTGTTTGTTAATGTGCTCCCTAGAATATATAAATAAATGTCAGGCTTACCTATTTGGAAAGATTCTTGACAATCTGAAGCTGCAATTTTCACAATCTCGAATTGAGGCATACGTAATCCTTTTCCCATGATCACTGGATTCATTGTTTTCCACTCTAGGCTGAGTTCTTCTATTGTTTTGGAAACTGTAAAAATCACCAAAAGTTTAACTTAACATTATTTTGCAAAACACGTTCTAATATAAAAAAAAGTAAAGATACAACCAGACTGGACGAGCGAGCGACTAAAAAATAAAATAGAACACGTTGATTGTAATGAGAGGTGGCCAGACTGGAGCAAGCGACCCGAGCCGGAACAGTCTAGTTTACAGGCGCTAGGCAATATTATTGTATGTTGGTTCATTGAGTGCTAGGAAAACTTCTAAATTTGACATTATATTTGACTTTTTCATTATTATTGGTAGGTTTAACACACTTGCTACTAACAGACTAATTGGTAAGACCACAAATAATAAACTGTGTATATGTAAACACGATACTTCAATATTATAATCAAAGTAGGCCTTTACAAATAAGAAATAACCACTAACGTGGAGAGAGGGTGATAAAACCACGACAATAAGTCAGTTGTCAAAAACCACCCTCAGTCCACTGAGCCAAGATTCGAACCTTTACCTCCCAGTCAACAGCTGTCGAGAGCTATCGTCTAATCTCGCGCTCGCTCGCTTGTCAGTCTATCCAAACTCTTAGTCTTAAAGATCCAACTATTAAATAACATGACAACGATTTAGAACAAAATGTTAACTTAAGAGTTTATATCAGTGGTCCTCAACCTTTTCATATTGCTGGAGGCATACGGTTAAATTATTGTATTGGCTCCTCACGGCACACTGTTAATTGTATTGGCTCCTCACGGCACACTGTTAATTGTATTGGCTCCTCACGGTACACTGTTAATTGTATTGGCTCCTCACGGCACACTGTTAATTGTCTTGGGTCCTCACGGTACACTGTTAATTGTATTGGCTCCTCACGGTACACTATTAATTGTATTGGGTCCTCACGGTACACTGTTAATTGTCTTGGGTCCTCACGGCACACTGTTAATTGTTTTGGGTCCTCACGGCACACAGTTAATTGTCTTGGGTCCTCACGGCACACTGTTAATTGTCTTGGTCCTCACGGTACACTGTTAATTGTATTGGCTCCTCACGGTACACTGTTAATTGTAATTGGTCCTCACATCACACTGTTAATTGTTTTGGGTCCTCACGGTACACTGTTAATTGTCTTGGGTCCTCACGGCACACTGTTAATTGTTTGGGTCCTCACGGTACACTGTTAATTGTCTTGGGTCCTCACGGTACACTGTTAATTGTCTTGGGTCCTCACGGCACACTGTTAATTGTATTGGGTCCTCACGGTACACTGTTAATTGTATTGGCTCCTCACGTACACTGTTAATTGTATTGGGTCCTCACATCACACTGTTAATTGTTTTGGTTCCTCACGGTACACTGTTAATTGTCTTGGGTCCTCACATCACACTGTTAATTGTTTTGGGTCCTCACGGTACACTGTTAATTGTCTTGGGTCCTCACATCACACTGTTAATTGTTTTGGCTCCTCACATCACACTGTTAATTGTCTTGGGTCCTCACATCACACTGTTAATTGTTTGGGTCCTCACGCTACACTGTTAATTGTTTTGGGTCCTCACGGTACACTGCTAATTGTCTTGGTCCTCACGGCACACTGTTAATTGTTTTGGGTCCTCACGGTACATGTTAATTGTCTTGGGTCCTCACGGTACACTGTTAATTGTCTTGGGTCCTCACGGCACACTGTTAATTGTATTGGGTCCTCACGGTACACTGTTAATTGTATTGGCTCCTCACGGTACACTGTTAATTGTCTTGGGTCCTCACATCACACTGTTAATTGTTTTGGGTCCTCACGGTACACTGTTAATTGTCTTGGGTCCTCATGGTACACTGTTAATTGTTTTGGCTCCTCACGGTACACTGTTAATTGTCTTGGGTCCTCACATCACACTGTTAATTGTATTGGCTCCTCACATCACATGTTAATTGTATTGGGTCCTCACATCACACTGTTAATTGTTTTGGGTCCTCACGGTACACTGTTAATTGTCTTGGGTCATCACGGCCCACTGTTAATTGTTTTGAGTCCTCACGGTACACTGTTAATTGTCTTGGTCCTCACATCACACTGTTAATTGTTTTGGGTCCTCACGGTACACTGTTAATTGTCTTGGGTCCTCACGTACACTGTTAATTGTTTGGCTCCTCACGGTACGCTGTTAATTGTCTTGGGTCCTCACGGTACACTGTTAATTGTTTTGGCTCCTCACGGTACACTGTTAATTGTATTGGCTCCTCACGGCACACAGTTAATTGTCTTGGGTCCTCACGGTACACATGTTAATTGTCTTGGGTCCTCAGTACACTGTTAATTGTCTTGGGACCTCACATCACACTGTTAATTGTCTTGGTCCTCACGGTACACTGTTAATTGTTTGGCTCCTCACGGTACACTATTAATTGTCTTGGGTCCTCACGGCACACTGTTAATTGTCTTGGGTCCTCACGGCACACTGTTAATTGTCTTGGGTCCTCACGTACACTGTTAATTGTTTGGGTCCTCACGGTACACTGTTAATTGTATTGGGTCCTCACATCACACTGTTAATTGTTTTGGGTCCTCACATACTTATGGGTTCAATATATGTATTGGGTCCTCACGGTACACTGTTAATTGTTTTGGGTCCTCACGGTACACTGTTAATTGTCTTGGGTCCTCACGGTACACTGTTAATTGTCTTGGGTCCTCACGGTACACTGTTAATTGTCTTGGGTCCTCACGGTACACTGTTAATTGTCTTGGGTCCTCATGGTACACTGTTAATTGTATTGGCTCCTCACGGCACAATGTTAATTGTATTGGCTCCTCACGGTACACTGTTAATTGTATTGGGTCCTCATGGTACACTGTTAATTGTATTGGGTCCTCACGGTACATTGTTAATTGTATTGGCTCCTCACGGCACAATGTTAATTGTATTGGCTCCTCACGGCACACTGTTAATTGTATTGGGTCCTCACGGCACACTGTTAATTGTCTTGGGTCCTCACGGTACATTGTTAATTGTCTTGGGTCCTCACGGTACACTATTGATTGTATTGGGTCCTCACGGTACATTGTTAATTGTATTGGCTCCTCACGGCGCACTGTTAATTGTATTGGGTCCTCACGGCACACTGTTAATTGTCTTGGGTCCTCACGGTACATGTTAATTGTTTGGCTCCTCACGGCACACTGTTAATTGTATTGGGTCCTCAGGTACACTGTTAATTGTCTTGGGTCCTCACATCACACTGTTAATTGTCTTGGGTCCTCACGGTACACTGTTAATTGTCTTGGGTCCTCACGGCACACTGTTAATTGTTTTGGGTCCTCACGGTACACTGTTAATTGTCTTGGGTCCTCACGGTACACTGTTAATTGTCTTGGGTCCTCACGGTAACACTGTTAATTGTATTGGGTCCTCACATCACACTGTTAATTGTCTTGGGTCCTCACATCACACTGTTAATTGTGTTGTGTCCTCACGGTACACTGTTAATTGTTTGGTCCTCACGGCACACTGTTAATTGTCTTGGTCCTCACGGACACTGTTAATTGTTTTGGGTCCTCACGGTACACTGTTAATTGTCTTGGGTCCTCACATCACACTGTTAATTGTCTTGGGTCCTCACATCACACTGTTAATTGTCTTGGGTCCTCATGGTACACTGTTAATTGTCTTGGGTCCTCATGGTACACGGTTAATTGTATTGGGTCCTCACGGTACACAGTTAATTGTCTTGGGTCCTCACGGTACAATGAACATGGAAGTTAGTGATACCATAGTAGACTTTAACATAGATACACCCCTCTCGGTTTAAATAGAAATGTGCTTGTGTTATATCATCTATTCAATCACGAATTGAACTTTTGTGTAAGAAAGGAAACATTTAAGTTTCTCATCTACTATTCTCATAATTCCTTTTAAGAATGAAAATACTTTGTTTATCAACGATAAAATAAGCCCACATTCTTGCAGCTTCCGTTGAAACCACTGGGATAGAGACTGGGAGAGATTCAAGAAGAATGTAACCCATATTTCCTTCGGATAAGATGGTACAAACTTGCTTATATAGTGTATTATAGCGTGGAACAAAATTATAAAAATAGGTTTTTAGTAAACTACTTTTCCTTTAAAAAGTTAAACATATCAACTTGTAAGTCATTATTAACACTCTTCCTTTATAAAGTTAAAAACAGATAGTTAAAAGCACTTTACAAATATTTCAAATTTTCAAAAATAAGTTATGTAAGCTATCTTCACATTATTTATATTTCTAAAAAGAATGCATTCGCATTAAGCATAAGAATAATTCCCAAATAGACATTTTGTACTAATTCTAAAATAACTTTCGAACATTTAATATTTAAATTTGGTCTACGTCAACTACTCTTAAATTATTATTTTTAATATAAAATAAATTATTGCTTACTATGCAAAATATTCCACATATTATATTATTTTTGAACAACATCACTAGCATTATTTTCAAATTAAATATTTCAAAATTAGTTAATCAATAGTTATTATTAAATGATTTTAAGAAAGACAAATATAAAAATTATTTATAAAGTAAAAAACTTACCAGATACCCATTTTGAGCCAAATCTTCAAAGTTATTTAAAAAGGATTAAATTAAAAGAAAAATCAGTCATCAGTAAACTGCCCTTAAACGAAATTCTTTCCTACTCGAAATTTTTTTTTTTGTTAAATCACTTCCTAGATAGCCTAGCAATTTTTTAACAATATGATTTGAGGGATTTTAGAAAAAGTATGAATTTCAAAATCACTCATCATTAAACTACCTTAATTTAAGGGTTAGAGACAAAATAAATAAAAAATTTAGTTATCAAGTTTGAACCAAATCCATCAAAACCATTTTGAACCTACGACCAGGGACAAACAGCCGGATAGCCAGACATACAGACACGAGGACTGACATAATTGTAAAACTCATGTTTTGGGTTCATGGGCACATAAAACGTAAGATAATCTTGAGGTAAAAATGTTCACAATTACAATATTTTCTTTCTTACATGATTAACTAATTTCTATTGATGTTGGATATTTTATATTGAATCCAATCTCTTGGTCCAAAGAATCACGTTTCAAACGGCTGTAGGCCAACTTCCGAGATTTTGGTTTGCATACAATCTTTGTTAATATTTAAAAGGAATGATATTATTATAAAAATAATATTGTTTATCAGTAATGTACTTTAAAAAAAGACAGTTCGATCTGATAGAAAGAAACTATTTGCAGTGCTACAAATATTCATTTTAATAACTTATACGTCAAGTTGTATGATATGGAATTGCATTTTGATAGATAAAATAGATAAAGTACATTTACAATGTAAACTACATATGAGCAATCAACTAAGATCGATAACTATCAGAAAATGCAGCCACCTTCGATTCGGAACGGCTTTACACTAATAGAGATATTTATAGCTTTCTAGCAAAAATAATATTTCATCATAGAAATACCTCTGGGTACCGAAGTTACTACTCAACGATTGTTATAACTTAACATTTGCTTTAAATACTGCAGAGTACGAAGAAGACTACTGCGTTCGATCACTGCTTTACTGAGTTCTGTGCCGTGAATATCCAACATGTTCATGGTAATGCAAGCAACTCATAGCACACAATGCGATCTATCTCAAATACAAACTTGCTCATGTGCGTAAGCTTATATCCTGTCTATAGTAGGAAGGGTGATCTGAAAGGCCCTTTTCCCTGTCATAATTCTTCTATATAGCTAAATTTTGGTAGGGAAAAAGACCTTCTAGACATTCCTATCTACTATATTATTATTAATATTATTATTATTATTATTATTAGCACCGCGTCTTACTACCCGTCCGGGTTATACGCACTTACGCTAATGTGAAATGGTAAGGTGATTGTGAAATGAAATGGAGGACCTACAGTTTAACGTGGAATCCGAACCACGGTGGAGGCCTGGCATTCCCCACATTCACAAGATGTCTTGTCAGAGGTGAAGGAAGGGTTTGGTAATCAGATAAATTTGTGCCGGGACCGAGGATTGAACCCCGGCCGCCAGCATAGAAGTCTGACACCTTACCCCTAGACCGCCAGGTCACCTATAAAATATTGATCTATGCGATACATTTAGTTTAATTTTCTTCCCAGTAGTCCAACCAACCATTTTTGAATATTTGTCGTGGGCAGAGTGACATTAGATGATGAACTTTATAAATAATAAGGAAAAGTCCTACTAAAATTCCACGATGACCATGAAAAATATTCAGGAACTGTTTGGATGAATATGTGAAGAGAATAATTAGTATTCGAATAGTATATTTCTCAAATTCAAATCTTAATTCCTAATCTTAAATTTTCTTTTAAACATCGAATCCAAATTTGGATTCTCGAATCCTTAGAAATGTGTGAAAATAGTCGAAATTTAACTAAAAATAAATTGTTTAAGGTTTGGTACCACTGACAAATGTTAGTTTGTTTGTCATGTAGAATTACTTCATGTACATGAAAGACAATGACCGAATGGTCTAGGGAGTTACTATCGCAATGGACTATATTGCCGATGATGGGGAGATCAAGGTTAGAATCTCATTCAGGTTTACTGAAGGTGGTTTTACAAAATGATTTACCACTCTTTCACGTAAATACTAGTACACTTAATATAAATATAACTTTCCTCATTCCTAAAACCATTAGCGTAATTAGTACATAAGCGTAAAACCCGAACTGCTAGTAAGACGCGGTGCTAAAACGTAAATAAAGACGAAACTTATTTTATTATATTAAATGTATTACCACAGTTTTGTCCTTTTTGTGTGTGATATGTTACCCTCCCAAATACACAATTCTATCTTATTCCTTTTATCAATTGCTTACAGTTGTTATATAAAGTCAAAGCCTTAGTAATTGTATTGAAATATTTTTTTGAAATTTCTAAGAATCTCGAATCTCTCGAACAACAAAGGATTTAAGGGATTTTAGAAATCAAGGATTCACCCCTTACATTGTGGTTGTTACAATGGTCCACATATGATCTCAACGTTGGGTGGTTGCTCCAGTAAAAGGTCACTATCACTGACAAGCACTATAAAGGAATGTTTATAAAAGAGTACTTACAGCTGGCCACCTCCATGGTGCACACTTGACTGTCCAGAGGGAACTTAGAAAGGTCCATCATGCACGAGAACGTCAGTTTCAACCTGAAATTTGCATCACAAACGATTTTATTTGTGTTTGTAAAGTCTGTAATACTCGTGGCCTTCCTTCACTCGATACACCTCCCTGGAATATGATTAACAGCCTCGGAGGTATTAAGAGGCAGTAAACCAGAGTTTGTGATGGCCGCTTTAGTGATCTTGATCATGGAAAGATCTTGTAATAAATTTACCGTACTTTTAAATACACCCTTTTCCTACGTAGAGCTCAGAATGTTAATGTTGAGGTTAATGTTCCAGACTTTTATGAGTAAAACTCAGAGAACCGTAACATTAACAAATTGGAATTCGAGAAGTAATTTGAGGTGGCTCACAATTCCCCATATTTAAATAAGAAAAATAAAATGACACTCACAATGAGCTTAATGCCTTGTCCTATACATTTTACTATGACTAGAAAGGCAGATAGATGAGAGATACTTCATACTGCCTCTACATGGCATTTGAAAAATAAAATGACACTCATAATGAGCTTAATGCCTTCTCCTATACATTTTACTATGACTAGAAAGGCAGATAGATGAGAGATACTTCATACTGCCTCTACATGGCATTTGAAAAATAAAATGACACTCACAATGAGCTTAATGCCTTGTCCTATACATTTTACTATGACTAGAAAGGCAGATAGATGAGAGATACTTCATACTGCCTCTACATGGCATTTGAAAAATAAAATGACACTCACAATGAGCTTAATGCCTTGTCCTATACATTTTACTATGACTAGGAAGGCAGATAGATAAGAGATACTTCATACTGCCTCTACATGGCATTTGAAAAATAAAATGACACTCATAATGAGCTTAATGCCTTCTCCTAAACATTTTACTATGACTAGGAAGGCAGATAGATAAGAGATACTTCATACTGCCTCTACATGGCATTTGAAAAATAAAATGACACTCACAATGAGCTTAATGCCTTCTCCTATACATTTTACTATGACTAGGAAGGCAGATAGATGAGTGATACTTCATACTGCCTCTACATGGCATTTGAAAAATAAAATGACACTCATAATGAGCTTAATGCCTTCTCCTATACATTTTACTATGACTAGGAAGGCAGATAGATGAGAGATACTTCATACTGCCTCTACATGGCATTTGAAAAATAAAATGACACTCACAATGAGCTTAATGCCTTCTCCTATACATTTTACTATGACTAGGAAGGCAGATAGATAAGAGATACTTCATACTGCCTCTACATGGCATTTGAAAAATAAAATGACACTCACAATGAGCTTAATGCCTTCTCCTATACATTTTACTATGACTAGGAAGGCAGATAGATGAGAGATACTTCATACTGCCTCTACATGGCATTTGAAAAATAAAATGACACTCACAATGAGCTTAATGCCTTCTCCTATACATTTTACTATGACTAGGAAGGCAGATAGATGAGAGATACTTCATACTGCCTCTACATGGCATTTGAAAAATAAAATGACACTCACAATGAGCTTAATGCCTTCTCCTATACATTTTACTATGACTAGGAAGGCAGATAGATGAGAGATACTTCATACTGCCTCTACATGGCATTTGAAAAATAAAATGACACTCACAATGAGCTTAATGCCTTCTCCTATACATTTTACTATGACTAGGAAGGCAGATAGATGAGAGATACTTCATACTGCCTCTACATGGCATTTGAAAAATAAAATGACACTCACAATGAGCTTAATGCCTTCTCCTATACATTTTACTATGACTAGGAAGGCAGATAGATGAGAGATACTTCATACTGCCTCTACATGGCATTTGAAAAATAAAATGACACTCACAATGAGCTTAATGCCTTCTCCTATACATTTTACTATGACTAGGAAGGCAGATAGATGAGAGATACTTCATACTGCCTCTACATGGCATTTGAAAAATAAAATGACACTCACAATGAGCTTAATGCCTTCTCCTATACATTTTACTATGACTAGGAAGGCAGATAGATGAGAGATACTTCATACTGCCTCTACATGGCATTTGAAAAATAAAATGACACTCACAATGAGCTTAATGCCTTCTCCTATACATTTTACTATGACTAGGAAGGCAGATAGATGAGAGATACTTCATACTGCCTCTACATGGCATTTGAAAAATTTGAACCTTCCGCTTTACATTTTCAGATTCAAGAATATTTCGAGAATAAGCCAACAACTTCGTTATTTATCAAATACTACTAATGATATATTTTATTAATTCATTCATTTAATGCTTGGCAGGTGACCTGGTGGTCTAGGGTAAGGTGTCAGACTTCTGTGCTGGGCGGGGTTCAATCCTCGGTCCCGGCACAGATTTATCTGATTACCAAACTCTTCCTTCACCTCTGACAAGACATCTTGTGAATGTGGGGAATGCCAGGCCGCCACCGTGGTTCGATTCCACGTTAAACTGTAGGTCTCCATTTCATCTCACAATCACCCTACCATTACACATTAGCGTAAGTGCGTATAACCCGAACGGGCAGTAAGACGCGGTGCTAATAATAATAATAATAATAATAATAATAATAATAGCTTGGCATATTATTTAACTTGTCCATACGAAGATAAGTAGCCCCTGTGGTTGATCCAAGGTCCCCCTGACCACTAACTCACATGGCCAACATATCAGCACAACATAATACTCTGGAAGTATTCCCTAGTAGCACTTCATTATTCACTATTCATTATAGAAAAAAACTAAACTTTTCAATAGGGGTTTTTAGTCGCTCTGGTGGCCGCGTGGTCTAACGCGCTACTCTCGTGTTAGACTAGACTGCTGAAGATGGGGAGATTAGGATTCGATCTCAGTCGGGTACACTGAGGGTGGTTTTTGCTAAATGGTTTTTCACTCTCACTCCACGAAAATACGGGTGTACTTCCTATGAATTGAACCTTCCTAATCTCTAGCTCATTAGTGTAATTAGTATAACCCGAGCGGGTAGTAAGAAACGGTGCTAAACATAGTAATAGGGGTGCTGCGAGCACGTTATGAATAATAATAATACTTAGCACCGCGTCTCACTACCCGTTTGGGTTATAAGCTTAAGTCCTAGTTACGTTAATGAGTAAGGAATTGGGAAGGGGGAATATAGAGGAAGTTAAACCGCATTTGCGTGGAGGGAGAATGAAAAACCATTTAGGAAAACCACCCTAGTTCACCTGAGCGAGATTCGAACCTCGATCTCCCCGTCCTCGGGAATCTATCTCAACATGGGGCTAGCGCGTTAGCTATCCACGCCACCAAGGTGGGTCACATTATGAATAAACTAATTATAATTAGCACCGTACTTGCATACTGGCTTACTTATACAAGATTATTAAGATCTCCAGGTAAATAAAATATAAACATTGTAAGGGCTGGCAATACAAGTATTTACACGCATTAAACTTAGGGTAGGTGACGCCAAATGGTGGCGCTACAGTCAAATTTGGCGCTTTTTGCACCTAGGAGGTAGGTAATACACGCAGCACGTGACGCAAACCAACATATAGTCTGTTCACGGTAGGAATTGACTTCTGAAAGGCCTTTTTCCCTACCATAAATCTATTAAATAGTAGGATATTGGTAGGAAAAAAGACCTTTCAGAGAGTAATTCCTACCGTGAATGGAATATAGGCCTCTCCAACACTCCTTCTCCTGACACAAACAATGGTGCCAGCATTACACTGTTAAAAAAGGCCCATTCCCATGGCGCGTGTTTGGACGGATTCAGCTCGTAGATGGCATCATCACAGGTCGTGGGTGGGACCGATAGATGAGCGATGACTTGGTACGGCTTGGGCATTCCCGTGAATTGTCTGTAACCTTGTTCTCACGGCTTGTTGTATGGCAAGTCACCAACGGCTCGTGGTTCGTAGATTCGCGAGACTGTGGTTCATAGATGTATGAGCCTAACCAGTCCCACGACCTGTGGTTTGCTCTAGTCATGTCTGTGGATGTGGCACGATCCTGGTGCGGCATGTGGTGGACTGGTGGTTTGTCATCAGATGAACCACAGGCCTGTGACGTTTCAAGCATTTACCGACAATTCACGGTAACGTCCGAGGCGTACCAAGCCAACGTGCATCTATCGGTCCCACGACCTGTGATTATGCCATATACGAGCTGAATCCATCCAAACACATGCCGTAAGAATGGGCCTTTAGGCTCGTAAATCTATGAACCACAGGCTCGCGAATTTACGAACCACGAGCCGTTAGCGACTTGCCATACAACAGGTCGTGGGAACAAGGCTTGGATGTAACATGGAGGGACATTACACCTCCCGGAAATGGTGCTGTGATATTGCTGATGAGTGATACGTTGCCTAACCCCAGGTGCACACAGCACCAACTTTGACGTCTCATAGTGCCACCATTTAGTATCACAAACCTCAATTCATCATCACACGGAAATACTTGTCTTGTCACTCCATACAGCATGTATATTTTTGACAGGAGATCTGAATATCCTGTAACCATCAACTCGTCACCTTGAAAGAGAAACCTCTAATTCAACCAATTGTACACTTTCTTGCCATTCCAGAACAAGGTCTCGGGACTCTTAGCTCAGTAGATATAATATATATTTTATTAGTAAGTTTAGGTTCAAGGTTATTTACAGCTTATACACATCGGTGGCCACGCGGTCTAAACGTAAAGCTCATTTAGTCTTGATTGCCGGTGACGGGAAGTATAGGTTTATAATAATGGTTGGCTGTACTGACGGTGTTTTTTCTTAAATGTTTTACCACACACCCTCCAAAAAACTACAGCTACATTTACTCTAAGCCCTCCCTATCTCATTATTACTATTCTAGTGCCCGGATGGGTATCAAGACGTGGTACAATAAACAATATTGAGAGCTTAAACTAGAAAAGAGGGATTGGAAAATGGTTTTAAAGGAAGTCCACAAGCATTAGCGTGGAGAGAGGATGTAAACACAATAGTGAAAACTCATATTTGGAAAACTACTATCACGGCACCCATCCTAAGACTTAATCCTTGACCCCTTCCTCACAGACAATATACTCGTATTATGTTTCGAGCCTGATGCCTTGGTCCAGGCTATCACTACTGCTTGTAATAGACAGATGCATTACCAACTCAACTGATATGTCAGACCATCTCAACTGAGATGTTATTGACGGCGATGTGTTGTTACCTGAGCATATAGAGTATCTCGCCGTCAGGGTTGATGCGGACCAATACATTGGGGACGGTGACGTACTGGAACTCAGCGTGTTTGGCGTTCGGAAAATACACCTCCGGTTTCCAGATGGCCTTGACGAGGTTAGGATCGTTCAGATCCAAGGCCTCAGTGATCTCAGAGTGCTTCAGACGTTCATCCTGCCATTTCTGCCTCAGGTACAGGTCCACCTCGTAATCCTGTAACACAAACACTTACGGTTTACTGTTAGCACAAGAAGCCTCTTTAAGTGCTATTAACTTGGAGTACCACTTTTGAATCTCAGACTTTTTTTTGATAACAAAGATTTTTACTAGTTTTTTACCGTTTTGTACCACACAAAAAAGGTTTTGAAAAGAAAAATTGAGCATGTATGATTCTGTATATGGATGTTATTGAATAGAAGAGAGTATGCAAGGATAGGGAAGTATGGAGGAGAGTTATTGAGGATAGATTAAATACGGGGTGGTTTTTGAACTGTATGCACGGTCTCTTGCCTACCCCGTGAGGGAACAATATGATTAGGTATTTATGTTTGTAATTATGTAAGACATAGTTTTGTACCCCGACAAATTTTGAATCAAATTGGTCACTAAAATGTAATACTATTTTAGTCAGTTTGTTGTGAGTATATTAAAAAGTAAGCACTATTAGGCAGTACCGCTTATTTTTTTCTCTATTTGCACTTTTTTTCAAAATTACTCTTCATGGTTTAATTTGATTTACCAGTTTATAAATTATTTCAAATGTATTGATTACTATAAAATTTGAAAGTAACTAAATACGCAATGAAGTAAATTGGTCAACGGCCATAAATGCCACAATGAAACATTCTTGGTGAAGCTAAATTTCATAGCGATCACCAAGCCACACATACTTTTTCGCTAAATATCAAATTAATTCTACTTAGCTAATATCTTTTTAAATGTGTGTGCTAAAAATAAATCAGGTTAGAACACGAGATGAGGGTAGAAGATGGCGATTTCATACTAAGCTCGCTTTGTTTGTGGCTCAATCTTACAATCCACTTTGCCTTTCATGACCTTGCAATACGCACGGGTCATGTACTGTACATGTGCAACAAAGTGTCGAAAATTGAAGCTATATTCACATTCACTTTGTACAATACTTTGATACAAAATACTTCTGGTTATATTATTATTCAACTACATTGAAGCTCAATCTATCGTTGATATTTGTAACCCATTTGATACCCTGACCCCTTAAGATATCTTGTTTAAGGTAAGTTCACCCCTTCAACACCAGACTTAGATAAGTTGGGGTGGCCTTAAAAATTGATATAAATGAACCTGTCTGAGATGATTTTTATTTTTATCACCAGAATTGACCAAAGGAATTAAATGCCTAGCCCAAACTGAAACTTGGACCCTGATACAACAATTTATTTGTATCAACTTAATTTTCTAGCATATTGTTTATAAAGTTATTTTCAGTCGAAAATCTAAGAAAATTCTTTTATGATGACATAATACTGTGCGGGAAACTATATCATGTTACCTATATGTCTCCACACATCAATGCAGTGGTGGTGGCGGTCACGGTGGCGATCACGGTCGCACACACTGAAGCGATCAGCTGTAGCTCAGAGCCATTAAATACACCACGATATGACTTTGTTTTAAGAAGGTCATGATTTTAACATCTTGGATCTAAACACTGTGATATTTTCATAGAAATTCACTAGTATATAAAGTGTCGACGGAACAGCTGAACTTCATTCTATTTTAATTCATGAAAGGCTTTTAAAATAATTCAATAAAAATAGTCGAGAATCTCACTCATTAGATTCTGTCCCGTTGTCTACACATACATTAGGAAGTTGTATACAAAGATTTGAGTTAGGAGAGACCTGCCTGAAAAATGTAGGTTTCTTAGGTCAGCTGGGCTCAAGATTTTTTTGACTTTGGTTTTTGGAAGCTCTTCCCCAGCACACTCCAGTTTGGGAACCCCCATGAGAATTTTCAGTCATCATGTATTCCTGTAGTTTTATGGGTCAGGGGCTACATGCTTACAGAATTTAAACTTCCTAGAACTTCTTGGATTCAATATTTTTTCAACTTTGGTTTTTGGAAACCCTCTCTCCAATTTTGAGGCCCCTAATAGGTAGGTATTCCTGCGTCATTTTGGGCTAGGTTAGGAGATACCTTCCTGCAAAATTTCAGATTCCTATGTCTACTGAGCTTCAAATTTTTGTTGACTTTGATTTTTACGAGAACCCTCCATTATTATTTTTGGTCATTAAGTTTTCTAGAACCCTTAGTTGTAGGTTATGGGTTAAATTGCCTTCAAAATTTCAGATTATTAGTTCTTCTGGGATTGGCGATTTTTTTTAAATTTGGTTTCTTGATACACCTTATTTGTTGAGCCCCCTTAGAATTTTCAGCCCCAGGCATTCCGAGGTGTATATAACTTTACAATTTAATAGAGTCTTTCAGTAACACTACTCATTGTGAATTGTAAAAACTGAACAAAAGTTGACGAGGGCAGTGGTCAATCTAACATGCACATCTGACCGCCACCTCAAGGTAGAACGCCGCATTGGCCGCGATGTTGCCCACCTATCCGCTGCCGGGGTATGCTCATTCATTAGGTAACATAGGTGACTTTTGGACACCACCACGGCCGCCATCGCGTTGGTATATGGATATCTATATTGGTTATGGATCACTATCAAAGCCGACTGAAAGAGTTTGGTTTAATTTTCTTAGGTTTCCACACACCAACGTGGTGTGGTGGCGGCCGCGGTAGTAGTCGATCAAATGTAACCTATGCTATCTAATTGAAGTGTACAGACCGGCGCGGACATACGGGCAGCATTGCGGCCAGTGGCTCTCTCATACCTGTAACCTTCTATTACAACAAATAGCATTATTATTCTACTGTGCTTAATATATAATTATAAAACTATGCTTTGATTTATAGAAATATGAAGAATATTGATGCGCAAAGATTTAAGCACTACAGGAATCCACGTGCCAATAACTAAAGACACATTCTGCTTGTATCAAACCTTTCAAATAATAACATTATAGTATAATATTATTATTTGAAAGGTTTGATACATGTGGGATTGATTAATATTCACCCTACTTTGTATAATGAACAAAATTTGATTAAAATAAGCAGTTTAATTGAAAATTAAATCCAGTTTTTGTTACTTTATGTATTATATTAGATTATTTGCCTTTAAATCGATGTATATTTGTAAGTTGTGACTATCTGAGATAATTATGGTGCTATATCGACATTGCCACCCATATTTTACCCTTTTGAGTATTTATGTCTAGATACCCTGATGTCAGGTATCAAGGCTTCCATTCAATTTTCTTGACCATTAATGGCCTAAAAAATCAACTCAACTTATTATATTGTGTTTCAAAGTTTTTTTTATCTCTTCCTAGTTTTCCCTCCCCTCTTTCTACCACGTACCATTTTCTAGCCAACTTTTATATAAATTAACGTTCTATTTTCTCTCTCACTTCCGTAGGATGTTTCTTTCAACCTCAACCAAAGACACCAACATTATTTATAAGTGACGTTAGAGTGGACCAATAAACTTATTTTCTGATTTACCAATGGTACGTGGTCCGATATTATTATTATTAGCACCGCGTCTTACTACCCATTCGGGTTATACGCACTTACGCTAATGTGTAATGGTAGGGTGATGGTGAGATGAAATGAAGGACCTACAGTTTAACGTGGAATCCGAACCACGGTGGAGGCCTGGCATTCCGTGGTCCGATATTAACCAAATAACGGGGTCGGTCATTTGGCATGGTAAAAAGCGATGTTTTTTATCTTGGTCTTTTATCTTATCTTTTATCTTGATGAAAGTAGATTATTTGATTAGATAAAATCCCATAATGCGATAATACGAATTCATTCACATGACTGCTTTAAAACTCCACTGGACCCGCCAGGTACACATAAGTGTTTCTGTTATGTTTATGTATCGTATTCAAAACAAGGGATTATTATTGTGTAACCGGCCCAGTGATGTAGTGCTCAGTGCATCTGTCTATAAGCTTAGGAGTCCCGGGTTAGATTCCTGGCTGGTACCTTGGGTATTTTCCTTTAAGGGGAATTACCCCAATGTTAGTCAGGGTTTGGTTAGTTAGGCTTAAGTTAAGACTCACCTCGGCTCCAAACCTTCATAAACATTATAATCACATCATCCTATTGTGGGTACAACGTATAGAAAACCTCCTTTATAAGCTGGACAACTTTATGTGCCAACAGAGCGGCTAATAGTCTACACATAAGGCGTTCAAACCTGTGCCATTTGATGTGCCATACAATTAAAAAAAGAGAAAAGCGATATTAGTATGTTAGTGACCACCCGCACCTTTGTGCCATAGTCTATAAGTGTTTCAAATTGGTATTTTATTTGGATTCGGTTTAAATACGTATGAAAATACTATGTTTTACAATCTGTTAAACAGACAAAAATATTTCACTATATCCAAGTACAGTTTCCAAAAATGTTTAAGTAAAGTTCGAGACTGCCTTGTTATTATTATTAGCACCGCGTCTTACTACCCGTTCGGGTTATACGCACTTACGCTAATGTGTAATGGTAGGGTGATTGTGAGATGAAATGAAGGACCTACAGTTTAACGTGGAAACCGAACCACGGTGGCGGTCTGTACTCTGCCTTGTTAATATGAACGAACGCAACTGTTGTTTAGAACTGAATATACTGTCTGCTCACCGAAACTGCTATTTAATATTTGGTGTTTAATATTATTATGAGGCTCGCAATTTTCAATCGTCAATGCGACCCTGTTAAAAACAAATTGCTTCTTCAAGATGAGGTAACTTTTTACGCAGGTAAAGTCCATTATGAACAAAGGAGAAATATTGTCAAAATATTACAATTGCAAGTTATAGTCATAGTTAAAACTAAGCAATATAGTTTTGATGGTCTAATGACCTTAAACATGATAGAAAAATAGAACAATTTATTCCAGCAAAGAGTATGGATAAAATAATGTACACTTTTAAAGAAACAACGTATAAAGAGAAACATCTTTATCCAGAAAAGAGTATAAAAATCAATTCACCATTTAGGTGGTCTATTATTAATTTAATGGAATAAGAATGTAAACTACAACTGTATTTTCTCCACCGCTTTTGTGCCAACAAGTGTTTCCGGTTTTCAAATAATAGGCTTTCTCTGAAAACCAATTCTAACATTTTTAAATCCATATTTAATTGTTATGAATTGCGGATAACCTGGTCATGTAGCAATACGTTATATTGATTTGGTTTACATTTGGTGCCATTATTTGATAAGTGATTTATTTTTTGAATGATAGCTAATTATTTTTCAACATTTTTCTATTTAAATAATTGAATTAATTGATTGAATATTTATAATTTTATGAGCTTTGTTTTATTTATTTCTTCTTTAGTAGCTACACACAGAGTATAATAACCATAATAATCGTTAATTTTATTACTATATGTTTGAATTATAAATTATGTTTATAATTAATAGAAAATAGTGGTTTTAAGCCAATAAATATATAATTTCCTCTATCTTACATCAATTTACAGGGTAGCTCACTCTTTTTCCTTTTTGTGTGGTTAGTAGTTGGTTCGCCTTGGTCTCATTTGTGTGAAAGGTTCTTCTATAATTATAATTATAATTGGTGTCAACCGAGAAGGTAGTAATTGCCACCTAAAATGTCGTATGTATTAGTGCGCGTCCTTCTACCCTTCAGAAGAGAGGAGAGTATTACGGCTTGCTTTATACGGGTCTGTATATACTCGGTACAAAGGCAAAGAACACAATTGTGTGCAACCTTAAGCTCATCAGAAACGTACCTAAGATTTAATTTCAAGATGGGAGGCAATAGGAGTTATATGAAAAACATAGTATCCACTCAAACCTCTAACAATGTTGTACACAAAGTCGCATTTCGGTTCTTAATTGAATACGTTCATAGCGTATAATTCGTGATGATCCAAGCCATGAAAATAACTGGTTGCATCCGACACACAATACCTTTAAAACGTAGCATATTTACCCAAATTTGAGAGCTCTTTCATGCGCAGTATAAGATATTTCATCCTCATTTTCTCCTCACAAGACAGTTAGATTGAGGAAAAATGTGTTTGTTTATTTTGTAGTTTATGCTCCTGTCATAAAAACAAACTTTGTGAAAGGACAGGAGTTCAAGACTCCCCATCAAGCGAGCTCCGTTAGTTGTTTTTTTTACGTTAAATTAAAATCCTGGAACAAATGTTTTAGAGGATAAATCGTGCGGGGGTGATTTTGTTAGTGGAGCCTTTTCTGAGCCGTAAGGTTAAAGCTATGTCGTCAAAAAAATTTCTTGTTGTGTCTAGTGAGCTAGTTTGTAAATGGTGTGTCGATATGATCAATGTGTATATAAATTGCACGTTAAATATCCAAAAATAAAAAGTAATAGCTTTAGTATTCGAGCAAAAAAAAAACCCCGTCAAAATCTACTTTCTTGTTTGTCCCAGTCGCAGCAGTTTTGTGATTTTTGGGTAACTCTTCATTTTATGAACTAAAACAACTTTTTATTACATTAATATAACGCCTTAGCAGTCAACAGCTTACGTAATCTATATAATGCAGCTTTGCTTTGGAAAATTTGTTAAATTTGATTCGATAATTATATAAGTAAATGTTTTGTTAAACAAAATCTGTTTGGTATAACTTGAAAATTTTGTGTTGAAAGAAATCTCGATTGACTGAAATGGGGCTTCAATTTTTTAATTGTTTTAAATTCAATATATTTGGGTATATCCTCGGTAAATAAGCTTACACTAAACAAAATATGTTAACAATCTGACAGATAATCACCCTGGAAAATAATTATTTCTCTAGATAGCACGAAGGTTTATTAAATAAACCTTGATGTTGTTCTATACATCTGTTAGTTTTACTCAGTGCCGCTGCTCGGATGTTTCTGGGTTGCCAATGTTTAGACGTGGAGAGAGCGGTATTCACGTTGATTCGCTCGGTCAAACATCAGTACACAAAGAAACGAGCTATGTGTGTTTACTCGTCAGAACCCCCTGGGTGTAAGAGGTTAGGCAAGCGATGTCATGTGTGATTGTGCAAGGAGAGAGGGCTGTGAATTGACACGACAAGAGGGTTTCCGTGTCATCTGTCACAGATCAGGCTGAGAGCAGCTAGAGATTGAATCACGTCCACTCACAGGGGTGTTAAAAAGACCAAGTAAAAGAAAAACTCTGATCGTATTGTCATACCACTCCCCTTATTCTCACGGGATTTACTTACCCGGGAGTTTTTTTTTTTGTTATGTCGGTCGTTCCTTCTCCACTCGCTCTGTGATAAACCTGTCTGTGGGTTTGATTGATGTGAGAACTTTCTCACATTGTAACCTCGGATATTCCCAGGATTGTGATAACACTATGTATCAGGTGTGTGGAGACCAAACTCTAAATAAACTATGGTTAAAACCCTGGTGGGGCCTAACGTTTATCACGGACGCTATTGGCACTAATATTGCTAAGATAATTTGAAACCTTTTACAATTTAAATAACGAAAATATCTTTGTTTGCTCAATTTTAAATAATCCAAGGGATCACATTTATTTATTTTATTATTGTTGCTGTATAAGTCAATTTTTTAATCAGTTGAGTATATAACTGCATTACTCACAAACTAACTTAATACTATATCAAACACAAAACCCAGTCATTAATAATTAATCACTAAAAAGTTAAACCACAATTTATTCCAGGAAAGATATAGCTTCAAGGATTTTTTACATGACACAATGGATATGGGACCAACGGATTTACTTCCCCTCCAAAGAAAGTTGTGCTACGGATTTTTATCACTCAAGAAAAATCCGTCAACCCCGGCTAGGTTTGAACCCACGAACATCGGGCCCTGAGGCGAGTACTTCACCTCAAGTCCACCAAAGCCGATTAAACACCATATAAGTTAAGGATAAAAATGTAGTTTTTTGTTGATGTTTAGAAATAAAATGTTTATGAATAAAGAAAATAAATAATACATAAAGCTGATATGTCACTGTGGATTTAACAAGATTTATCAATATCAATTTATTAATTAAAAAGCTGGGATGGGCTAAGTGTCAAAAACACACAACTACGCAGGATTACCAAATTTATTTATTTTTCAATTTAAGCCCTGCAATTGTGGTCATATGGTATAAGACGTCAATCCCACAATATACTGGATTACTTGTAATTCATAGGTTGAAATTATAATAACGGTTAAGTGTAATGGGTGGTGGTATGCTCCTGTGATTTTTCACTTTTGTTTTTCAATCCTCTAAACAACCTTCATAATCCTTACCACTTAGTTTTAGCCGTTGTTAGCCGTTAGTTGTGTTGAACTTAGCAATTATATATATATTAGCTTTCTATTTGGTCATATAGATATTGAAGCATAGAAACTTCAACAAGTACAAGTACATGTGTATGCGGGAAGTACCTTCGTCTGCTCCTGGAATTATTGTTCAGTTTCCCTTTCTCTTAGCTTCCGCCACTAGAGAAGCTGTTTTGTGATGAGAGGAATACGGTTTCCTTCCTTTTTTAGTTACAGTTGCGTCCCGCTTTCCAGAACAAAGCGATGTAAGCCTCCTACTGATCCGCTACACGGGTCGCGTGTTTTAATTCTGTTCCACACCAGAGGTAATTTCACGCGTTTTCAGGACCGAAAATACCCTCCCTCCGCCCAAAGAGGCTCGTTTGGGAAGAGAGATGAGCTTAGGAGCACTGTAACTGATGGACAAAAAGAGAAAACAAAAACCCAAAGGAAATATCTTCCATAAGACAAGGAAACCAGTCTTCTTCTTTCGTCCTGTTCTCTTACTTTCTTTCATTCGTACATGCATCTTTCAACTCTACCGAATCCGCTATTCCATCAATTTCAACTTACAACACAGTTCCCAATGGAAAAACCAAAATTATTCAGCTCTCGAACGAGCGAATTTGTGGCATTGATAAAGCAAAATAAATAGATTATTTATGTACAAGTATTGTATATAGCAATTTAGACTGTTGATTTTAATGATTAATAATAAAATCTGGCACTTCATCCCTTTCCTTTAATTAATCGCCTCCGTATTATAACCGAATAACGATAGGGTCGGAAACCAGTTATAAGCTCCAGATGTGTAGGATTTAGTTATTGGGGGTTAAAAGGTCCAAATGAACAATTAATAATGGCAAAAACACTTGTTATCCCAATAGAATATTACATTGATTAGTTATTTGTACATTCAACCTAACTTTGGAGAATATATTAAAATGATCCTCTGACCTTGAGACCAAAGTTCATCACCTTTGAAAATACACCCCCCTACCTCCACCCCCCGTCATAAAACTGCCCATGGACTAGTGGAAAAGAGGGTATAATATGTCATGCCCACAACCTTCACTGCAAGGTATTCGATCAACAATAACATGTTCTTTAAATTTAAAAATGACATCTGGATGGGTGGGCACCATTACATTGCTTGTCCATTATGCCTCCTTAATGAACGCGGCAGCGGTGGCGGTAGCAGCCGCGGCGGATCCGCTAGTACCAATTAAAACATGCGTTTTTCAAACGCTACCACTGTAGGCGAAATAGTTAGGCACGCAATGATACCAAGCCTAGCAAAAATCCTCAGTTTCGAATTCTGAGTTACATATACACTGAAGTTGGTGCAGTTCCGTTGGCAACTATGCGAGCTGACGGAAGACCGCTATCGCTTGTATAAAAGGTCGCATTACACTCAAGTATTTAGAGACCGTTCGAACGCTGCGGACTGTGTAACTACCAGCGGCTGGAATTACAGAACGCGGAGAAAGGTTTACCGCTATCGCGTGCATAAATTGACTCATTTAACTCAGGTTGGCCCGACATTAATTGTGTAGAGAGGTGGGGGAAACGTGACGTGATAGACCTGCAATGAATTTGTTCCCAAAACCCGATGTAATGGACATGCGATGTAATTGTATACACCCAATCTGGACACGGGAATCGAACCCAAGACCTTTCACTTGGAACGCCAATGCTCTAACCACTTAGCTATCCAGGAATCGTCCCGTGCCCAACCAACCACTGAGTCCTGGTAGCTGCGTTATCTGATAGTGATCACACATTTGTAGCTAACGATTTCAGCGTGTCCATCATAGACTCTGCCTTAATCCCTGAACACGAGATGAGTCCTATATAGCTCAGTGGTTAGAGCATTGGCATACTAAGTCCAAGGCTCCAGGTTCGATTCCTTTGTCCAGATGTCGTTTTTCACTTTGAAGAATATGATATTTAGATGTGGCTATAGCCGTAACTAACAAAATAGCTTAGCTATTTAATTAATTAAAAGTAACATGAACGAATGTTCTCCTTTTGAATCAGTGGTGTGTCCGGGATTGTGGGATGGGGTTAATAATGCAGGAAAACTAATCAAAATAATGTTTCATAATTCAATACTAGTCCTTATTTCAGTATTCAGTTTTAACAGATTACAATATTACTAGTGTTATTTTTAAGGTACTGATATTATCTTTCTAAAGTCACAGCTGAATATCTCGTAAGCTGACGTATGAATACGTGTGAATAGATCATACTAGCGTTTCTGTTAGATGAGGTCCTTGTTAAGAAAATTCAACTATAGTGTCACTCAATAACTCAAAACAGCTTTTTTCGAAATTTTTATCAATATTAAGTTTATTGTGTAAGGTCTATCCCAGGAAAATACACGCATTTATTTAAAATGTTTATTATTAATACTATAAGGACGATTACATTTTATTTTTTATTCACCTTTAAAATAATTAATAACTATAGATAGGCTGACCACGCCTAGTCCAAAATATGCTTACGTTGTTATTTTTAACAAATTCTTTAACACAAGCCGAGGGACTGAGACTTATTAAAAATTAAAACTTAGGATTTCACTTGTAATGAACTCTGAATTACTCTTGCTCCACATTTACCACCATAATATATATGAGGAACTGGGATTCGAACCAACAAAAACCCTGAAAGGGTTTATTTAGTGTGTTTTTCGTGTAATCATAAAAGCAGTTTTCAATGACGTCAAAGACACATCCATTTTAATCAGAACTTCAAATCATCAATAATTCATTTAAGAGACGTTTAAACAACATTTAGATCCATAGAATCAGGGTTTGTAGAATTAAGAGATGGAAGCCTTGATCTCTTTCACGTTTTGACTCGGGAGTCTTGGGGACCGGGGAAGGGGATAAAAAATATGTGAACAACACGGTCAGAAAAAGAAAATAAAAAGCGTAAGAGGGTGAAGGAAGTTTAAGCCTGCATTGTAAACTCTCTTTATAAGTATAGGGTGTTTCGGAACTTTATGAAGTACTGTTTAAGTTGAAACACAAAGTTAACTCACAGCTTAACCTCTCCACTAAGGGCTGGTATTATGAATCCTGGATACATATTAATCTGGCCGTTAAATATGTGCATCTGGTCGATAAGTTAAAAGTGCTTCTTATGACCGCCAGATATCATTTATCTACCAGATAAAATTTATTTATCCATCACATTTTTATCGTGAGGTTTAAGTACCTGATAGATTTAATCTGAAAGTTAAAATTGGCGTTGCCATAGTGACGCATTGCTTTTCATCATGTTTCGCCCATCAGAATCTGTTTTTAGGTTAAAATCTTGGCTCGCGTGTTTAGTAAGTATAAGCCCAGGTTGTAATGTAACTGATTTGCCCCTAAAGAATATGTGAGAGCATTGACAATAATATCGTCCTAATTTTTATAACCTATCTTATTTCATTTAAATTATAATATATTAAATGGCTCTTAAAGCACTTCTTCTTCTAAGAAGGTACACGCCACTGTAAGTGACGTCAGAACGCATCACGTTAGTCAACTCAAGTTGACAATTTTAGATTTTAAAATAATAACTTCCTCTTCTCGAAAATTCGAATAGAGATTTTAAAAGGTAACTTGAGTCTGTTTCCGGCTCTCGAAGCTTCTAGTGACACCGAGATGTTTTTGTCTTGTATTTTGTTTTTCTAAACTAAATCTTCTAGAAGCTTCCATGAGCAATGGATATATACGAAGGATGGTGCAATGTAAGGGCAGTACTGCTCACTACTCAGTCACTAGCACAGCTCCTGTCCGAGATCCCTACAATAGGCCGCGTATATATTTCGACGACATGATCTATTTTCTCTAG
This sequence comes from Timema cristinae, assembly GCA_039000515.1. Taxonomy (NCBI): domain Eukaryota; kingdom Metazoa; phylum Arthropoda; class Insecta; order Phasmatodea; family Timematidae; genus Timema; species Timema cristinae. The sequence continues at coordinate 24,371,961 of JBCFYV010000935.1, forward strand.
AAATAAACTGAGATTTAAAAATAAAAACATATCAACATAAAAAGTGTGTATTAATTATACGATAACTCTTTATTTGGCGCTCGATCACGGGGCTATAAATACCAATTAACTCACAACATCAAAAAACCGTACCATTTAATTAGTGCTCGACCACGGGGCAATTACCAGCTAATTAAACGGTGTAACTTCAAGCGACGCTCAACGCGACGAACCAGAACTTCACAATTGGCGCCCATCGCGGGGCGAGAAATAAACAGAACTTCACAAGGTTCTAACTATATATACAGTTAGAACATTTAATTCATACTTTTACAAAAACTTACAAGCTTTTGTAGAGATATAGCTATATAAGAACAAAATATTTAAATTTGAGTACAATAAATGAAATTTTGTAAACGTTGTACCCAACTATTTCCCACATTTTGGCAAACACCGAAATTAGTACATGCAAGACAAACTTAGCTTATGCACCCAAGTAACAACATACGTTTCCTTGAATTCGTTTAGCGGTCATTGTTTAACAAATGTTGAGCGTTTTAGCCACTAGCCAGGTTGTGGTTGTAGCAGCAGGATATATACGCATGCGCGCACCAGTAAAAACGGTACAAACCTTGCGTATTCTGCATAAAAATATATTTATCATTCATATAGCTACTAGGCAGATAAATTCTGTTCATAATACGCGTTAAATATTAAAGTGGCTGATAACCTTTATCTGGTTGCTAGCTTCAACCTCCCGATAGCAATATTCATTTGTAGTCCTATTTTAGCAGAATTTATTTATATATAATTTTTTATTTGACTTTGAAGTTGCTGTAAAAATGCACCCACGTTCATATTTCATATTTGTTTCGTAAGGTTTGAGCTATCATAAAACACTCGTCTGTATTCATGAAAAGGAGAGTACATTTGTATTAAAGTCAAAATTAAACAAAAAACTAGTTTAAAACCAATTAAATGAGGAAGTAACTACTAACTCTATTTGCTGGTTTCTCGCCATTTGAGCCATCTTTTGCCCGCGGCGTTTCGTGATAAAACTATGGGAAGGGGAGAGAGGTTATTAAAATGTGTTAAGTGCGGGTGAAAATAAAATAAAAAATGCGTGTACTCAAAAATTAAAAACAAAATAAAAATTTCATGAATATGAACTTGACATTTAGAAGAGAGGCTATTTTGGCTTGTTATTAAGAACGGTGACGTGATAGAAACATCGCACCACCCCTCTTTTCTCCCACTCCACCCCTATCATACAAACTACATGAAACAACCCCACGGTCACTTCGTAAATATAGAAGATTAAAACCAGACAAGTCCGGTTTTGTTTTCAAAGTTTAAACTAACAGTTAGTGAGAATATACCCCCATTTTGTAAAAAGGGTTTATTATGATTAAAACATTTCTAATCATAATTTTTTTTAGTACTGCCTGTAACTACCCGTTCGGCTTGTACACTTATGTACTACTCATTATGCTAATGGTTTAATGGATGAAACAGGTTATATTTCAGAGAAAGTGTGCCTTCATTTGTGTGGAGGGAGAGTGGAAAACCTTTTGGAAAAAATAGCCTCAGTACATCTGATCTAGAGTTGTACATCAATCTTCCCGTCTTCTGCAGTCTAGTCTACTGTGAGAGTAGCACCTTAGACCATCCGGCCACCGATGTGACTAAACAATTTTTGTTAAATTTAACACATTTTCTTACTAACCGTTTGGGATATACGCTTAAGTACTAATTAATCTAACGGGTTAGGAATTGGGAAGGTTGAATTCAGAGGAAGTGAACTCGCATTCGCATGGCGGGAGAGTTAAAAGCAATTTAAGAAAATCCACCCTAGTTCACCCAACCAAGATTATAACCTCAATATCCCCATCCTCGGTAGTTTAGCTAAACACGAAACAAGCGCCTTAGCTTAACCCCGCCACCAAGGTGGGTTAAACAACATTATTATTCACAATAAACACATATTGGTTCTTCACATCTCGATACTACAGTCATTGTAACTTGAATTTACCTAAATAGCAAGCTGAACAAAATACCTGAATTTTATTTTGTCACGGTGGTCAACACTTCCTCTGCATTAAATATCCGTAAAAAAGTTGTCGAGATACATTAGGGCTGCCGTAACCGATGATTAAATATCTGCGATTTACCGCTGCCTAGATTATTTATTTTTAATTGAAAAATAAAAAGCTTATAAGTTTCAAACCACGCGCCAAGCAAGAACTGCCGTACTATCAACAGTACAAACGCGCCTACTATGGGAATTGTGCTATCATATCACCGTCATCATCATCATCATCATCATCATCATCATCATCATCATCATCATCATCATCATCAGTGATTGTCGCAACAAGACAAATGGAGAATAGTAAGTACATTGTAGTGTACAGTACACGTTATTATTGCTTTATTTTATATTGGAAATATCTTACTGTGAATAATTTATCAATTAAACTTTACCGTATTCGTGTATGTTACATGAATATCACGTTATATAATAGTTCAGTACTATTCATGGTTTCACGTAACTGCGGTAGTTCTAGGAGCGTACAATAAAAACTCGAAACAAATGTATGTAGCTAATCCCAACTAAACTTTAAATTTAATTGCTAAAAAAATGAAAGGTTAGGTTCGTTAACTGGGGTTAACTAGCATATAAACGAATAAATAAAAACTAATAACAACTATAGCATAACATATCTGTGTTATTTATAGTCTTTAAAATCGACACTGCTCTAACTTTAATCCTCAATTTTAATGCTTTGTGTTAAACATTATTTTGAATGTTTTTTGTGTTATTATGATATTTAATACTTCCCAAACTGTTGTACGAGTACTCTCAGGGGTACTAGAAGTATTTTAGGGAGGGAGAGAATCGCAACAATGAGTTTTATTAGTTATAAAATATGTCAGACAAGCGCAAGGGAATGATCTACAACGCCTATTACCTACCAATACTGACGTACGCTGCAGAAACGAGGGTAATGAAGGAACAGGATAGAAGCATATTGCAGGAGAGTTAAATGATATTCTTGAGAAGCAAAGTGGGACAAAATTTGACAGGATGAGAAATGAGAGTCAGAAGAATAGAAAAGAAGAGCCAGTCTAGGACAAGAAATAGAAGGCACGAGACGACTAAAATGGTATGGACATGTGAGAAGAATGGAGAGAGAAGGGATGCCCGGAGGATGTTGGATATGTAGGAGAGGGGGGGGGGTATGATGCCGAGAGTAAGACCAAGGGACAGAAGGCTGAAGAAGGGGTAAGGAGGAGTGTGGAGGAGAGAGGAGAGGACTGGGCCAAAGTGGAGGGAGAGAGGTGGTGGGAGTAAAGGAGACGGTGGATAATCCTATGTTCCAAACAGGCCCAGCCAGTGGTTGGAAGCTGTTCATGATGATGTGGATAAAATATGTTTTGATAATAGCTAGGCTAGTGAACAAATTAACGTAGATTTCGTCGTTATGTCTTGGACTTATATATAGGCCTTTATCTCCCTTTGTCACGGCTTTGTTTAGCTTACCATATCTGGAATAAACGTTTATGCTTTACAAAATAGTAAACATTTGTTTCTTTTAGTTTAAGGTGTCCACCTCCGTAGGCGAGAAATTGTCGTGCAGACGTTCAGCTCTTAGGCAATATTTAATTAGGGATAGGAAAAAAAAATTGAAAATGTAAAAACAAGTTCTTTCTCAACGACATTTTAATCATATTTTCGGAGCCATAAGACTAAGCTTGATGAAAAATAGTTATAGATACAGCTATTAATTAATCTAAACAGATATTAATTTTTTTATAGACTTATAACAGAACATTTTAAGATATTTGAAAATTCTTTTTGTTGTTTTTAAGAGTCAAAGTTACTATTTTCATACCAGACAATGTCGCTACCGTAGCATTTACTTGGTTGGAAAAGACAAAGAGAGGCAAAGAATAAATTATAATAAGCATTTCCCTCTCTTTTATGCGCATGCGCGCTTTTGGTTTACTATTCCTCTTTGCCTTGATTGTTCCCTCTCTCCTGGCACAGAGGACAGGGCTGATTGTCTATACCCAATATAATTGCTGAGGGAACTGCAGGTCTTATGGAGAAAAGCTTTATCTTAGCTCTCTCTCAGTTAACTGTTGCCAAATCTCCTCGCGGTTATATTGGAAAGTGGTGTGCTGGGGTAAAAAGGAGCTACTGGCAACCTCGACTAACCAGCCTTGCGAAACTTGTCTTATCTTTAAGGGGGAGATTGATCTGACAAAATGAGAAAATGGCAAGGCTGTTTCTCAATGGTACCCATGCACCTTCCTCAGAGATGATATTCATTATAGCCAGACCAGTGGGCTCAAATTCAAGTTGTGCTAAGGGAAAGATTCACAAAGCTAGAACGTGTTGTGTGCCATAGCCCTTTAGAAACATATTTGCTTAGTTTTATTGTTTTATTATTTTTACCTCATTATACTAATTGTTTGTACTGAACACATCACCCTACCGGGTAAGAGATGAGGATGGTGGAGTTGAGAGGAAATGTACTTACATTTGTGGGGAGGTAGAGTGGGAAACTAATCATGAAGATCATTCTCAGTGCACTCACTCAGCATCCGAGCCCCAAACTTTCCGTCACTGGCAAACCCAACCAAACGAAACTGACGATGGTTTAAAGTGGTGTCCACCGATGTGGGTCTAAGTTAGCTATTTAATCCTATAAATATAAAACTATATTGTCTTCATAATTTTGAATAACAAAATACACTTAGAATTTTTTTTTATGTGTAAATTTTTATTTACATAGTTTAAAAAATATTTCTTTGAATATTTCTCTGTCCCACATTAGATTGTCATTTACTTGGGCCCTCTTGTGCTCCGGGGATACTGAAAGGAAGGAAACTCAAGAAAGTACACACAATTGTCACCAGGTGGCAGTGATAGAGTGCTAGGTGTTCCCTGAAGGAGGAAGTTAATGTTTGTTAGTGGCGGCCAACCAATAGTACTATTAGAAAGTTATAAAGAAAGCTGCGCCTTTCACTTTGAAAATCAGGGAGGATTGTAGCGCACGGCAAAACAGTATAGAGGTTGGTCACTTTACTTTTGATTTGAAACAACATGCATACAAACGGGCTGGTTAGATGTGTTTCACTGGTCCAGACAGCGTTGAACCTTTTTCCCGATGAACTTTCATTTAAAATTGCAAGACGTGTAATTCAACATAAAATAAAGGCAATAAAGGTGGAGGTTTGTCAGCTCTGACTGGGGTAGGGAGACTATATTAGAATATTATTCATCATCAATTTTTGGTAACAAATAATTTTGTCTTAGTATATGCTTGTATTTATTAAGTTTTCCTGATTCATAATATTCTGATAAGGGTGGTCCAATTTGGAAATAATAGCTGCATTTGGAATTTACAAACTTCTACTAAAAGTACCACATAAAATGATTTAAGCTTGAATATATTTTAAAGTTCTCCCCATACAAGCGCAAATTTAGGAGGTAAACTAAAGACCAGCGCCCCACCCCCAACATCACTCATGCTCCATCTCTTCATTTTTATTTATTTTTACAAGCTCACTACCATGTTTTTAATTTCCTTCTTGTACTGGCCAAGACTTGAAAGCTCACACAATCCATACACACATTTGTTCAGCTTATGTTGCGAATGTTTTTGTTTAATTGTAATAATGTTGACCATTACAACTAATATATTTTCTCATAATGTACAAATTGAGATTTACAACCATTCCAATACAGTTATAACCAACACGAAAAAAGCAACAACATTGATATACAAAATAAAAACAATAGAAGTACTGCTGCCAACCATAGAGCATGAAACATGTGTAAACATTCCTTTCTCTTTATAAAATGTACTTAGTAGTATGACCAAACATTCCGCCCACCTTGAAAATATACTTTCAATGAAACATAAAAATAATTAAGATATAAACTAAACAAGTGAAATGAGTTAAGCAACAGTTGGTTCAAAATAAATAAAAGTACATCACTATTACATACAAACAGAATAATATAAAACACAAGTCTGGACACATCTATGCTTAGTTTTCTTCCATTGGAAGTGGACATAGTTTTGTGATGGCTCTCTTCAGCGAGCCACCTGCGGTCTTGAGAGTGACCACACGAACTATTCCATTTGTGCCAGGATGTAATTCCAGTACTCGACCCAGTTTCCAACTGAGCGGAGGAGAATTGTCCTCACGAATGAGAACCAATGTTCCCAATTGAATGTTATGGCCATGTGTTCTCCATTTCTTCCGCTGCTGGAGTTCAGCTAAGTACTCTTTGGACCACCTGGCCCAAAAATGCTGAGAAAGTTGTTGCGCATGCTGCCAGCGTGATAGTCGATTCATCTGAAGTGATGCCAGGCTTGGATCTGGAGTGGTCACTAGTGAGTCTCCTATCAAAAAATGAGCGGGGGTAAGAACAGAAAGGTCGGAAGGATCACTGGACAGAGGCGTTAACGGACGGGAGTTTAGACACGCCTCTACTTGTGTTAAAATCGTGTTTAGTTCCTCATATGTAAGCGTGGCATTTCCCAAAATTCTGTTCAGATGATATTTGACAAGCCTAATTCCTGATTCCCATAAACCACCGAAATGGGGTGCTCTTGGAGGTATAAAGTGCCATTCAATGTTGTCTTTGGCTAGAGTGGATGTCACTTCCGTTTGATGGTCATCAGAAGTAAGTAGATTGCGAAGTTCCATAAGTTCATTGTTTGCTCCGACAAAATTGGTAGCGTTATCAGAATAAATATGAAGACATTTGCCTCGCCGTGCCATGAATCTTCGCAAGGCTGCTAAGAATGATTCTGTAGTTAGATCACTCACCAGTTCAAGGTGAATAGCCTTGGTAGCAAAGCATACGAAAAGAGCTATGTAACTCTTTATTTTCTTCGCTCCTCTTCTTCTTCTTCCTTGTAGTATTGGTATTGGACCACCATAATCAATTCCTGTATGCAGAAATGGACGAGAAGATTCTATTCTCCTCTTGGGAAGTTCTCCCATAATTTGTTGTACGCCTCTGGGCTTGGCCTTGAAACATTTAATACTATTGTGCACAATCTTCCTGCATAAGTTTCTACCATTCAGTGGCCAATACACTTGTCTTAGCGCATTGAGCATTGCTTGTGGCCCAGCATGAAGTTGTTTCAAGTGTTCGTTGCTGGCTATTAATTCTGTCAGTTTGTGTCCATGAGGTAGCACAATTGGATGCTTCTGATCTGGTGTGAGGTTGGAGTTTTGTAAACGTCCGCCCACCCTGATGATTCCATTGTTGTCTAGAAAGGGTTCAGTTTGCTCTTTTGATTAACTTGATGATGGAATCTTAGATCCGAAAGTTCTTTCTGGAACCTTTGATGTTGCACAATTTTAATTATGGTTGTTAGTGCTAGCTTGGTTTCATTCACTAAGTGATCCCCTTCGACGTGATTCGTTAGTGTGTCTGGTGTTGTAAATGAATCTTAAGCAGTATGAAACTATGTGTACAAGTGTGTTAAGCGATGAGAATTTATCAATTAACGCACAGTCTGGAACTATGCTGACCAGCGTGGTGTTATGCTTCCTCCTCTCTAGCACCTCTTCATTTGGAACTTCCAGAGAGAAAATAGGTTTCATCCATAAGCTAGAGTCCTGGATTAGCCAATCTGGACCATGCCACCATAAACTCGAGTGAACTAACTGCTCAGCTGACACACCTCTAGACACAAGGTCAGCAGGGTTTTCATGCGTTCTAACATGTCACCAATTTTCAATTTCAGTGATTTCTTGAATTTCGGCAACTCTGTTTGCCACGAATGTATTCCAATTTGATGATGGTGATGCCAACCATGCTAACACAATAGTTGAATCTGTCCAGTGGAAACATTTGGTGATGTTTTTGTTAAGGGCTAATAGGGTACGATGGGTAAGTTCTGCCAATAGTAATGCTCCACATAATTCTAGTCTTGGCAACGATGATTTTTTGAGTGGAGCTGTGAATGCCAGGTCACCACCGTGGTTCGGATTCCACGTTAAACTGTAGGTCCTTCATTTCATCTCACAATCACCCTACCATTACACATTAGCGTAAGTGCGTATAACCCGAACGGGTAGTAAGACGCGGTGCTAATAATAATTGAGTGGAGCTACACGGGATTTAGAACAAATGAGGTTGACTGTACCGCAACCTCTTGAGTCTGTGCTTCTTAAATACAAACATGCGCCATAAGCAGACTCCGATGCATCTGAAAAACCGTGAATCTCCAACTGGACGGTTGTGTCACCTGCTAGAATTCTTCTCCAGATTTGCATTTTATCGAGACTTGTGATCGATAAAATGCATTGTTGCCAACTTGAGTGCAAACTGATTGGGACCGATTCATCCCAACCTAATTTTAACTGCCATAATTCTTGAAGGATAATCTTGGCCTTCAGGATGACTGGTCCGATCAACCCTAATGGATCAAAAATATGAGCTGTCACCGACAAAATTGTTCGTTTTGTGACTCGATTTACTACGTTCTGTGACACATTGTTAACTGAGTAGTGAAAAGTGTCACGCTTTGGATCACACAGCAGACCCAATGTGTTGATGGTGCTATTTTGGTCAACTTGAAGAGTCGGATTGCTCTCTTTATCTTCTGGAGGAATGTTGGCCAACAGCTCTTCCTCATTAGCACACCATTTCCTTAAATGAAATCCACCACGTTGTAAAAGTGCTATCAGCTGATTTTTGAAGGGTCACAGCTTCTTCAATGGTGTCCACTCCTGTCATGAGGTCATCGACGTAGAAGTCTTTCCTTACCACCTCTGACGCCATGGGATAATGTTCTTGTTCGTCTCGTGACAATTGTTGTAAAGTTCGTGTTGCTATGTATGGTGCACAAGCTGTTCCATATGTTACTGTCAGCAAGCGATAAACTTGATGAGGCATGCTAGGATTCTCTCTCCAGATAATCTTCTGTAAATTCAATTGCGACGAATCCATTTTGATTTGGCGGTACATTTTTTCAATGTCTGCCGTTAGCACATATTTGTGCGTCCTGAAGCGTATGATAATAGAAAAGAGATCATCTTGCACAGTTGGGCCAACCATCAAAATATCATTCAATGATGATCCAGAACTAGTTTTTGCTGATGCATCGAATACGACGCGAAGCTTGGTTGTTGTGCTCGAGGTTTTAAAAATTGGATGATGTGGAATATAATATTCCACACTTGATGGTGAACAAATGTCTTGATCTTGCATGGTTCCATGTGCCCAAGAAGTTCGTATTCACGCATGAATGCACAATATTGCTCATGTATTTCAGGTTGCCTAGCCAGCCTTTTCTCTATTTGATCAAATATTTTTGTAGCTAGCTCCTTTGAATCCCCCAATTCCCTTGAATTGTCTTTAAATGGCATTTTAACAATGTATCTTCCTTCTGGTGTCCGAGAATGTTTTCCGAAAAGTGTCTTTCGCATTTCAAGTCATCACCAGAGTAGTTGTGTGTAGCATTACATTCTTCAATCGCCCAAAACTTATGAAGTTGTAAATCAATACTGTGTGTAGAAACAATATGACAAAATGTTGCTGGTGATGAACATTCACGAAACACCTTCCCTGCCACAATCCAACCTAGATTTGTTTTTGTAAGATGGGTGATTCGTTGGACGGTTTAACTTGACCTACGCACATCAAATCCCAAAAGATCTCAGCTCCAAGCAAAACATCGATTTTACATGGCTCATAGAATTTAGGATCAGCTAAAGTAATTGTTGATGGAATTGTCCAAGAAGAAAGGTCAACACGTGTGGTTGGAAGTTGTTCTGTAATTTTTGGTAGAACAAGGAAATATATATTCGATTTGTAGGCATTGAATCTGGATTTGATGGATGTGTTGACGTTATATGTAGATTCATTTGTAGACGCATTTATACCCGTAACATGTGCAATAACCTTGATTCGTTTAAGACCCAATCGTTGACATAATGCCTCAGTTATGAAGTTTGACTGAGATCCAGAGTCCAAAAGTGCTCTGCAAGTAATTGAAGTCCCCTTAACATCTACAATGTCAATCAACGCGGTGGAGAGAAGCACCTGACTTGGTTTTTTGACAGTGCCTGAAGAATGAGTTACAGTCACTGATGATTGTGACTGCAAGTTGGGGTCAATGAATTGATTAGTTTCATTGTTGAGAGATATTGATTTTATATCCTTTGTTGCATTTTCAGGAAAGTGTAATAAAGTATTGTGTGATTTGTCCCACATTTTGCAAGAATCTGACTTGCATTGACCTACTCTATGACCTGGCTTGAGGCAGTTCAAACATAAATTAAGTTTTTTGACCTGCTTGAACCTATCTTCAATAGACATTTTCAAAAACTGTTAACAATGAAACAATGGATGTTGAGCATTGCATAAATTACATGTAGCATACTGTGACACTAAACATGTGTTTCCAAATGGTTTGGAGCCTGAACTCCCCTTCACGAACGGCTTATGTGTATTCATTGTTGTTTGTGGTTTGCTGGTTTGAAGACGATTAGTTGAAATAGCTTCAAGTACCTGACACCTACGCTGTAAAAATAGTGTAAGGTCAGACAATGTTGGTAGTTGATCTGATGATGCCACGCATTGCCATTCACGATACGTAATCGTGTCTAGTTTGGAACCAAGTAAGTGAACCACTAATGTGTCCCAGCTATCAGTGGGTTGATTTAATGCCTTGAGAGCTCTGATGTGTCTTAGAGTACTATCTAATAATTGTCTCAAAGAAGTGGGCGATTCTCTCTCCACCTTTGGTAGGTCAAAGAGGGCCTTGACGTGTTTCTCAACAATTATTTTCTTGTTTTGGAACCGTTCTTGTACTAAATTCCATGCTACTGTGTAGTTGGCTGACGTAAGTTCAAGAGAATGAATGACATAGGCTGCGTCGCCCTTCAAAGACGAGCGAAGATAGTGAAATTTCTGTATGTCAGTTAGTGACTCATTGTTGTGTATAAGTGAATTAAACACTTCAAAAAATGGTAACCAATCTTCGTAACTTCCACTAAAAGAAGGCAGATTTATAGTTGGAAGTTTGACCGACATATTTGTTTGTAAATTTGTTGTGGTAGTTATTATTATTAACACCGCGTCTTACTACCCGTTCGGGTTATACGCACTTATGCTAATGTGTAATGGTAGGGTGATTGTGAGATGAAATGGAGGACCTACAGTTTAACGTGGAATCCGAACCACGGTGGAGGCCTGGCATTCCCCACATTCACAAGTTGTGATTAATACACGTCTTGTCAGAGGTGAAGGGAGGGTTTGGTAATGAGATAAATCTGTGCCGGGACCGAGGATTGAACCCCGGACCCCTAACACACAAGCCCAACACCTTACCCTAGACCACCAGGTCACCATTGTTGTTGTGGTAGTTGAACTAGTATCATGGGAGTGTGTTTGAATAAATTCTTCAACTGATGCCATTAAATCAAAATAAGTGTTCTCAAAATGTTCACGTTCATTTAAATGTAGGTCACTGTCATCGACCAATTCTATTTGTGATTGCAATGAATCGAATTCTGACCAACACTGATCTAATTTTGATAGTCGCAATTTTAATTGAATTAATGAAATTTGTTGAATATCAAATGTTTGAAAATACGCTTTAAATCTTGTGATTCTAGCCTTGATTTGTCCCCTTTTTGCTACAAGGCCCTTTATATCTGTGTCTGTGGCAATGTTGAAAAAACAAAGTGTTTAAACACAAGCAAAACTACAATAATAAAGACGTGTTATAACGAAAGAAAAAGAGGAAGGTAGTTACAATAGATACAGAACGGGATTAAATTGGACTGGACTCACTTAATTGAAGAAGTTTGTTTCTTGACGAGACACATATCTGAAGATCTAAGTGCCTTGTTTTCATGCACTGAATAAAAACTGCGACATTTAATCAAATATTACTTGTTATTTGAACTGTGGAGAAACAAAAACTGACTCGTTATCTGAACCCGGAGGACCAAAATGTTTAATTGTAATAATGTTGACCATTACAACTAATATATTTTCTCATAATGTACAAATTGAGATTTACAACCATTCCAATACAGTTATAACCAACACGAAAAAAGCAACAACATTGATATACAAAATAAAAACAATAGAAGTACTGCTGCCAACCATAGAGCATGAAACATGTGTAAACATTCCTTTCTCTTTATAAAATGTACTTAGTAGTAGGACCAAACAGTTTTATTATGATAGTGAATAATTGCCAAGTTTGTTTATGAAAAATGTAGGTTATAAAAGTTTCTATAGAAACTCGGGTGGAATTAGTGGTCTTTGGGTTATTTATTTTTTTGTGATAAAGTTTGAAATGTCACATTAATGATAAATTTCGATATAAACAGATCACTTCAGTATTAAAACGAATATAATGATGAGGTAATAGGATAGCTTTTTATCATCCCAAACCGGTGTTCACCCGATTTAGCTCTTTAGGGTTGTATTATATGTAAAAGTTGAAACATTGAAACAAGAAGAGCACTTTGCCCATGACTTTTTAATCAATCCTTAGAGTATGCTATTAGGGTAGTGGAAGATATAGTTGGTAAGGTTTGACACTAAACGGTACAGTTCAGCTATTAGGATACGCAGATGATTTAGCAATGTTGGGTAATAGTAAGGAAGCTGTTTCAAGAAATGCAGAAATTTTACCAGAGGCTAGAAAGGAAATAGGTTTACAAGTGAACACTGAAAAGACTAACATAGAGAGTCGGTCGGTGACCTGGTGGTCTAGGGGTAAGGTGTCAGACTTCTGTGCTGGCGGCCGGGGTTCAATCCTCGGTCCCGGCACAGATTTATCTGATTACCAAACCCTTACTTCACCCTGACAAGACGTGTATTAATCATAAATTGTGAATGTGTGGAATGCCAGGCCTCCACCGTGGTTCGGATTCCACGTTAAACTGTAGGTCCTTCATTTCATCTCACAATCACCCTACCATTACACATTAGCGTAAGTGCGTATAACCCGAACGGGTAGTAAGACGCGGTGATAATAATAATAATAATAATAATAATAATAATAATAGAAATAATAAACTAACATAGAGAACATATATTTTGGAGATAACTGTGAACAACACATCATTTGACATAGTTAATGAGTTTAAATACGCTATAGGAAATTTAACTAGTGATAACAATATTATATTGGAAATTAGGGAAAGAATAGGCTACAGTCGGTATATGCATCTCTTACTCAGTCAAGTTTTTGACATCTTGCTTGCTTTTAAGGAATGTAAAACTCAGGATGCACAGAGTAATAATTTTACCGGTTCTCTAACATAATAGTAGTAATAATAATGCTTAGCGCCACGTCTTACTACCCATTCGGGATATACGCTTAAGTACTAATTACGCTAATGGATTAGGAATTGGGAAGGATGGATATCGAGGAAGTGAAATCTCCCCGTCCTCGGCAGTCTAGCTCAACACGAAACTTGCGTGTTAGTTAATTACGCCACC